>JAWWLZ010000001.1:78706107-78719845 GCA_035041345.1 Poliocrania exsul | reverse complement strand
CAGATGAACTGTACACATCAAGCTCTTAGCCCTGAGTTTGAAGCTTGAGTAAATAGGGAAGGGAGAACAAGTTCTCCCTCACCTTGTCAGAAATCATAAACAGGAAATGCAACCATGTTCACTTACTATTATTTCAGCAGTGGGCTGAAAACCTGAACACCTAGGCCAGGCATTACCACATGCAGGGCTCTGGCACTAGGGAAGGCCTTTGCAGCTCATTGTGATGTATATTCAACAATAGCACAGATTCTGTGTGTTTGTGTTGACCATCCATGACATGAACAGCAGAACATCCTAGGTTTTAACTTGCTATTCTATTGCTGTTCCCTGAACAGTTCTCCTTCAAAGGACTTTTCTGTCTTCAGACTTCTGATTCCTAAAAACATGATACTTATTATTCCTTAAGACAGGCTATATCAATTACAGTAGCTAAAGAATTGAACTTGCTATAGTTTTCCCAGAAACCTCCTTGATATTCATTACTTGCTTGGCAGATAGCATGCATTTGAATGCTGATTTACAGGATAGAGCTTAAAACCAGTGTGATATCAAGCTAGTTGAAAAACAGAACACAAGGTCTCATTTCCAGTTTTATTGAAAGGAAAAATTAAATACTGTCTTTTATTATAGCACTACTCATAAGACCTGTATTATGCTAAAAAGAGTGCATGTAGTAAGCCAAGTATAGGTCTGGGAGGTCCTAAACTTAATGTGACTTCCACTTCTAACAAACCAGAAACTAATGTAAGTGATGTACATTTTAAAAAAACCCCAAACCATCCTGTCCTCACCTCCACAACCCATTTCCGATAAATTCTGACAAATTCCACAACTTTCTCCTCACATAGTCCTCCTCCCAAGCACCCTGTCAGGAGAGTCATTAGATGATGGACCTCTCCAAGGAGGAGATGCAGTTCCATTGCATTGGACCTGCCTGACCAAGGCCAGCTTCTGACCTTTCTCAGTACCAGTGATGGATTTGTGACTTCCTCCAAGACCTATGTTTAGTGGGTGGCTGAGGTTCAGCCAGCAGTGGGTTGCAGAGCTATAGGTGTGTTTTCTGTGCCTCAGTGGGGACCCAAAGATGGTGACTGCAACAGATGGCTCCACACAGTAAATCTGCAGCTAAGGTAAAGTATGCAAACATAAGACAAAATTATTCAGACCTTAATGTTTGGCAGGTGAGGGGGAATCAAACCTCTTCATATTCAAGACGATCCCCATGGAAAAGAATTCCCTGCCATTTTTGAGATCTGTCTCATGTTAGACTGATATATCTGCAGGCCTGGATCTTGGGCTTGCTAGTGCTTAAGGCACATCCTTAGAAATGGAGCAAGATCTCCAAAACAATGCTGAAGTGCAAGAACTGCATACCAAACACTGACCTTGAAACAGCAACTTGAGCGTAAGAAAACATGTCTCTCTGTGCTAGACAATTGATTTTAACTTGAAAGCAAACAAAGATTTAAAGCAAGATCTGTATGGCAAAAAGAAAATGAGACCAAAACAAAAAAACCCCTCCACATGGAGATGAATTGAAGAAGAGCAATCCAAACAAATCCACAGACCTCAACCAACTACTCTCACTAGGAAACATAGGTACTCAACTTTCATCTTTGTTGAGATGTGCATATCTTTAACAGTCTCTCAGCTCAGCTGAAATTGGAGCAGAGAAGGCTGCTTAACTGCTATTCATCCTCTTCCCCTACCTCTGCCCTCAGCTGGAACAGATAGATATGCCAGGCTCTTAGGAAGAAAGACCAGCAGACTCAAACCAACTTGGGTCAGAAGCATTTATAAGGTACATTTAAGTATTTTAATCTCCCCTCCACCTCCCATCACGTATGCAAAGAAGAGAGGTGCAGAACATCCAGAACAACATGCACAAGGTTGCACAAGGTTGCAAGGTTGGCTGAAGAGCACAGGGAGAGAAGCACCCTGTTTTGGCAGAGATGCCCCATTGTGGCTAGGCAGGTGCTAGATGCCAAGGCAGAGGGAAGGCAGAGGCTCTGGGCATTGCCCTCCCTTCAGCATTTCAGATCAGCTGTATCAGGACTCAATGTGATGGGTCCTCCTGGAGCCCTCTGTGCTCCCCATCAACCCCTAACTCAGCAATGTAAGTGCCATTCCAGGAGCTTAGTGACAACTTTAAGTTATTTCCATATGAATATCACAAAGTCTGTTTTTTCAGTGGCTAGTAGTTATGAAAATATGCTGTATTTGACCTGATGTACTCCTTGGCCATTGGTCTTTCCACAAGGTCTACTCCTCTAGGTTTAGAGGACAAAAGTATACAAGGGCACCAGTGACACATCTTACCATCACACAACCACAACCATTAAAATCTTACAACTGAAATAATGATTTTCATCTCCCTTACATGTAAGATTTATTATTTAAAAAAATGGTAAAAGAAACTCTGCCATGACATCTGTCTAAAGAAAGACTGTGAAGTTTGTTTCAACTAAAGGCATTTTCAAATTCTTTACCTTTTTTCACTTGTCTCAGACAATCCAACAGCATTTGTATCCACCTCAGAGGCAGGAGAAGGGGAAAACAGGATGGTTTCTTTTGAGCCTTGTGTTACTATAAAGCCTGAAGGGCTTAAAGAAATCAAGCAGTGAGTGTCTTCTCCTATCTGTGGCTGCTCACAGCTGCTGTCACCTGCACAGCTGGCATCCAATTGGCAGCAGCTGCAATAGGAGGGATCTGCCCAGGTTTGCAGCGGGTCTCCTGACCCTTCCCCTGCCCTTCCCCTCACAAAAGCAACGTGCACTTCCCCAGTCATCTTCAGAATAGGTCAGCAACCATGGTCAACCTCTTCTTCTGCTTGCAACAGGGCTGAAACACAATATTAGGAAATGAAAGGCAGTAATCTTGTCTGAAATGCTCTTCAAGGTAGTCCCTGGCTTGTACTACAGCTCAGCTGGTGCCTGGGCACCATATAGGAGGGTGCTGAGTGGCACAGGCACAGCAGGCAGATATCAGCAAATGTGTGAAGGTGTGCCATGGGTTGAACCACAGCCCTGATCTCAGTGGCAGAGGTACACTGGTCACAGCCTAGTGGACAGAGCCCACACTGCTCATTACACACGCTCTGCCAGATCCTCAAGGAAAAAAAACCCAAACACTAACCCAAACCTTAGGGTTTGTCTGCAAGGGAACATTTTTGGTTTGAGTTTTCCTATAACCTTTTGTTGCTGTGGCTGTGATGACACCCAGATGACTTTCTCTGTGCTAGTTTGTCTGGCATGAGATATTTTGGCCATGAGCCACCCAAACTGCTGTGACTGTTCCTGAGGAATGACAAGCCACCTGCAATGTCCCACTACACACAATGTCACCACTCCCACCAGCACACTGCATGGCAAAGGGACTGTTAATGGCTGATCGTCTCCTCTGTCTACTCAACTGCAAAACATTAGTGTTGCCCAAACAGAAAAGATAAACTCTGGGAGTTTGCCAAAGACTTAAACAATTAATAAGCTAAATTTCTTTTACTCCTCACTGAGATCCCAGTGTTGTCAGAAGTGCATCAAGGATTTCTCTTTGTTTATTGGAATTAATTTACTTCTTCCCCCAAATGACAACTGCAGCTTGGTTAAAGCAGTCAGTCTCACACTAATTTATTTGTTCTGTGAGTATCTTTCAGCTACCCATAGAAGTTATAAAATTAAAAATTGTCAGTTTCTGTAACGGTCTAACCTTTTCAATCTGACAAAGCTCAAAGTGTGGCCCACTGGATCCAAAAGGAAAGCTGCCAAGAGCAGCTGCCAACGCTGAAGCATCAATGCAAATATTCCAACAGGTAAATAGTTACTGACAGAGCTTGGGAAAATATCTTGCAGGTTGAGCAAGAAGAAAAGGTGTCATGTGTAGAGTGAATCAAAAAGGAAATAGCATTGTAGTGATATATCCTAGGGAAAAGACAGAGCTCAGGTCAAATTGCAATGGGGAAAGTTAATATATTTTCATAGTTTGAATTAAAAAAAAAGAGGAATAACCAAATATCCAACCTTGTTTGAACAGAAGCTATTAGCCCTCTCTTGTCTGTTTTATCTTTTTAGTAGGTATCCTTATTCACCAGTCATCTTTAGCAAACAGAGTTCAGTAACACTCAGAGCCATTGTGCCACGGTCAATACAAATGCACCTTTGCAGACTAGCAGGGCTTGTGCTTGCTGCAATCTCACTGCCAGATGCTGCTGGAGAAGATAGTCACAGTCTTCCCCCTCCCCCTGTTCCCCAGTGTCAGGCACTTGAGCATCCACAGAGGGAATGGGGGGCAGCTTGAGCCCCTTCTCCAGGTCTCTCAACACTTGCCATTTACATGATGGCCACAAAACCACTGTGTGCAGAAGGCTGTGGGTCAGAGCACTCAGGCAGGGGAGAGTAAACCTGACCCTTCCCCTGTTAGAGGAGTTCAAGAATAACATAAAAATACATTCCAGTGACTTGGTCCTCTTTCACTGACATACATGAGCAACCCTACACAGTGCCAGGGCTTACATGGGGCCAGGATTAGTGCTGGGTTTTAGCCAGCACAGATGCAGTAAAATAATGCAGGGAAGGATGGAGACTAACTAAAACAGTGTGTTAGGATGTAGACCTTGGGCTGTTTGCTGTCACTAGCTCTAGTGTGGATTTGCTGGAAGGGTCTGGGATTTTGTTTCTCTGTTTACAGTCCTGGGAAGTGCCACATAGGATTCCTGAAACTCCCCGGAACACATGAATTGTTAAAACTTGACGTATTGTGGGGTATAATTTGCTAATGGTTTCCACACTAATGATGCAGATTTAAACCAACAGCTGACAAATCCTTGTCCACAGGAACTGTTACAGCTCTTGAAAGCCGGCAGGGCACAGAGACCAAATCTAAGTGAGGAATTCATGCAAAAGTTCCTACTTCCCATATAGCTGCAGCAATTATGTGGTTAATGCACATGGCTCCTTGGGATTTATCACACACCTATGATGAGCAGGGAAAAAGAGATGGTGTCTCTCTTGCCACTTCAATGTCCCTGATAAATTTCTCAGGGGCTAAAAGATTTTCTTCTGGCCTCCTGGCATGACAGTTACTGCAGAGTTTAAATAGTAATTGCTCCATAGGATGCTCTCTGCATCAACAGAGAGCAGCTTTGACCCCTTTGGATTTTATCCTTTTAATCAGAGATTCAGCCATTTTACTAGTATTTAAGAGGCAAGTTGAAAGCTACATGACCATGCCCTCTAATTACACTATTTCTTATAACAGTGGGGGTCTTCACAGGTTTAAGTATTTGAACCAAGATTTTTGGAGTTTTAACAAATTTTGCTAGAAAAGGGAGGGCACTGAGAAGAGAGAATCAGCAGACAGCTTACTGGTTAATTACAGCCTAGAAAATACCATTCCTGGTTGCTGAGATTACTTTGTTTTGATTACTGTACTTCAAGCCTGTACTGCTGGCTCTACAGATCTCTCTGAAAACATTTTTCCAGCGGAGTTAGGAAGCCAATAATTGGTGTCACCAGGCCTCCAGCTATTCCTGCGGTGTACCTGCTGTTTTTTGTTCAGTACTCAGTACAATTAGCTTTTGCTCACTACAAACACTTTCTTCATGAGGAGTCTGATTTTGCCTGCCTTCTACACATCTGACCTGGCATAATGCAAGCCCTCTTGGCTTCCCTCCTCTCTGCCTTGTGTCACTGAAAATTCCTCCCCAAAAGTGGGTCCAGACTGCTTTCATTTCCTCTGTTGGACCTGTTTTACTGTGATGAACTGTAAAATCAAACCAGAAAGTGGGTGGCTGGCAGGGAAGGTCCATGGTAATTTTGTGTGTGTGAATGATATACAGCCAAAGAAGTTTTTAGCACACAGGGAAGAACATGGGAAGATGTCCCTGCAGCACAGTTTTCTTTCCACTAATGAAGCTGCATGGGGGTAGATGTCTGATGTGGTCCAGGTTTGGAGGTTTTACTTTTACTTTGCTTTTTAGTTTTATTTTCATTCCGAGTTTTTGGTGACATATTGTGGTATACTTCAAAAAACCTTCAAGGGCTTCCTTTGATGGATGGTGCACAGGCACAACATGTATTTTTTTCCTGTGCTTCATTCTTCACCCGTTTCCTCACCAAGACCTCCCCACTGGGGTTTCAGGGAGATTCCCTTGCTCACTGCTAATTAACAGTTTTGAATTAAGTCTCTACTGAGAAGGACAGTCAGATAAATTGTTGCAGACCTTAAAGCATCTGTCAGCTTGAAGTTCCTTACCTGGGGATTTGGTAAGAGCCAAAGCAGTGCACTAGATGTAGGAAGCAACCAAAACTCAAAATTCCCACTGGGCATAAGGACCCCCCTTGACCTTCCAACCCAGGTCCAGAGTCACCCCATACCAGTGGGCAGGCAGCTTTTAAGAGAGAAATGCTTGTTTTAAGAGAGAGTATATCAATATTCACCACGTATTTTACAGCCTTGGCATGGGAGTGCATCTTCTCATACTGCTGTATTATTTATTGGCTAGGCCAAACACCGGGATATTGAAGTAAGGCTACAAGATACTTTCAGTTTCAGAAGCAGCTCATAAATAAGAAGTTAAGACTTACATTTTAAGAAGAAACATTAAAGTTCTTGTCCTTGAGCCTTATAGGAAAAAACTGAAGAATATACACTCCACAATACTGCCAAAATCTATTCATCTGACTCTTACAACAGCTTAGCTCTGTTGTAAACCAGCTTGATCCTGTGACTGTCCTTTCAGAAGAGGGGAACCAGATGTCTGCCTCCTCTGCAGCAGAAAGGGTAAAGTAAGAGGGAGGGTTTCACTCAAAAAGTCACCTAACTCCCTGTGCAACAGCTCTTTGCTCCAGTTATCTTCTGCTCACCTCCATTTTCCTACCATTCTCCAGTAACTCACAGCAAGAAAGGTGTCCACCAAATTTTCATCTGCTATTTTCCTCCTTCTAATCTGTGATTTCTGGAGGACAGATTTATAAAACCAGCTTTTGCTCATGTTGAAGGCTGGCTTCCTTCCACAAATGAGGAACTGGAGTTATTCCCTACAAAATGGCTTTAGTATGCTTGAGAACCAACCCTGGGTCATCTGCAGGCTCCTAAAGAGAGACACACATGTGGCTGTAGCAAGGTATCTTGGCTGATCCCATTTTTCAGAGCTTTTGAAGTTGGTACCTTCTCACTTACGTCTCCCTACTGCAGACATCCAGACAAATAAACAAGCCTGAATTCTTGCATGCTATTGAAATATAAATCATTATAATTATACCTTCTAGCACCTGTTAAGATAGTAAGTTTGGTTTTTGAGCTTCCAAACCAAAACACAATTAATGAGATTTTTGCAGTAGTAAAAGTCCCTCCTCTTCTTGACAATCTCTGCATGTAGCTCAGCCTTGCTTCCTACTGTGTGTAAATAATAACATGGCTATCAATGCATTTGTGCTGCAATTTCTAAGTGCAGTTGGAGCAAATGAAATCAGGAAAGGAAGTTTATAGCACTTCACATTTTTCCATATAGGGTTTCATGCTGTGTTATACAGAGTGTTCATCACATTCTCCATACCTTATTTGCTGTGAAATATCTGAAATTCTTTGTCTTATCTGATCTATGATTTAAGATTCTGACCTTTTCAGCTTTCTGTAATTTCACTGCCAGTTCACTCAATATCCCTTTGTTTATAGCCTTACAGCAGGGACACCAAGAGAAGATGGGAGTTGCTTATGCACTGCAAAGACAGAAATTTCTGTTTGCCAAAATTTGTGTGTGAAAGAGGGAAACGGAGATATAATTTCAAGAGTTTTTAAAGAATCTGAGAATACAGATGAGAAAAGGAATTAAACACCCTTCAAGAAGGACTTCCTGCTAAAAGAACAAACCAAAAAGCAATAACTTTCTCTTAATGGCAACCTGTGTGAATAGCAATTTCAATGCTAATAAAACCTGATTTTTCAGCTCCATGGCGAGAGCAGCAGAATGGCAGAACACATCTCAGCACTTTCATCAGAATGGTTGGGAAGGCAAATGAAGCCTTTATATCTGCTACTGGGATGTTTTATCAGCTTGCCTCAAGTTCTGCTCCCCCGCTGCCTAAGCAGGTTGCAGAAAGAGCTCTAGGGATGCTAATCTGTGCTAGAGAATAGCTGCTAAATTATTCAGGGTACTAAAGACAAGGGCTGAGTGTGAATTGCCAAAGACCCTGATGACATGGAGTGATGGCAATAAAATGAGAGATGAAATTCAGTGTAGATAAATTTAAAATTTTCCCAGGAGGAAATAAACAGTCTTGACTTTACATACACTATACTGAGTTGTGAGTTGACTACTGCTACACGGAATTGAGATCTTGCCATTAAACTAGATAATTTTATGGACATGTCATATTTGTGCTCAGAACTACTCAGAAAAATCCAAAACTGAATTCTCAGAAATATTATGAAAAAAACCAGTAAAAAACATGGAAAACACCTATTGTGTTCACCATGGGAATCCTTGGTGTGCTTGTGTATTTAGTAGTGTGGGCAGCCCTGGTCAT
Source organism: Poliocrania exsul (assembly GCA_035041345.1). Lineage (NCBI taxonomy): Eukaryota > Metazoa > Chordata > Aves > Passeriformes > Thamnophilidae > Poliocrania > Poliocrania exsul. The sequence continues at coordinate 78,711,323 of JAWWLZ010000001.1, read as the reverse complement.
CCCATCTCCAAAAAATATGTAACACCATGAGAAATGCTGCAGGAAGCTCATCCAGGATAATCAAAGACATGGCTGCTTACTGAACAATCTCACACTCTTGTGTCTGATACAGACACAGAGGAGAGAGGTCCAAATTACAGAGAATCACAAAATCAGGAGTTGCTTGAAGATGAGCGGAGACTTGTTCAGTATCTCTTCAAATGTAACAACTAGGTGTGCTTCAATGAACCTAGAGGGTGTCCAACTTGAAACAATCTAAAAGAGATAATTTCCTGTTTAGTTCATGAAACTTTTATCATAGTTAAGCTAAAAGGTACTAGAAATTAATATTTAAGTTTGAGGAGCAATTGAGTAAATTTGAAGAAAAAAAAGTGTATGAAAAGCCCTGTTAAATTGTGAGATGCTAAATTTTCTAGGAGACATCTGGTCATATATATATATATATATATATATACACACACATACACACACACACATATATATATATATGTGTGTGTGTGTTTGTGTGTCTGTGTCTGTGTCTGTGTGTATGTTTGTGTCTGCATGTATGCTTTCCTGTATATATTCAAATATATACATATATTTACATGAAGCCACTTGGCCTGCTATCAGAGAGAGGATGCAGGTCTCCTTGGTCCGAGTTGAATTCTTCCAAAAACTGATTTTAATGTAAATCTTTATAGTTTTGTTCATAGAACCATAGAATCGATTGGGTTTGCAAAGACCTCTGAGATCATAAAGTCCAACCCTTGGTCCAACTCCCTGGCAGAGCTTGAGCCGGTGCCCCCTTGTCCTATTGCTGACTGCCTGGGAGAAGAGACCACCCCTCACCTGGCTATAACTTCCCTTCAGGTAGTTCTAGACAGTGATGAGGTTCATAGGATGATGTTGGCAGAAGGAGATGAGCCAGGGAGATTTCTCAGTTACCGAGGTCTCTGTAAGATTTGGTTCATTCAGGGGTCATGTTATCAAAGCAGATAAATTGGAGCCTACAGATGCAATTAATCTGCTTTAGATTTCCATAATTTACCTTCCTTTGTAGTACACAGAAATAAATAGGCAGATTAATATGTCTGGTGTAGGTAGGTGTTTCAGGAAATGTATCAGCCTCTACTAGTGCCTACATTTCCCAGGCCTGGGACAATTATGACTCAACCAAAGTGCATATTTTTTCCAGAAGTACCACCAATACATATTTCCTACATATTAATTCCTTCAGATACTTGTTCTATTTTGTGACTTATTTAAATGGGTTTAGATGTAGCATAAACAATGTTGACTGATAAATCTTGATTGACATTTATAAATAAAGATGGGCGGTTAAAACAAAATGTGGCAAAGACAAGACTGTCTCAGACCCAGGAGAAGTTTAAATTCAGCTCACATTCTGCTGACCTAGCTGCCCAGGGATCCAAACAGAGACAAAACATCATATGATTCTTTACCTAAACCTTGCATAAACTGCAATTCATTTATTTAACATTTAATTCTCATAAACACCAAGTTGAGTAAACTTAGGGTTCTGCAATTCAAATGATCAGTGTGGACTACAAAACCCAGTCTTGATGACTACATGGCTCACTACAACCAGGATGGCTGTAGCTCCCACTTGACCCATCTGCTAGTGTCTTCTTTGCATGGAGAGCAGGATGCTTGGAGTGGGTAAGCGTATCCCTATGTCCCCATAGTATTGAGCTGGAATCCAGAAGCTGAGAGGAACTTCCAGGGCATGGATAGCCACAGAAACTAAGTGCTTGTGTGAGCATATCAGAAGTCAAAGAAGTCCTTACATGAAAATAACTCCCAAAATAAAGGCAGATGCCTAGCTGGGCTCTCTTTGACTGGGAATCCAAAGCATGTGGGCTTTGCATGTAGGAATCAATCCAAAATGTATACAAGTGGCCTGCAGCAGCATTTTGACAGACACTATGTGTTGTACATGTGGGCATGAAGACAAAACATTCCTGCACATTAACCCCACCGCACCCTGGAGCTGTGCAGAATTAAAGTCTACCAAAACATTCTTGCTGTCTTGGCAGTGTTCGTTTTGCTGAAGTTCAACAAGGCCAAGTGCAAGGTTCTACACCTGGGTTGGGGCAATCCCAAGCACAGATCCCAAGCCAAAGATTGGATGACAGCAGCCCCCAGGAGAAGGACTTGCGGGTGCCAGTGGATGAGAAGCTCAATGTGAGCCAGCAATATGCAAAGAAACAGACCACATCCTGGGCTGCATCAAAAGTGGTGTGGCCAACAGGTTAAGAGAGGTAATTCTGCCCCTCTACTCTGCTCTGGTGAGACCCTATCTGGAGTACTGCATCCAGCTCTGGGGTCCCCAACACGAGAAGGATGTGGACCTGCTGGGGTGGGTCCAGAGGAAGGCATAGCTAAGCAGATTTTTCAGAGGATTTTCACACCCAGGCTTGCCTTTTGCCATGGGTGTCTATCTGGGTCTGTGATGCTCACGTCTCCCTACTTATTTCATCTTTTTTGCTACATCACTCACTACAGTGACTTTGATCATCACCTTTGTATGGAGGGTCCCTAAATTTGCTCTTTGTCCTTAATTCTCCCCCTGTGGTCTTTGTTGCATCTTCAGATATCTCTAAACCTATCCACTTGGAAGCCTTACTTCCATTTCAAGCACAGTTTTTTCGAAAGTGAGGTGCTGCTCCCTCATTCTTTGGAACAGCTGAGGCTCCACCTTTCTTGAAAGTATATTTGGGGATTGTTTCCCCTGGTTTATGAACAGAGAGAGGAAATACAAATTTCTAGTATGCAATTCTTCTTACACCATGTAAACACCTGAAGTAGGCCAGATGCTTGCACCCTGAAAGTTTATTTGCCTCCATCATCCATAAAGAGGTTCCCAGGGGTTGCCTGAGGACGTTGGCTGCCAGCTGACCTCTACTTATGTGAAAGGAGTCTTATTCAATATGTGTCACAGTGAAATGGTGAGCTGCTTACCCAGTGGACAAAATCCTGCAGTAGCTTCCTTGTCTGAGTAGGGCAGGCCTTACTTATTCTCACAATTATGTGTTTTCATCACTCTGGGCTTTAACAGGATAGTAAGATTTTTAAGTCATGGACTTGCCCCATATTATCTAATCTCACTTCCTCATATTCAGAATTTTAGGGCCAAGCTCACAAATGTCTTAGAAAATGCTAAAAGGTGTCACACCTTGGATAGCTTCTAAAATAGAAGGTGAAAAAGAAAAAAATGTGAATGAAATCTTAAAATCAAAGCTTTTCTCCAGCTGTGCGCAATAGAGTCCAGCAATTCTGAGTCTTGTTTTTGCTTTTAACTGTGGCATGAACTGCACATAACAGTAAATATTCTGATGTATTTCTTGAAATGTAACCATGTTTGTGGGAAAAAATTATCTGTCTTTTGGTGGCAAAATCAATTTCACCTTTTGCTATATAATAATATTTATCAGCAATACAGACATTTATTTCATTTACCATCTTACTGCTCCTGCTTCATAACTGCTTTCAATAGAGTGCAGGACCCAGAAATGCAGCAACATTCATTTTCCTTCTCCATAATTCACACTGCCCTGCAGCACATTTAATTTTGTGCTCAGAACTGGTGAAGATGACAGACTCTCAGCTTGCAGGTTGTCTCAAGTGATGCCCCCAAAGGCTATAAACACTGTGAGGTCTCTTTGGGTTCCTAACCATAAGTCTTGAGGAAAAACACTATTGTTTGGGGGTCTGCAGGTACCTGAGACATCTGCACAGGGTTTACACATATGGCAAAGCATCTATTCTGAGATCTGTATCCTTCTGGAGCAGTAACTGAAGGTCAGATGGGCACCTTCAGGGCACCATAAACAGCACTAGAAGATTCTGTTTAGCAGCTTGAATTGCTCCCCAGTAGTATGAGCTCCCCATGCCATCTTGCCTTCACCATCAGGATATAGCCTTCAGGCCCACTCAGCCATCAGCTTCTGGGGGTTCTGTTTCAAACAATAGTATGAGTTTATGGAGACTCACATCTGCTTCCCAGGAGCTAAGTTAGTTTCACATCAGGAACCAAGCAAACAATGAGATACTACCACCACAATTGAGCGAAATGTGGAGATTACAAAGTCATCCAACCCTTTTGTTTCCCCAAAATGATACACCCTAACATAGATACAGGTGGCATGAAAATAGATACTCGCAGTGGGGGTTTCATTAATGGCACTAAAAGGTGTTGTAAAACATTATCTAACACAGTCCTGTTGCAAGGCATATGTAGAATTGTACATAATTTTTCCAAATTATTAATCTGACTGTAAGGATTTCCAGTATATTAAGAGTCAAAATGCATACACATATATAGAATCATAGATTCAAAGCATTGCTTAGGTTGGAAAAGACCTTTGAGATTTTTGAGTCCAATCATTAATCCAACACTGCCAAGTCAACCACTAAACCATGTCCCCACTACATGTCTTTTAAATACCTTCAGACACAACCACTCTGCTAGGCAGCCTGTCCCAATGTTTGACTACCCTTTCTGTGAAGAACTTTTTCCTAATATCCAATCTAAACCTCCCCTGGTGCAAGTCAACCCTGAGATTAGCTCAGTGGGTTCAAACTTGATTGTAATAATGTCAAGGTCATGGATTCAATCCCCTATGTGGGCCATTGACTTAAGAGTTGAACTTCATGATCCTTGTGGGTCCCTTCCTACTCAGAATAGTCTGTGAACTATGAGTTGAAAGTTGAGGCCATTTCCTTTCATTCTGTCGTGTTACCTGGGAGAAGAGACCAACCCCTACCTGGCTACCATCTCCGGTCAGGGAGTTGTAGAGTGTGATAAAGTCTCCCCTCAGTCTCCCTGTCTCCACACTAAACAACCCCAGCTCTCTCGGCCACTCATTATAAGACTTGTGCTCCAGACTCTTCACCAGCTTTGTTGCCTTTCTCTGGACTCACTCCAGCACCTTGATGTCTTTCTTGTAGTGAGGGGTCCAGAACTGGAGGCAGGATTCCAGGTATGGCCCCACCAGTGTTGAGTACAAGGGGACAATCACTGCCCTGATCCTGCTGGCCATACTATATCTAATGGGGCAGTCCCATGGTGTAATGGAGAGCACTCTGGACTCTGAATCCCAAGGACCTGAGTTCAAGTCTCAGTGGGGACTGTCCCCCGGCAGTTCAAGCCTCCCTGCCATCCCATCCCGTCACATCTCAGATGCTCAGCAGGGTCAGCCCCGGTCAGTACC
>JAWWLZ010000001.1:78678442-78706007 GCA_035041345.1 Poliocrania exsul | reverse complement strand
CCCGGCAGTTCAAGCCTCCCTGCCATCCCATCCCGTCACATCTCAGATGCTCAGCAGGGTCAGCCCCGGTCAGTACCAGGTGCTGTGACAGTCCCGAGGACTTCCCTGTCACTGTCCAAGCTCGCTCAGCCATGGCAGATGGACCTCAGGACTTAAAAGGTGGGGCCAGTTCTGCTGTGCCTCACCTAAAAAATCCACTGCATGGGCTGGAAGGGCACACCCACGTGGGGAGAGCCCTTTCCAAATCTTCATTCGTAAAGTCTGGCCATAAACTATTTCTATTACAAGCCAGGGCGCCATTGGCCTTCTTGGCCACCTGCATACACTGCTGACTCATGGTCAGCAGCTGTCAACCGGCACTTCCAGGTCATTCCCTGCTGAGCATTTTTCCAGCCATTCTGCCCACAGCCTGGAGTGCTGTCTGGATTTGTTGTGATCCAAGGGCAGGACCAGGCATTTTGCTTGTTGAACCTCATACCCATCAATCCAGCCTGTCCAGATCCCTCTGTAGAGCTTTCCCACCCTCCAGCAGACCAACACTCCTGAACAGCTTGGTGTCACCTGCAAAGTGATGGATGGTGCATTCAATCCCCTTGTCTAGATTGTCAGTAAGGATATTGAACAGGATTGGCCCTGATACAGAGCCTTAGAGAACACCACTAGTGACCAGCCACCAGCTGGTGTGACTCCATTCACCACCACTCTCTGAGCCCAGCCATCCAGATAGAATTGTACACAGTGAACAGTGCACCCATCCAAGCCAGGAACAGTCAGTTCCTCTGGGATAGTGCTGTGAGAAATGAGACTTGACTAAAATCTATGTATACTACATCCACGGCCTTTTCCTCATCCACTAAGTGAGTCACTCGTCATAGAAGGAGATCAGATCGGTCAAACGGGACCTGCCTTTCACAAACTGGTGCTGGCTGGGCCTGATCTCTTGGTTGTCCTGTACATGCTGCATGATGGCACTGGAGATGATCTGCTCCATGACCTGCCCTGGCACCAAGGTCAGGCTCACAGGCCTGTAGGTCCCCAGGTCCTGCTTCCAGCCCTTTTTGTAGACCGTTATCACAATGGCCAACCTCCAGTAAATTGGGACCTCCATGGTTAGCCAGGATTGCGGATAAATGATGGAAAGTGGCTCAGTGAGTCCTTCTGCCAGCTCCCTCAGCACCCATGGCTGGATCCCATCCAGCCCCATAGACTTTTGTGTATCTGAGTGGTGCAGCAGGTTGCTGACCATTTCCCCTTGGATTATGGGGCTTCATTCTTTTCCTGGTTCCTGTCTTCCAGCTCAGCAGGCTAAGTACCTTAACAACAACTGGTCTTACTGTTAAAAGACTGAGGTAAGGAAGGCATGAAGTGCTTCAGCCTTTTCTTTTTCACTATTTCCCCTCGCCATCTAATAAAGGACAGAGATTCTCCTCAGCCCTCCTTTATTGATGATTTATTTATAGAAACATTTTTATTGTATTTTATGGCAGTAGCCAAATTAAATTCTAGCTGGTATTTCACCCTTCTAATTTTCTCCCTGCATAACCTCCTAACATCCCTGTAGTTCTGAGTTGCCTGACCCTTTTTCCAGAGGTCATAAACTCTCTACTTTACCATGAATTCCAGCCAAAGCTCTCTGTTCGGCCAGGCTGGTGTTCTACCCTGCTGGTTCATCTTTCAGTGCATGGGGACAGCCTGCTTCTGTGCCTTTATGATTTCCTTCTTGAAGAAAGTCCAGCCTTTCTGGAGTTCTTTGCCCTTCAGGACTATTTCCCAAGGGCCTCTGTCAACCAAGCTCCTAAAAGGCCAAAGTCTGCCCTCCAGAAATCCAAGGTAACTTCTGTTGACTCCATACCTTACTTCTCCAAGAATCAAAAACTTGTAACTTATTTCCTGGTCGCTGTGCCCAAGACAGCCTTCGACCATCACATCACCCACCAGTCCTTCTCTGTTCACACGCAACAGGTGCAGAGAGGCCCTAGTTGTGTCACTCACCAGGCATGTCAGGAAGTTATCTTCTACACACCCCAGGCACCTCCCTGGACTGCTTCCTCTCCACTGCTTTGTATTTCCAGCACAAATCTGGTAAGTTTAAGTCCCCCATAAGAGCAAAGACCAGCACTTGTGAATCTTCCCCCAACTGCTTAGAGAGTATTTCATCTGCCTCTTCAGCCTGGTTGGCTGGTCTGTAACAGACTCCTACCAAGATATCGACCTTACTGGCCTTTACCACGATTCTTACCTATAAACATTCAACTCTTTAATCACCATTGTCAAACTCTAGAGAGTCAAAACACTTCCTAACATACAGGGCTACCCCACAGCCTTCATGTAGGTAGACTTCAAGGGCAAAACAGCAGCACAGATGAATTCAGTGTTGAAGTGAATGGAACTAGAAATATACGAAAATTTGATACCGATATGAAAATAAATTCTAGAGAGGTTCTGATTACTAAAAGCTAGAACAGCCCTCACATATAATGGTGCTTTTTAAACAGTAGCTGTTTGAGTCTAAGGTTCTGTGAAGAACAATTAAGAAAACTAAGCTAACTAGAAATTTGAGAGTTTTCTTTTCTGCTACCTGCATCAAATGCAGTCTTTGTTTTGTCCCAAGAGTAATTTCTCATTCAGTCTGTGTATTTTCTTTTGCCATTAACACAGCTTTCCACAGCACTTAGCAGAGGTCAATCAACTTAGATCAAAAAGGAGTTGGTCATAGTCATTATATCCTAATTTGTCATAGCATGGCTTTCTCTTTTAACCAGACTCATCTCCAGGGAAGTGGCATGTCTGCAAGGCTTATTGTTGGGAAAACTGAGAAATGTATAAAAGTTTTGGTTTGACAAAACAGTCACAGAACAGGGGCCTGGACTACTGTTGGAAGGAGCAGATCTAACAAAGAGCCTCAGTTACTCGGTAAAAGAGAGGTCAGTGTTTCCTCCTTACTCAAGTCTCTCTGTGCTCCTCCATGCTCTCATTCCTGTTCTAGCTGACTGTATTTAAGTGCTTATATGAAACAGTATGACTGAAGAGAAATCAGTTCCTCCCAAGGTCCACGTACCCTCAGAGGATATAAGAATACGTGTAGGAGACTAAGAATGCAGCAACAGACTGCAGTTTCTCATCCTTCCCACAGGAGCTCATGAGATTATCCTGATATTTTGAACTGGTCCTCAGTGCTGCTGAAGCAGAAATGAAGTCTAATTATTTCACTATCACTATTTGCATACTCCAGTCTTAATTCAAATCAAGTACAGAAATTCTGACACTGAGGTCTTGAATTAGTGCTGGAGACTATTCAAGTCTCAGCTCTCCAGTTTTAATTCAATCTGAGATAAAGCCCAGCAAAGTCAATTGGAAGCAAAAGATTTGGTTTTGGGCCCCAACATAATTAAATACTAAGCTATATCAACATGATTTTCCTCCGTGTACATTTTGTTAAAAAAACACAGTGGATTTTACTAATACAGAAGATTTTTTAGTAATTTTTATGGCCATGTAGATAAGATGGAATCTTTAGTGTTTCAAAAACACAAACAATGTTTATTTCTTGCTCATAAGTAATTCATGGACCCAACAATATTCAACAAAACTTCTTCATTTTTAACAGATCTCTTAATGAGCATCATTTTACAGAAAACCATCAACAAATAAATAAATTAAAACAATTGCTTTTGGCATCACAATGGTTAAACACATTAAATAATTCATTAAATTGTGCTTTACATCAATGAAAATCCCTAGGTCTACAAACTATCTCATAAATAGGAATGAAAGTAGATATGGTTACTCACAATACAATCTCTTAGTAGCAGAGTTCACAAACATTATTGCACATAAACAGAAGGAAAATTCCTAGAGAATTAAGTAATTTACAGCCTATTAATTTTCCCTTTCATCTTAAATATGGCAACTGATGGGAACTCTTTATTTTTTCCTTCACTTCCAACATTTATTTGAAATCACAGGGATACTGATATGGCCAAGAAGACGACCAAGGACAGGGTAGGCTATGAAAACCCATTTTCCTCCACAAAATATAGACAAAGAAACTATGACAAGAACCAAACTGAAAGACATTTGCAAATTTGGTACCATTTCTAAGTGTGCTTTTGCCACATATAAGGAGGATTCAGCAATCTCCTCTAGCAGAATGATTTTAGTGTGATTGTTCATCTTGTACATCATAGTCTCCCTTGAAAGAAGATAGTTCTTACCCAAGAGAAACCCACAAGAATTCCATATGTATCAGGGGAACAGCAACAGAGGGCAAAAAAATTTTAAAACATCACTACTGATAACTGATACAAGAGTGCAGGAGGGAAACAAGAACCTTGTGGGGCAGAAGGAAGCATGTGCTAATGAGAGGACCAACTTAAGAAACCTCTTGGTTCAGTAGCGGATGTCAAATCTGTAACATCTCCAGAGGCAAAGGTGATGTGATCCACCATTTGATTGAATGGATGTGGTAGTTACGAAGTCTGGCTTTGGATCTTACTTACATCACTTTTTTGTTCTGTACTTCTGTTTTTAGTGAACAGCAAGTAACTGCTACATATTGACTAGAATCCCTATCAAGGCTATCACAGCCTCACTATTAACAGAACTGCAGTGAAGAATAACCAGCATCAGAAATGGTTGGTTTTAATTTCTCCATGGTTGTATTGGGTCTGGCTGAGACGGAGCTCATTTTCCCACAGGAGCCCTCACAGTGTTGTGCTTTCTATTAGTAGCTGGAAAGGTGTTGATAACACAGCAGTGTTTTGGCTACTGCTGACCAGTGTTGGTGAAACATCAGCACTGTTTCTCAACATTCTCTCCCCTGTCAGTAGGCTGGGGGTGGGCCAGATGTCCCCCTAGGAGGGGACAAAACTAGGCCATCTGACCAAAGGGGTATTATTCCATACCATATGATGTCAGCTCATATATAGAAGCTAAGAACAGTAAGAGGAAGTGGGACATTGATTATTTATAATGTTTGCCTTCTGGAGCAACTGCTATGTGTGCTGAAGTCCTGCTTCCCAGGAAGTGGCTGAACATCGCTTGCTGATGGAAAGTAGAAAATAATTTTATTTAATCTCTTTGCTTGTGCATGTGCAAACTTTTGCTTTTGCTTCAGTAAACTGCCTTATCTCAACCCATGCATTGTTTTCCATCTTATTCTCTCTCCCCTGTCCAGCTGGGAAGGGGGACTGACAGAGTGGTCTGGTGGGTAGCAGGTGTCCAGTCAAGGTCAACCCACCACAATGGTGAAAGAGATTTTTATTGTTATAATTGATGAGTGGGAAAGAGGGGCTAAATTTTCATTCCTTAAAAACATGTAGCCCATAAGGCCATAAGCTGAGTGCTTGGACCAAACATCGAACTATCAGAAACAAGTTCTAATGACACAGCACGTTTCTCTGTCCACTCCAAGCTTACAGTGAATTATGACTGGAAAAGGCAGCCAGTGCCGGGAATGTGATGGGAGAGATTAGCAAACACATCTCCATTACAAAAGAATGAGATTTGTTTCAGCAGCACAGTAGCAGAAGCCAAATTGCTTTGTTTAAGCAACAAAATAATGCCAGGAAGATGGACAGAAATCCTATAGCATTGTTGCTCATGAAGGTTTAGAAAGAAACCTGCTGCACCTTGATCTTATATGAGTCAGTGTAATTACAGCGAAGTCTGTGCTGACAGAGCACTGAAAACCTGCAATAACAGAGATATGAAGCAGGGCCTTTATTTTCCTTTTACATTACACTATTTCAAGCACAGCACCCAAGAGGAAAAAATCTGCAAGCATGTGTATTAGAAGTCAGCCTGAAAGTATTTCCAAACTGCTTTATTTGTCATGTGCCAGGAAATTCAACCAGGATTGTTGGTAGAGTGAGTTTGCTGGATCTGCTGCTGGAGCTGTGGACAGAGGTGTCAGGTCCTTCAGTCCCAGGGGCTCTGGGCAACAGCTTAGCTGCTGGCTGCCTGCTCCTCCCAAAAAAACCCCAAAACCAACAAAAGCAACAAACATATTTCTGCACAACCAGGGCTATCTGCTACACAGGCTCGAGAGGAAAAATCCAACAAACCAACTTCAATTTTAACTAAATCCCAAGTGTTAAGGTAGATGCCACAGCACATTCACAGCTCTTCAGGACCCTAATCTTGTCTCCTGGAAAATGACTGATGAAAAGGTTAGTAATAGCATGAAGATATTGCTAAACTATTAAAGATAATGTGAACCACCTAAAGACTGCTTCGATTTTCCTCATTAGGCTTTGTTTTGTATCAGGCAGAAGGAATAGTCTTGAGAACAGTTGGTGTGCTTAGACAGCTGAAACTGATAGAGTCACTTGTGAGGCTCCAGGGAAGTATTTCTGAGCACTGTCTCCTCTCCCCTGAAAAGATAACGTTGCATTTTCTAAATGAAAAGTGTGGCTCTCATTGCTGTGAGCAGCATAGAGAAGTGGTCTGCTGGGGAAAACATCAGGCACGTGAGGAAGGGGCCACTTTTTTTTGCACTTAGGAGGAAGAGAAAGGGATGCCTTACCCGCAAAAAAAAAAAAAAAAAAAAGGTTGGAACTGATTTTACTTCCTCACTTACCTTCCTCCTTAATGTGAATTTGACAGCTTCTCTCCTGCCTTTTAGGGTCTCCCCAGCACCCTTAGCTCCCTGTGCATATGGAAACAAGAAGTGCACCTGCAAGTCCCACAGACAGAGTATCAGGTGCCAAAAGCATCCTTCCCCTCTCTTGCTCTGTGGTCTGCAGCAGGATGCAGAAATGAGCATGGGAATAGGGAGATGCAACAGTTCCTGTCATCCCTGTGTCACCACACAGAAAGCTCCTTTTCTCTGCAAGTCCAGAGCCAGACCAGCCTAACGCCTTGGTACCAACAGGTAAGATGTCAGATCACTGCAAATTACCTGCACTGAGCTAAAGTTGCAATAATACTGATCAGGCTTAGCTCTTAATGGCCTTGCTGTCCTGCAGCCAGGACACCCAGAGTGAGCATCAGTCCTCGACTGCAAAGATTTCAGTCTGAATTTCTGAAGGTAGGTGTCCATATGTGAGGTGTCTGAGCGCCTCTCCAGGTAATGGGGATTCAAGCAGTACCATTCAGGAGTCTAGAGAGCTCCTCACTCTTCTCTAAGGCAGACATCTCATGCTCAGACAGGAAAATAACAATCTGCAGCTCTGCATTTTCCCTTCTGAATGCAGAGGTTGGAAAAGATGCATATGATCCGTAAGTGGAATAGGTGTTAGGAAGCAAAACTCACCGTTACTCACCCCAAAAGTAGCACATTGATAATCCGATGTAAAGCAGTGTATTGCTAATGGACTACATTGATAATGAGGCATCATCCCAGTTGCCCTCTTCACTTCTTCATGCTATTATGATATTTCATGTTTAATGTATTATTGTATGCATTAAGTCTCAATGGGATCATTAGATTGCATTTTTGACATCCTGCATAGATAAGTGGCAAGAGCATTGTTGGAAGAAAAGAAGATACAGCGTGTACAAAACCCCTCTTAACTTGAAAATAAAGGGACAAATTTTTAAATTCAGGTTCTTTTTTTCTGTAACACATTGGTTTTTTAACTAAATGGGTAGAAACCTTGAATTTTGAAAACAAACAAGAAATGTGCATCCACATCAGATACTCCAGTACTTCTAATCAGGAAATCTATAAGGTAAAAGCCATTCATGCATGCAATAATATACTTTCAGCATCTTGATTTAGCAGCCATGTTGAGGCACTTAGAGAAATTTTCTTCTAATGCTTTACAGTTATGCTAGAAGAAGGAAAAAAACTCTCTCAGAAGATCTATGCTACACAGGACCCTCTTTTTAAAATTTCACTGTTACGAATGGGACAACATAAAATCTTGGAATAAACAGATGCAGTTTAGCCACAAGAATGTAACATGTGGAGGAAGAACCCATTGAATATTTTTCTAGACAAGGAAGAAAAACAGATACAGCTCTCTCATCATGAAAACAATAGATTTACAAAGAATCTTCATACATAGTAATAAATATCAAGACTTTCCACATATCCATTATGTATCCTATAAAAATGAATGTTGACTTTTTTAGCCACTACTGTAGTTAGAGAGAAAACCAATTTAAGTTGTATTCACTCGGCATCAAAGTATTTTAACAGACAATATCATAAACCTGCCTACCTTCACAGACAATATATCTCCAGGCTTTTATAGCAAATCTGGAAAATGTCACACTGATATTTAAGCTTTTCCTGCTCTCTCTTTCTTCTTCTCTGTAGTTTGCTTGACCCTTTTTGTGAATGTGAAGGCAGATTTGATTGCCTCTGGACAGATAATCTCCATGATGTGTGCCCAGCTGCCACATGGACCTCATTTCTCAAGGCTTTGCCTTTGCCACACACACTTGGAAAGATGGCTGCTACCTGGCTGGGTTCAGTACTCTCAACATCTGCAGAGAAATAAGCTAACTCCCCCACTACTTCACCAGTAAATCATCTCTGATTGCTGGCCGATGGAACAAGGAATGCCCCAATCCCACATTCCCTAGGTCTTTTTTAATAACCTCAACAAATTCTTCCCTTAATCAAAACCAAGCATACGGAAGTTTGAAGGGCAATGTGTGCTCCTTCCTCCATTTCATTCACTAGAAATTTATACACTACAGTTGCACTGAGCAGTACAAAATAAAACAGCTCTCATGTCACAAAGTAGCCAAGCCAAGTATTTTTTTCCCAATTATTCATTCACGACTGCACAAGTTTTAATAGCTCACATTGTATAGGGTACATCTGTTAATGCAAATGATACAGCTCTCTCTCTTCAGCCTGTCCTCATAGCGTAGGGCTTTGAAGGAAGTCTTTTTGGACAGAGATCTTATTCTACTGCCACTTAGTAACATTAATCAATACCTATTGAGAAAACAATACATTCTCACTGGCAGAAACCAAGAAAAACTGAGACAAGGAGGGATAGTTGTCAGATGAGGTCTCATTTACCAAAGCAGTAGGTCTTCTTGGCTAGTTCCCAGGTAGCCAAGTTGCACAAACTCTCTGATCCTCTCATTGGTTAGTCAAGATGGAGGAGCATCACCATCTTGCGACCTGACTGTTGTAATCTTCAGTAATGGCTACTTCTGCTGCCTCTTCCCTTGACCACTGGTGAGCTCTCTGCTCCCGCAGTAGCCGCCGTTCCTCTCGTCTCTTTAGCCTGTTCTTCTGATGCTCCTCTTGCTTGGAGTACTGGAAGCGCTGCAGGAACAAGTCCTTCGCGTATTCATACAGCTGCATGTCCAAGAAATTCAGCTCCTCTATCCGCTGCCGCACATCCTCACCGATGTCCACATTGGAGGCGCGCGTAACATTGAACTGGGTGAATGGGGAAATGAACTTCAGGTTGAATGTCCTCTCAAAGAGATACTGTGTTTTCCTCTGAAATTCTGTCAGCCCAAAGAAGGCCATATTTTTCAGATTGTTCTTGGCGCTTTGGAGAAGAATCGTATTTCTTTCACTCTCATTCATAAAAGTCAGGTTGTAGCATCCCACCAGGCTGAGGTCTGCCAGCATGCGTACCTGGCGGTTGTTGGCCAAGTTGTAGCTACAATCCATGAATTCCTGTAAACTGACTCCAGACCAGTCATCTCCTTCATAACAGGTAGGTAGCTCATCTGGTGTTGGACTTCTTCCATCGCACATATGAAGGGAAGTTTTCCATGTTGCACCCCTCTGGACATGCTTCCATTCACTCAAGTACCTTGACACTGGATCCCTCAGCATGGTGATGTAATAGAAATTCCTGAAATATATAATTAAACACAGTTTTGAGATTTCAGTAGATGCCACTATTTATTCTCCAATAAAAACTACCTGACACTGGCACCACCCCCTTCACTTTTTCCAGTGTAGTGTAGGTACTGTAAGTGGCTACTTCTGAAACAGCAAAAGCTTCATAAATATCATGAATAAAAAACAAGGTAAACTGAGAGAAAAAGAAAGATATGAAAAGAAATAAGTAGTTACCAGAGAAACAGAATTATTTTGACCTATCAACTCTTCAGTGAGAGTTACTTTAGGAAGAAACCAAATAACTGTAGTCCCCTCTACTTTGAAGCGTTAACCCTCAGCAACAGTGGGAAAAGAGAGTAATATAATGCTGCCCCTTCTCTTCTGAACTGAGTGACATGTGTCACAAGATGCACAAGATGATAATCCATGCAGCACTTGATCACAGTATAAGAAAAGAATGAGTAATTTCATGTAGATGGTGCAAGTACTAAAAATAATACCACGTGGAAGACTGGCATGAGCCACCTACTTAAGAAAAACCGTATTATTAAGTGGGTTGGAGTGGAGATAAGAGATCCAAAATCCATTCATATGACTCAATTTTACATGAGTGCTTGATTGAAATTAGTTATAATCGTATAGTTCAAAAGTATTTGTTGGAGTAAAGATTATCATTATTCAACCTCACCTGTCAAGACTACAAAAGAGACAACAAGATATATTGATTGGAAATAGAGCAAATAACTACAGACCTCACATTGTCAGTTCATCTTTTAGCTATGAAATTCAGTTTGTATGTCTATTTATGGCAAGCTGAAAGAGACTGTAATCGAATATGCATCAAGGAGGCTTTTACAGTTTTTTTTACTGAGAAATGCTTTATTCAATAATAACTCATCTGAATTATAAGGTGATATCATAAACACAAAGCAAACCAAAATACTTACAATTTCTGTCAGCTAAAATACCCAGAAGAAGATTCATGACTAAAATTAACACACGGTCTGGTACAAAAATAGGCTCATGAGTTTGCATGACTCAGTTGACTGCAAACAATACATTAATAAATCATAAGCCCTAAGATTTTTTAAGAAAAGTCTGATTTCAGTACTTTTTCTTGAACCTAGAGAAGGAGGAAGGAAGTAAGCAGGAAGCAATCTTGCTGAAGACAAGTTACCCTGTGAAAAAAACATTTTGGAAGAGTAATGTCATACAAGACCTAACTCCAATTAGATGAAAATTCTCAAAATTTGTAACAATCTCCAATATGATTACTTTGCTTTTCCAGATAACACCCACTTTCTGCCACTAAAGATTCACCATCTCCGTAACCTTAGGTATGTCATAAAAATATATAATTCCCCATATATTCCTAAAAATGCAGATATATTTCCCAGTGTAGACAAAGCAAAAGGAAACAGGTCTGAGAGCTTTGTCCTTATTCATTCTGAGTTCTTCACCTACAGGATTTTCTGGAATAAGGTTATGAGGCCAAACTATGGTCTATGTTCTGCTGCAGGGTCATTTCCTGAGCTTCTATCTAATGGAAACAGCTCTTTCAATAATTATGTCACAGCAGAAGCTTTACAGGTGGAAGAATTTAAACTAGGGAATACCATGAGTGTATTTTCATTATCACTTGCATTGGAAACCATGATTTATGTTAGCATAAGATGATACTCTGAAGGATACTTCCATAATAATTTGTACCGAGGCTTTCTGACTGCTGCTCACACATGACCAAACCACACTTCAGCTGTTTTCATCCCCTTCTGTTACTTACACAGGCCACATCAACAGTGAACCCAAGGATCACACAACCATTCATAGACAGATATTTCTAAAATCCCTTTTCTACTTCTGCATAGCAGGAAGTACTAAAAATCATCTTGTGTCCTTTTCAGGATAGTTACACTATGACAAGCACTGCCTTTGGGCACTTAAAGCATAGCTTTCCCTTCTCAGATTGAATGCTCATCTCATCTGGGCTCTACATTGTATGAATGAGAGCACATTAAGAATTGTTTTCCAACTAACAGGACAATAAGGGGACGCATTTCACTAGTGTTGTGCAGATAAAAGAGCTCAACTCTCTAACACCTATCAACTCTGAGTGTAAGATGCTGTTGCTACAACATCCAGCAGGCACTGATAGGGTTGTGACCAAAACTGATTGAAGCTCATGAACAATGGACAAAGACTCAGAAGCAGTTGCCAACATCTATAACAACAGAGATACGCCATCAGTGGCTTAGTCCTGGTATTTTTGCCCCTCTTCTCTTCAGATAATTTTGGATGTTAATATGTGGTAACAGATGGGTTTAAAAGTTGCTCTTGACAGTTATTTGTATCTCTAATAATAGTTCTGTCTTTCCTCATCCATCTTCCGCAGTCCCAGTCAGGCATGACTCAGAGCAACAACAATTAAAAAAACCCCTCCTTTGCATCAATCATTTCCAATTCATCCCTGGATATGTAAATATGTTTGATGTGCAATAAACAGGTCTGTGAAGCAAATGCATGGAAATGAGAACAGCGCATCTTTGTATAACATCTGCAGCTTCCCTTCCGCAGACTGGGAGAGAAACGTTCCTCAGTCTACTCTTGCTCCTCCTTGTGACTACCTGACCTCTGCATCTGTTTTCACTGTCCTGATTTTTCTGCCTCTAGTTTCTGCAGCTTTCTTGTGCTATCCATTAAATGGCTTCTTTATCTGGCAGACAACCTTTAACAGCAGCTTGACACACATTTAGTTTCTGAAGGACTAATAACTTATGCCGCATTCACAGTTTACAACCTTCTGATTAACGTTCTGCTTGTGACTCTCTGTCACCTTACTAATCAATATGAGGTTGGAAGACCTTAAGATTTCTTCCACCTAATCCTGGGCCCCCTCCAGGTGACACTATTACATGCTACACAGAGGACTGGGGTGTTGCTGCACCACAGTTATGCACAAAGTGTTCTTTCAGGAAAAAGGGTATCATGTCTCTGGAATAATGATAAAGGAAAAACATATAGGTCATGAACATTTGTTTCAGTTGGAAAATTATAAAAATTATCTTTGGAAAATGTTTTCAAATGTTAACATTTATGGATTAAATATAGAAACATTTTAGAGCTCTCAGTGCCTCCTACACAAGTGCTCAATCACACTAGGAATGGCCTGAGTCAGGTTATCATAAAAACAAGAAGCAGATCATAAAAATATGAAACTGGGTATGGCCTTCAGTCTGTCCTTTATTCACTATTCAGTAACACAGAATAAAGTTAGCTAAAGAGGGAATATGCTTGAGCCACTCTGAATACAAATATGCACTTGTTCTCTTACATATAAATGACCTACTCGTGTCACACGTTCTCAAACGTACATGGCTATGTTAAACTCTGTGGCTACCCACTGTGGGAAATACTGAGTGAAATGTTGAGTAGTCACTTCTGTTACTCTGTTTGATAAATTAAACTCATCATGGACTTATTGACTTCATTTCAATGGACTCATCAATTACTCAAACTATGGTCACAGACAGCCTCAGTGCTTAAAGGCCAGCCAAGAAGAACATGCTGGCATGTCAGCGAAACATATTTTACACAAAATATGACAAATTAATTAAAAACCATACAAATTATTTATATGTATATATCTCTCTATAGATATACTTGACATCTGTATCAGCACATGTGAGTGTATGTATGTGTGTAAAAATGTACATTAAAATCTGGCAGTAAGTTACAGTTGTCAAGGATAGAAAAATGATATTGAATGCATAAGTGTGTGTTTGCCAATGTATCTTATGACTGTCTATATAAACACATAGACGTGTACGAACAGTTCAGATTACATTTCAAGCAGCAGCCCAATAGTCACAGTGTTAGCTCCTCCTGAAGGGAAACTTTATATATTTTCCCCAGGTTAAGCAATCTCCTTTTGAGCATGATGTATTGAAATTCTTGGGTTATTGAAGGTGTCACTATGAGATAGTAGATTTTCTGGACAGCTGCTAAGCACCATGATAGGCAGGGCAAGGGCCCAATGATTCATACAGGGGCCCAAACAAGCAGCAGTGTGAAGCGTGGGCTGCACGCTACTGTTTACACTAGAATTATAAATCACTTGGTAATTCCTAAGGCTCTAGTCCTACTTGCATGAAATCCAATCTCTTCATTAGCATTAGGCAAAGAAAACCTTTAATTAATAGAACAGATAAAACGAGCTTCTATTTATAACCTAAGAACATGTATTTCTTCCACATTATAAGGTATTTTAATATAAATACTCTAATCTTACATTAATCCTTCAATAGTATTGCTTTGGTTTAGAAATTAATTTCAGAGGAGCAGAGTCTGCTATATAGCAGAGGTGATCCCAAGCCAGGGCATTTTGCCTCTTCTATCACCATGGAACAGATGTGCCAGCTGAGGGAGATTTACTAACTATGTGAAGGATCACGGCACATTGAGAACAAAACATCCTGTAGGGCCTCCTGGGGAAGAAGGATGAATGGCATCTCCTAAAAGGAGAACAGTGTGCTCATAGCAGCTGATGCAGAGATGGAGGAATATTTGAGGTGGAGGAGAAGAGTCACCAGAGAATATTTCGGAAAACACTAACAGTCAAAGAAAGAAAAACCAAAACGACTGAAAAATCCAGGTGTATCATAAAACCATTCCCATTCTGGTTCTTCCTGGAAGCAAGGAAAATAAAAGCCCTGGTCAAGTTTATGACCCAAGTGGAGACAAGAAGTTAGCAGCTTTAATTGAGTGTGCTCCTGAGAAAAGGTCTGAAATACCCAGCAAAAGCCGTGCTGTCAGCATGCTTCTGCTAACAACAGAGATTGTGGCAAGATGAAAGGTTAAGAAGGATCATGATTATGTCAACAAAAGCCTCATGCCCCCTGATTTTATCCCAAAGCTCAAATGTTCTCAGAGGGAGTAACAGAGTTAATCAGGAACCTCTCTTTGTGCAAAGTTATCATCAGTACGGGTAACGGTAAAGTGAAGAGGGTAAGCAAATGAAACAAAAATAAGGATATCACAACACATGAACAATTAGGGAACAAGAATGACGGGGGAAGGCAGAAAGTAAGGAAACATTTTTGGACTGACACAAATTGGTCAAAGTCATGCCAGTGAAATGCAGATGTATTATTTGAGGCTGGCAATATTTTTGTGCAGAACGTTACTGTATCCATGTTGAGCTTAATTTACAGATAACCTGCCCAACATAACAAGAACAGACTGTATACTTCTTATTCAGAACAACACTGTACTGTAACAAAAAAGCTATGAAACAGAGCGCAAACTATGTGCATGTCCATCCGCCTGCAGGAAGCATCATATAGCTCATACACCAAGCCAGACAGATAAACCCTTACTGTCCTACAAACTTTTGCAAAGATGACATAGCAATAGCTCACAGGCACATAGGCTTCTTAAGCTTAGCATCTGTCACTGTGATTTGAATGGTTTTCTAAGAGATCCTTTACATAAGTTTGTGACCTTAATACTATTAGCTGTCCTTTCAGGTTTTCATAGGTTTCTTTTACTGAAAGAATAGTTATCACTCTTAAAAGGTGAATGATTGTCTACTCTTATCACGTGCATCGCCAATATATTCAGCACATAGAAAAAACACTTGGTTGTTTTCTCAGGGGATTGGAGCACCCACCACTTCTGCTGTTTTTATCTGGCATGATGAGCACTGCACTTACTTAAAACAGTGGCTGTAATGTCCTGTAGACACATTAAAGGAGAACCTGACTTCAGCAGAGTTAAATAAAAGGAATATTAAAAAAAAATGATGACCAAACTTGAAATTTAAGGTAAAAAACTATAAAATTTCAGATATGTCTCATTATTCCTCTGAGATTTTGCCCCATGGCTCTGAATCTAACTAGAATAAAAACTGGCTACTGTTTCCTGTTTCTAAGGCCATAAGTCTCTGTTGCTTAACTACACTTTTCATTACCTCGGTGACATAATGTGGATTTTGTAATGAGTGAGAACTACAGAGAACCATCATTTCATGACTTTTTGTACCTATAATACATCTACCAGTCATGTTATAGTATGTCTTTCTAAGTATGCTTTTACAGTTGGAGTATTGCCCAAAGTAAACCAAAGTTTTTAAGTTTTTAGGATTTTAGTCCAAGCCAGTAGTCAGAAAAACAGTCTATTATAATTTTGTTGTCTTTGTTGATATAGCAATATATCTGTGTGACAGAGGAAGGGCTTGGAGTCAGACAGCTGGGATTATATCTCTGGTTTGGGTAAGCAAAGGCAGTTGCTTGGAAAATATTTGTGATGGCACAGTCTGTTACAGGCAAGAGAAATGTGGTGTTGGGCACTGGGAAGCACTTCAGAAATGTGAAACCTTATATTGCTTTTCATGTTAGGAGGAATACTCCATGTCACCAACTTACTTTCACAGTAATTCGCTGCTTTCATTATAAAACTCTTAATTTTTCTGTTTAGAAATTGCAAGACCTTTTTCCTTTATAAAATATCTTCTGAAATATCAGATGAATTATGCATCTGTGCTATCAGAAAAACCTCAGGAAAGCTTTACAGCACCTTTTTTTTTTTTTTTTTTTGCATGGCTGCTGTTTGGAAGATTAGTGTCCTACACCTGATTAAAGAATGACAGATGACAAGAAGTATCTTTAAAGATCAGTCACTCTCTGACATCAAACAACTTTTAACAGTAATGATTTAGGGTAATCTAGAAGGATAGAAGAAAGAGAGTGAACATGTAGCAACAGAAATGTTGCATGTACAATATTAGGAATTTTTCCACCTGAAGAGTCTAATTTTCCTTGATTTGAAGCTAGGACAGATTCAATAATGGTGTAGAGCCATATGAAGATGTGAGAAGAGTGAGATACTAGCTAAGCTGTTGGAACATAGCACTGGTTTAGATTCATACTATATAGCCAAAAGTTAAGTTTCAAAATACAGCACTACACCTGCACTGCAAATAATGGTAAACCCCACATTTGTGGTGACTTTAACTTTTCTTTTTTAAAGTAATGAATAATCATGAAAATAATAATTCTAATCTTGTCATATTACATTACCACATGACCTTCAAAATCATCAGTGAAAATGGATCTTTGGATCTATGGCTGCAAAAGGAATGTGGGAGTGCTGAGACTTTTTTCTTTACATAGAATATAAACTTGTGAGGATGCAGAGTTTAATGAAGTATTTCAAAGATATGTCTAAGACATTAAATGAAGACCAAACAGCAGCCTTCCAGTACCTAAGAGGAGGTCAGTGAAAAGATACAGTCAGGCTTTCACTGACGTGCATGGTGGGATAGCTATGAGAGATGCTGGTCATAAACTGAAAAAAGGGGAGGATATAAGGAAAACAATTTTCATTATGAGCCTAATTAAACATTGGAAAGCTTTGTCAGAAGCGGCTCTGCATCCTCCATCCTTGGAGATCTTGAAGACCCAACTAGACAGAGCCCTGAGCAACCCCATCTGTGCTTGGTGGTGACCAGGCTTTGAGCAGAGAGTTGGACTGGAGACCTTCTGAGGACCCTTCCCATCCCAGGGGTTCTCTGATTCTGAATAACAGTGCAAAGTCTGGTGTCACCAAATGTACAGCCCTGTCAGACAACACATCAAATGATAACCAACTCACCAACTAGATCATCCCCATTCTCCCTTGTTCTTTCCTGGCTACCCTAGGCAGAATACAGGGGATGTGCTTTGCCTTTTAATAGATTGGGTTTTTTTTAATATGATTTTAAGTAGGGCTATAACACTCTGAATCAGCACACCCTGAATTATTAAGCAACTTCATGAATATTTATTTCAATGTCACGTTCTTCAACATAGTCTCTAGAAAATGTGAGGACAGTGCAGCTGCTACGTGTCCCTAAAGAAATTAATTCTGTTCACAGGTATTAAGTCTGGATCTTGAACAGCTCCTAGACTAATGAAATTATATAGCTACCCATGTTTTAATCCAAGTATTTTAAGAAAATGCAGACAAATAGTACATGGATATATGTGAGCTTTCTGAGATAACGTAGGTTTTTCCTGGGTGTTGCCTTTAGGATTTAGGCATAGATTTTCAAACACAGAACGTTAAGTTTGGCATTTAACTCTAACTATGTAGGTAAGCTCAGCCTCATTGTCAGTGAAGAAAATCACAGAATAGTAAGAGCTCAGGATGCTCAGCTATGAGGAAAACATAGTCTGTCAATTTATTTAGCAAAAGGAGGTTCTCAGAGCCATCACAGTGCCCTTTCCTGTCAACACAGATAACAGCACTCGATTCTTCCCTTTCTAAAGCATCCTAGACCCTTTTGAAATATCCCCTTCATGCCATTGCTCCTACTGAAAAGAGCTTGTGAAGGCTGCTTCTTACAGTTAGGAACATGAGTCTTCCTCCCAGACTAAACCTGGTCTTAGTCTACTTAGATCCAGTTATCCTTGGGTTAACACTGCAAATACATCAAGGGGATTTACAAATGTCATAGCAGAAAAGGAGAAATAGCATCTAAGTTGAAGATCAGAGAGCAATCACACCTCTCAACTTCATTTTATAAAGCTGAACTAGTTGCTATTGTCTATGTTGATAGGACAAGACAGAACTGACCACACTGCAGTCCCCAAAACACTTGTGTCATGCTTAGATTGCTCCACTCAGAGATTCACCCTGAGTTTTCCAACATCTTAGCTTTTCATTCTAGGTTTTAATAGGGAGCTTATAGAATTAAGAAGCTCCTGATATTAGTTCTGGGTTTTGATCATCCAAGCAAACCTTTCCTGGCATTTGAACTTGCATGACTTCAAATTTCACTACACATGGCTAAAACTGAGCAAATTTTATGTGAGGCCTTAGAGGTGTCTTGCACAATAAGTATTTCCTATCTCCACTGGCAATGTATTCTCTGATACACCCTCATGTTGCATTTGGTTTTTTTATGGGGCGACATAATTCTGGAGACTCATACTCACTGTTTTGCAGGCTAATATGGTCTAGTGGAAGGTGTCCCTGCCCATGGTGGGGGGGTTGGAACTAGATAATCTTTAAGGTCAGGTTGGAACTAAATAGTCTTTAAGGTCTCTTCCAAACCCAAACCATTCTTCGATTATATGAATATGAAGATGTTTCTCCACTCTCCCTGTTTTGGCTGATAAGCACTCAGTTGACAGAGGAAATCTGTTTCTGCTGGCTTCAGATGCATGACCATGCACTTTGCACTACCAAACTTCATTCCACCTATTTTTCTGAAATCCTCAAGGTCATTAAGCAAATTACATTAACATACTTATTTCAGCTTTTAGTGCCAACTTCATTAATGAAAACATGAAATTGGATCATAGTTAAGACCAGTCCTATGGAAATTCAGTGATAACTTCCCTTTAAACCAGAAAGTTCCTCTTTCAGCACATGCTGTTTTGTTACCAGCTTCTTGTTCACCACAAAATTCTTATGCTCAGCCTCATGTTTTCTGCCTTGTATAATAACTTTGCAGATGCTGGTTTATCAAATACTTTACTGAAAGTGAATCTCCCTTCTCCTGTCAGAGATAGATGTTGGATATTTACATGTCACAGGTCAGAGGCTGAGAATGGTGGCCCCAGCTCACTGCACGTGAGAGCACAGAAGATGGTTAAGATGGGGAAATGACAATTTATTTCAGAGCAAAGCAGTCTGGAATAGAAATGTACAGATGAGGTGATTTGATGGAAAAACAAGTTTGCCTCTTTCCATCACACAAGCTTGACACAAATTGTAAATCTTTTCTTGATGAGATACAAATCTAACAAAATTCCTTCCAGAGATTTTTGTTCTTTGCCTAAATTGTATCAAGCTCAGTTGTTCTAAGTATTCTTTAAACTGCTGAAAGGACTGAAGTAGCAAGAGTCTTGCTGAAAGAAATATAAATATAAAATGCAATAATAATTCAAACAATAAGAATTTCTTTGTTCTATCAAGTACATGCATAACAAAAACCTTGTACCTTGTAAGAAACAGTGTGTGAGCACACACAGGAGGAAATACTATTCAAAAGCAATAGATACGCAGTGCCTTACAAGATTCTTTAAAGATATGCAAGGTGTTTGTGCTAGGGAGAATAATAAATCCTTTGTGGCTGGGACTGGCAAAGAAGGAATCCATTGCTCACATCGCCCCCATTCTATCTCATCACTATTGTGCACAGATAATTGCTGTGTCTCAAAAGAACTGTGTAAATCTGGGGTACATGTGACATCTTTACTCAAAAATGTTGTTTCTTTTGTTTCTCCCTTTTCTGTGCCACTGTACAGAAAGAAAAATGAAATAAGGTTGTATCTGCACTACTGTACTACCTATCTCCTCCCAGAGCTGCCTCCAGCCCCAGCCTGGGGAGGAAGTACTGAACTTGTCTTTCTGAGAGAGATGTTACACGTAAAAGGCAAAGGAGCTATGGGGATGACCCACAGCATGAAATGACAGTAGAAACAAGGGCTGGTCAGAGAAAAGAAAGATGATGACAGGCAAGGGACAAGAGAAGAGCAAACCTGGAGACAGTGCTGCACAAGGGACCCACAGTCCAAGCTAGTTTTACCAATATAGCCTCCAGGGGTAACAGAAACCCATTTGGGAAGGGACCCTCCTGAACACAAGTCTGATGCCTGTAATCATGGGTAACAGCTTAGTGTAACAGGATTCATAGTATCCTTTATGCACACAGAATAAACTACAAAACCTTCACCATGATCAGCTGTCAGTCTCAGAGCAGCTGCCAACCAGGTTAGAGCAAATCCCTGTTTCAGGAGGAGACTTCATGGGGCAGGTCACTGCCTGTGTGACTGAACATTCCCCCAGCTCCAATGCAAAAAGCCCCATGGGATGCAGAACTCTCTATTCAGTAAGTTATACAACATAAGGCCTTTTGTAATGGTTATAAAGAAAAAAACAAACCCTACATGCTTTCATGCAGAATGATGAGAGATCTGTTATCACAAGGGTCCTGGCTGCCTGCAGGAATACACCTGCTTGGTGAAATTCAGTTTCAAAGAGCCCCTGAAAAAAACCCAAATAAAATGCGGCCAGATCCTTAAATCTTCTGACATTTACATTTCTTCAGTCAGATTTTGTTAGGTCTAAAACAAAGCAAAATTAGTTATTTTAAATTCAAATAGAATGTTTATTTTCATCCTGTTCCTGGTTTTTGAAGGAGCTGTTGCTATCCCATTTTATTCTCTGGCTAGGTAAGACATGAAGCACCAGCATCACCAGTGTTCCTCTATAGCTTCCTTCCCTAGCTCAGCATCACCAGTGTTCCTCTATAGCTTCCTTCCCTAGCTCAGCTTTCTCTGATTTCCAACTAATACCTCAATTGCAAACACTCTTTTCCAAGTCTAGGATGCTCAGATTAAAGTTCTGTGGGATTTTTCACTGCAATGCATTTTGAATCAGTACAGTAATCCTGCTCAATTAATAAAGTAATTAACAATAAAAAAGGTCCAGTAATTGAAATCCCTTTGAAAGTACATCAATTTATTCTCTCCAAGCTTTGCCTCAAATCTTTATTAATTCTGACATCAAGCATAGGGATCATAAATTATAAATGATCATCACAAAATCCAGGCATCACAGTCATTTTCTTGTCCTACATGCTGAGTTTTTAAAACAATTAGGTCTAGTCGTAACTTTTGAGATTTGCTTCACATAAGGCAAACAACATGACCATATGGATATAAAAGAATTACAGGTGATTCTACTAATGAAAACATTGTAAAAGTAGTCTCTCCCATTCATACAATGAAACAGTTCACACAACCTAAGGAAATTTCCCAGCTCTAAGAAAAAAATGCTATATTTTTTTCTCCTAAAATTCCTCTTCTTGTGATGCAACTGTATAGTTTTTCCTGTAAAATATTAAGCAGAAGACAGGTATTTCAGTTGAACACTTACTTGACAGAATGCTGACTTTCCATTTTACACTGCAGTTTGTGTTTTACTAAAATACTTGGTAACAGCTAAGCAAACCCAGAAATGTTTGGTATGAATAATACAACTCAAAGGTATAAGCAAAATTACCACCTTCCTCCTCCACTGACGTAACAGGTATCTTTTTACATCACTTTAGACTATGTATATATGTTTATAAAGGTGTATATAGATATGTATACACACACATACATATATGAAATCTCCACAAGGGGGCCCTCTAATCTTCCCCAAATCTCAGCAAAAGCTTAACTTGCTTTCCAAAACTTGATGTCATAAAGCTTTTGCCTACAGATACTATAGTATCTTAGGAAAAAAGCTTTTATAAACTAGAATCGACTTCATGATAGAATTTCATACAACAAAAACTGTAATTTAAAAGGGAATCCGTTTTTATGTACAATTTCCACTATATCCTTGGCACGCAAAGAATTTTGATAAAGCTTTTCTGAGTTCACTACTTGCAATAACCATCCAAAACGAGACCTTTTACACACACACACACACACACACGCAGAGAGTCAGCTCACGCTGCCATGGCAAGGCAGCCTCCAAGGTGCAGTCTAGTTCTATGTTATATCACAATTTGTAGGCTAAGCGCAAAGTAAGCGACTATGAGTGATTTCAGCTCACTAGGAATGCATCCCATAAGCACCAGAGTTAAGGTACAAATGGCATTAAAGTTATTTGCACTGTCCTCTCAACTCCCCGCAGATATGAAAAACAAATCTTGTTTGGGAAACCTTGTTATTTGCTTTAATATTCTGAATGTCTTACAGAGACAGTGTTATAAGTCCTCATCTTCTTAACTCAATTGTGATGTTTTTTATTATTTACCATGCTTTTGACCTTGGAATACCTAGCAGAAATTGGACCATCTCCTTCTTCTGACCTCAAATCTTAATTAATCAGGCTTAGACACACATGCCAGGCTGTAGACTGCACTGTACCACTCTCAGTTGTGGATGCTATGCTCTGAGAAAGAAGTTACTAAGATGAAATAAAGAAGCCTAGGCTTCTAAATAACTTTTATGAGGGATTCTTTACCTTTTGGAAAACTAGTTAGGGATTATATGAATTCAGCCCTGTAGATAAAGCACAAAACTTCCAATCTGCTAAGTCATTCAAATAAATCTCTGCACCTTGATCTACAGCACAAACTTTGAGCAAAGTTTCCATGATCACTCGGCAGTAGTGGTGTATGGTGTGGTCATGTTTAACCCATGCCAATGACAGGGTCCAGGCTGCTGCAAAACTCGGGCAGTCACATGAAATAAAATAGCCAAGATGCTGATAGGACTCTAGAAGAATACTGGCTGCAGCAAATCATCGTGGGTGCCTGTGGCTCTCCAACTCTCCTCTGGAACAGGCAAATCCTAATCAATGAAGCACATCTGTACAGTGGCAAAAAAGCACTTTCCAGTCCCTTCTGGCCATGAACTGACTACTTGAAGCATGACATTTGATTACCCTTATTATCTCAACTCATTTATATATAAATGTTTTTAGGGGCTGTGAAATCATCCAGCCTTTATTAAAATCCAGTTACATTCTCTGAGTTGATGTTTCCTTCCTTCTTCCTTTTTGTCTGTAAAAACAAGTATGAATTTCTTTCTTTTCTCTTAAACTGCAGGTTAGCATCTCTGCAATTTTATTATTGTAAAATAACCTTCTCCTCCATTAGTGCAGCAGACTGTTGCCATCACATATGCAAATATGTTAGGCTTTCAGTCTTCCCCCACAGAGATATTTGACATTGAGGCTGAACATGATCTAGCATCTTTCTGAACTAAAGGCCAGGGGAATCGTGTGTGGGACTTTATTTTCAAATATATCTCTCATGGAAATTAGTGAACATCTGTGCAGATGCTGAATGTGAATTCAGGCAGCAGAGACAAAACCTATCTGAGACTGAGCTTAAGGTCTAGGAATATCTAATGGTAAGAATCTTCATTTTTGCAATGGGAGGATTTCTTCCCTTCCCTTTGAAGAGCCACAGTATTCTTCAGGTCACAAACTTATCTTGCTCTAAAGGAGGTGGGATAATGACAGGGTTATGAAAAATATTTCTACATTAACAAGGAGAAAAGTTTCTGGTGTGCATCCTGAGAAACACAAAGATTTGAATATGGAACACTCATTAGGATTTCTTTATAGACTCTCTAAATTGCTTTCCTTTTCATACAGATTATTACTGTCAATACAAATATAGCAGGGATGGATCCAAACAGGAAAGCAAAATTCAGGTTAAAGTATCATAATATCATGAACAATTTTTCTACAGTTTTAGGTACTTCTATGTTTTTGTCTTTTATCTAAGAGAGAATATTTAGTCTGCATCAATATTATTTGTGATACACATACTGAATATTACATAATTTAACATAAGTTAAAACCTCTGAATTTACAAAAGAAATTTCACCAGGGTGCCCTGAGCCAGTGAAGATATGCTACCTGCTTAGTAAAATTAGTCAAAAAGCAGAAAAGTGTGCAAAGTAATCTGATTTTGGTTTTTTTGCTTTGAAAATGTTCCTTCTCAGCAGGCTTCTTCACAAGCAAAATTTTTGTTTATAATTGTAACATTTTTCATATATGACCAAACTGTGCATCCCCATAGTCTCACCAATTGCTTTTTAGCACTTGTATCCCTGCTCTCCATCTCAGGATAGCAGCTGCTCCATGTTCAGGCTAAACTACAGCCTGCCTAGATGAAAAGAAAGTTTGTATGCACATAGACCTGTATTGGTGACACTTTAATTTGCTCCATGGCCTTAATAAATACACCAGCATTAAGCATGCTCATGCAAACCGCAGCCCTAAAAATAACTCATTTCAGACATTTTTCCATGTTGTTTTCCAGCAACACTGCTCTTACTACTAGGAACAATGATTAATACACACAGAGATTTATCACTGAAAAAACTGCACTTGGAAAAGCAGCAGGGATCCTCAGAGGTGTAGCAGGGGACTAGCTGAGGGGTCACATTAGTATTCTCTGAGCATCTCTGAGCTTGGCAGAGTAGCAGTGAGTGGGGTAAACAGGCATGGGCAACTTTCCTCATCCATCATACCAGTGTTCAACAGCAGGGCCCACAGCTGAGGTGAGGACCAGTGGCCACCAAGCTACACCATCTCCCCATAGTCCCTAGGGAGGTATATTTTCTCAGAGGCCAAAAAGCCAATTCCTCCTATCTAGCACTCCTTCCCAGACCAAAGCATTCCCTGGCACACACCTTAGCCTGCCTCACTGTAAGGAGAAGGGCTGCTAGGAAGGGTCACTACAGATTCCCCTTCTCCTTAATTTTGTAAAGACAATTATAACTTCATCTAGATTGAATTGCTTTTTTTCTTGACAAATTGGGGAGAAATATTTATGACAAATGCTGGGCAAACAGTAACAAACCAGGCAATGAGAGAAGAATACACAGGTTTCTTGAAAAAGTTTTTCAGTCTTAAACGTAATTCTTTCATGAAATTTCTAAGCACACCTGCATTTATTGTAAAAATGCCAGCAAACTGAAAATATAGAAAAAACCAACAGTCTACAAAACACATAACAGAGATTGAAACTTAAATTAAAAATCCACACCTGATTTTAATGAAAAATCCATGATAAATGCCATGGAGCAAAGGATCTGCAGATAAAAATCTTAAATTGGTGAACCCTGAGCACAATCTCAACACTCAAACTGGGAAGACAATGTTGGGAATCATCAGAGGTACAAATATTGCAGCATTTCTCTCTTACTGTGTATCCATTTTTCTGTTTCTTTTCCTTCTAGCTTCTCTTTCATTCTTTGGCACTACTTTCTTTCTTTTTTCCCTCTATTTCTTTTCTTCCTTTTCCCCCTCATTATTTGTGTCCTCACACAGCAGTGGCATAACTTTATGCCTGGAGGAGCTGCAGAGGAAAGAGAGCATTTCCACATGCTGTTGGGCTGACACAGAAGAAAACCAGCTTTCTCCTAGCTAAGTTTAAGCCCATTTTCTCCTGCACCAAGTTTCTCTGCACACTGAGCTGGCTGCAGAGGAAAACTGAGTGGGAGTGGGATGGTGCCACTCAAAGCCCTTGCCAGTGACAGAGCTGTGCTGCTGCTTGCTGGGGTGGGCACAGGGTCTGCATGTCTGGCTCAGAAGGGCAGGCTGAGGACTGGAGCATGAGGGGCAGGTCTCCTCCTCAGATCTGTTGTTTCAGGTATGTGGCTGCTTCCCCACAGGCCATTTTCCCAGCAGTGCCCTCATTTGTGACTCTCCCTCTACAATATATTGGGACACGGATTTTTGTTTAATTGGGATTTTTTAAATTTTACTTACTAAAACTGAACCTGCCTCATTTTTGCATCCCAGATACACAGACTCTCCAAGGGCTCAGTTTATATCCCTGTATGTAATGGTTGGTTCAGGCTCTCCTAACAAAACTGAGAGCCAGAAATTATTTTGAAAACCTTGGCATAACTTTCAATTCTAGACATCCTACAGCAGTTATAATATTACAGTATTGCAATTGGACTTTGTTGTGTTAAATCTAGCCTGGATTTAGTTTTGGCTTCCTAAAAAGGCTTTAGAAGAATCATGTTCTGTAAAAACAGCTGAATGAAAAATGTCCTATTAAAAAGGAGTTCAAGAAGCTACTTGACTAGTTCATGGAAGATAAACCCATCCAGAGCTATTAAATACACAGACATCTCCAGTAGGCAAGAAATTCTCAAGCCTTGAATTTTTCAACGAGGGGATTATATTCAGGGGTATCATCATGACATACTTGCCTAGTTCTCGTCCTCCTTGGACTCTCCATTGTTGGAAACAAGGCAGTAGGTTAGATGGACCTTTGGTCTGACTTGGTCTAGCCATCCCTGTGCTACTCCAAGCCACCCACATAGTCATACTTTTTTCTCCCTAACACCGATGAGAGAAATATCTCACATATTGATGAGTTAAGTCAAACAAAAAAAAAAAAAAGAAAAAAGAAAAAAAATGTACTGTTTTAGTCATATGCATAAGGAAGATTCTGGATGTCATGCTTGTCATAGAAAATGTTCTCTCACCTTCAATAAGAAATCTGTTTTCTGTTTTCTTAAAAATGATGTGGGTGTTACAAATGGCAGTTCTTTACCGCTTGTAAAAATGAACGCTTTCCATTCATTTACAAAGGGACTATCAGAAAATATATTATTAGCAGGGGTTGGTAGGAGGCAACATCAAACAGCATGTCAGCTCTGAAAGAGAAATGAACCATGGAAACAGACTGAATGCAGGAACTGACCACCGATGTTCAGCACAGAGGAGAGGAGCATCCCATTGAGGCCACAGCACAGAAGGGCAGCTGAGATCTTAAGGTAGGCTGGAAAATGGTTCAGCCTCTCCTGACAACTCCACCACTATTCAGTGCCAGGTCTGCATGTGACTAGGTGGCCTGGCAATGCAAATATGGCACATGGCAAACCCAGGCCACACAAATCAGCTGAAGCACATACCAGCCTCCTCTGCTTTTATGTGTTCACATGTTGTATGTGATGGGCACAGAGTGATGAGCAAAAATGCCTAATCTGGCTACAGAAACAATTTACTGATGACTCCTGAACAGCTTGAATTGTCCCAGTGAGTTTATGTCAGAGGAGAAATTTGCATCACTGTTCAACCCTGCTTTGGAACAAATACTAGGATATCTAAAGCCAGCTCAACTCCCAGGCACTCAGCAATAGGACAAGGGGGCACAGGCTCAAGCTCTGCCAGGGGAAATTTAAGTTGGAGATCAGGCAAAAATTCTTTCCAGAGAGAGTAATCAGGCATTGGAATGGGCTGCCCAGAGAGGTGGGGGATTCCCCATCCCTGGAG
>JAWWLZ010000001.1:78659082-78675498 GCA_035041345.1 Poliocrania exsul | reverse complement strand
GAAATAAGTCCAAAATACAATCATATGACTTTGTGGGATACAGTAGCAATTATTATGCACAAGTTTGTATCTGATGTTTGAAATCTTATTTTTCGATGACTGAAGATATCTTTTTTTTTTTCAGGAAGTCAAAGCTTTGGAGATTCTTTGGGTCCAAGAATTCCATAAAAATCATTGCTTTTTTGTATTTCTTCTGGTCTTTGAAGTCTGTAGGACACAACTAAACACTTGAAACTCACTTTCTTGAACCTCCAGTAAATTGAAATACTGATTTTTGTGAGATCACTTCTGAGATCAACAGAATCTGTTGATTAAAGTTCTTTTCACTTTTCCCAGTCATGAGCTCACAATTACCATGCTTGTGTTTTGCTGTAAACCACTGAAATAACTGATTTCTGTAAATGCTTTTTGGCTTAAATGTCTGTGCTTTGGAAACCTTGGAAGAGCTCTCTGCCAGTGCACTATGGAATAGCACAGATCTCCATGGCTTAAGGACAGCTGTGTTTGGTCTCCTTTACTTGTTTGACATTTTATTATAATTATAAATTATTATAAATAAATTATAAAAACCTTCATCTAGGGAATTTGGCACTGAGGAGAGAAAACACATAGCTTAGAGGCATTCAAACAGATTTCCTTTTGAGCGCTCTCTTAAAAGTCAGCCTCCCCCATTTGTAATCTATATTACACAGTGAAAATGGTTAGTGAAGACACACTCAAAGCATCTTCAGTTTAACATACTGCCTTTTGACTTCTGTTGACACCTATCTGCTCTCATACTATTTCTAGGGTAAGACCTATTTCACCTGCTGTCAGCCAGCATTAAATATCTGGTCTCAGGCATTTCAGTTCATCTGAGTCAACAGGGAAAGGTGGGTACCTCCAGAGATGATTTATCCCCTCCTAAGACAGCTGTCTGTGAGGCATGGAATGAGTTTGTTTCTGAAGGTTTGTTCCAGCTGAGCTCTACACAGTTATATTCACTTTTCCTTGCAACCCCCTGCCACAACCACCACCACAATTTTTGAAGTCAGTGAGGTTAGATCAAATGCATCTCAATAACTGACAGTCATCACTGAGTGATGCTTGCATTTAATAGATGCTTCTTTCCTTACAGCAATTGGTGAGCAATAGGGCAACCAGGCACAGTCTTTGATGGCCAGCTAGCAAAGACATTTTCCAGATAACATGCAATGCATTACTGAAAAATTACCTGGTTGCATAATTTCTTTTACAAAATGCTGACATTTAAAAGATGTCTCTCTCTTTGACATTTAAAAAGCAGAGTGCTCCTTGTCCTGTTTCATTGTTGTGCTGTGTTCTACAGCTTTACAAGTGTGGCTGCTCAGTAATCCATTGACTCATTGGTTTATTGCTGTGCCATGCAAAATAAATGATGGTCCAATTAATTTTTCAAACTCCTTTTGTGTCAAAGCTTTTCCCAAGCCCTGCTCATTGCTGTCATTCGGCAAAGGACAGTACGATGCTGTTTAGTATGTGCATGGTAGGTGTGGAGTTATTCAGTTCCTTCTGCTTTCAATAAGAACCAAAAACATTGAGGGATTCCACTGAAAAATACAGTAGTGGATTGACTGAGCTTACAACTTGGTGATAGCAATTTTGCCCATATATGGTAAGCTCAGACACCATGAGTTTTAGAACCAGGATGGAAATGCAACTTTTAAATGGGTATCTAGATCCCAGTAGAGGGTAACTGACTTCTTGCACAGTAGATAATCTCAGGAATTTCAGTCACCACAGTTCAGGTATTAGAGGAGTGCAATCAATTATATGAACTGCAGTAAAATCTATTATTGTCCCATAAAATCATGAAAAAAAATGCTAATATTTCTCAGCTGCTGATGTGGTTATTCAGACTGGTAATTAATGATGGGGGAAAAATAGAAATTAACATCAAGTCTGGAAATACTGAAAGGAAGAATTTATAATGGGTCAATGTTATTGGATGCAATGTTATCCAATGTAATATACAATGATTAAATGCTTTAAGAGAAAAGATACTAAGTGGACTAATTGTGACCATAACACTAAGTTGAAAGATACTAGTTAAGTTCAAAAAATCAAAATAAAGATACTCACAAGAATATAGTAAAAAAAAAAAAAAAGGAAAACAGAAAAATACATTCTGACACAAGTATTCTATGGAATGGTAACCTTGTAGGACTTAGAAATATCCAGGTTGGTTGGAGTACTTAGCAATCTGAACTAGTGGGTGGCATCCCTGACCATGGTAGCGGGATTGAAACTATATGATCTTTAAAGGACCCTTGCAGCTCAAACCATTCCATGATGATTCTATCAATACAGAATAATAAGAGAAGTGCTTCTTAGATATATTTTCCAGGGGAAAAGGGAAATTTGTCGCTTCACACTCAGAAATACCTCATTGTGTGGTATGCCTTTGTTCACTTAAATGCATTAATGTGTCAATTAATGACAACATTTTTGGATAAGAAAAAATACTAACAAATTGGAGGGTATGGCAGCAAAGTCTTGACAGGACAGGAGTAAATCTATATTGCTGGGCTACATTAACTCTTGCTTCTTAAGCCTTGAATACAGAGGAAGTCAGCTACACCATTTTTATCAGGACCATGTCCAGTGGGGTTTTTTGAGGATCTCTTATGATGGAGACTTCACAGTCTCCCTGGGCAGCTTGTGTCTGTGTGTTCAGCCACCCTCAGAGAGAACCTTCTGTGTTTCAGTTTGTGCCCGTTGGCTCTGGTCCTGTCCCTGGGCACCACTGAGCAGAGCCTGGCTCTGTCCTCTTCCCACCCTCCCTTTGGGTATTGTACATGTTGGCAAGATAACTCCTGAGCCTTCTCTGCTTCAGGTCAAAGAGTCTCAGGTCTCTCAGCTTCTCCTTATATGTCCAGTGCTCCATAACTTAATTATCTCCACCCTTCACTGAACTTGCTCCAGTATGCCCATGTGTTATACTGGGGAGCCCAGAAGTGGACACACCATCCTAGATGAGGTCCCACCAGTGCTGAGTAGAGGGGAAGAATCACCTTCCTTAATGTCAACAGTTGTGGGGTTCTTTAAAAATGATGGTATTTAAAGCTTTATAACTTAAGGCACACAAACAAAGCAGAAAAAGAAATCAATCAGGGAAAAGTAAATGACTAAACAGTGAGGAAAGACATGACAGAAATTTGAAACCCTTGTAAATTATGTAGAAAAAAAGATACCTGGATGGTGGCAGTAGTATTTGCTCTGAGAAATTATGTCAACTGCACTAACTTAAGTCACTTGGAGTTGTATTAAGCGTAACCAGATCTAAGCACTGGGAATAAATGCTGGCACTACCAGAGGGAAAAAACAATGTTAGAAAATGCAATATGTCTCTTCCATTTTTAACTTCTAGGAACATGTGTTGCTTCCTTTCTGAATGCTAGCAGATGTCAGCACCCTGCAGACTGGTTTCTCAGTGGAGGAGAAATCAGAATGGATATACTCTAAACGCAAATTGAGTAATTTACATTTAGACACTCATCCTGGAGCGGAGATTGTCATAAATAACATGCAGGCGATCCCTTCTTTCAAGACACTCAGCCAAACCCCAATGCCCTGTTCCCAGGGAGCAACTTCAATCAAAGATATCGGCCGAAAGCAAACTCTGCGGCCTCTCACACAGCGATGGCCTCATCAGAAAGGTGTATTAAAATGTCAGCAGGAAAGAGATGCCAATCTCTGCCTTTCCTAGCACACAATGACATTTTGAAAGCAGTGCCACCTGGTGACACCTGCCAAACAACACTCTGCTGCTCAGCGGAGCATGCATTGCCTCACAAATACCTCAAAGGAGGATATGGGATTGAATGAAACCAAAAGAAAAAAAAAAGGTGAATTTTTAATTTTTCCTTTCTACAATTCTGTCAAGTTTCCACATGCAAAAATCTTTTCTCTTTTTCTGAACAGTGGTGAGAGCAAGCGATGGGTTTAATCACCAGCATCAGTTCCTGCCTGCTGGCACTGTAATTTATCTCAGCAGAGTGCAGCCCTCCTCTGTGATACGCTACCGTGCTACCACAAGTTATGAATCCTCTTGCTAACAGTGAGGCTGACCCATAACCAACAGTACCGAGCTTGGTACAAAGCAAGTTTTGAAGCACAGTGAAGTTGATGCAGGAGTGATTACACAGCCTTTAAATGTTGCAAATACCCAACACAATCTGGAGAAGGGTCTTCTTCTCACACGACCAATACAACAGTTTTGTGATGCTGGCCACCATGACAGCAAGTCTGCTGTGTCAGGAATGTTTCCCAGACCAAATCGCATACTGGGGTTAATTTAGAGGAGATGCATCAGCTCTTCACTTGTTCAGATGCTACTTTGCCAGATGAAACCCCACCCTCATTCACTGTATTTCCCCATCATTCTAAAACACCTCTTTCTTTTTTTTTCTTTCTTTTTTTTTGAGATTAAGTTCCACATCAAACTATAAACTGTAAGTATAAGGGAGCCAAGAACCTGCAGGTTGAGAGGCAAACCAAGGCAACACCTTCTCCGTAAGCATCTCAGATATGGCAGGGCTGTTACACAAAGCAAAAAGCTATTGCTTTAAACTGTCATATCCTTCAGCTGCTGTAAAAGTAGTCTTTTATCTGCCCTCTGGATCTATTTTTACCTTCCTATTCCTAAGTATCAACTTTGGCCAGCAAAGAGAAATCTGTTGCTGCTGAAGGTCTGTGCAACTATAATTCCCCTTAGGAGTCCTTCTATGCATGCCATTCTCTGTGTCCACTGAATGATTGACATTAATTACTTCAATCACAGCATGGACACTAGCTCTGGTGAAAGGGAAAGGGATTAAAGCAAGAGTAAATGAAGGAAATTTTCTGTGGGAGGATGCAACACCCCCAGACTCAATAGCAACTTCTGCAAGTGCACTGTATGCTGCTAAAACTGACCCCCATGTTATGATCTATCTGGACATTTGTATGCATCAACTCATCACAGTGTTTAAGCCCAAGGAATGGATGTGTCATGCCATCCAAGTAGGAATATATTATCACTAGAGACAGATCAAGTAATCTCAGAATCATGCAAGGACCCCCCAGGAGAGAGAAAAACTGCATTCAGCTTCCCTATGTCTCTGGTCACTCCTGATCCATCAATGTGTCTTTTTAAAACCAAACTATCAACTACTTACAGACAAAAAACTGCTTTTACTTCACAATATCCTGACTAAAAAAGAGACGATAGATGAGCAAGTACTGAATATGCTGAATAGTCACACTCAGCGTATTTTCCTTGCATCATTCATAGCCTGTCATGCAGTCAAAGAGGACAGCACCACCCCACGTCTCTGCATTCATATCTATCACATCTGATATATTTACATGTCAAATTTGAAACACAGAAGAAAATTTAACTTGCCTAACCTATTTCTCCCTGCCTTTTAGGGACAAAACTGTAGAAAATGCTTCAGGTTGGGTGGTTTTTTTCTCCATCTTCCCACTTGCAAATCAAAAGATGATCATAAAAAGATTAAGAGCAGCCTCTGAAAAACAGAACACCCAGAACACGTCGAAATAATAAATAATAAAAATTTTCCTTAGACTTCTGAGTGGTTTTTTGAGAAACAAATGTTCATTGAACTGGATTTGGGAGGTAGTTTGATATATGTAATCATCTGGCTGCTGAAGATGAGGGCACGCCAAGAGTACCACCAGGAGAGGTTCAAAGCTCTTGTAGACAATTTCTTGTTTCCCTTTAAAATGGGGATTTTTCTTCCTTTTTAAAGAGCTATTAAAGAGAGAGCTGATGTCAATCCATGCTCTGGATCTAAATATTTCAAAAGGCAAGCAATCACACTGAAAATATCTGGATAAATATATTCCACCATGAGTCATTATATTTTAATATTT
Organism: Poliocrania exsul; assembly: GCA_035041345.1. NCBI lineage: Eukaryota > Metazoa > Chordata > Aves > Passeriformes > Thamnophilidae > Poliocrania > Poliocrania exsul. The sequence goes on along the minus strand of JAWWLZ010000001.1, from coordinate 78,669,603 downwards.
TGGCATCTGGCAAATCACTGAGTGCATCACTATCTACCCTGTGTGATAATTAAGTTTAAAAGTCATAACAAATGTAAAATAACACATAATGAAACAATCTAAAAGCTATGCATTCATATTTTCCTTGGAATATTTTCTGATTACCCTCTTGCAAATTGTCAGTTACCCAGTGATAGTAAAATTGTTTGAATAATTTTAAGAGAAAAATCAAACACATTAACTTTTAATAATATTTTATGAGACTCATAATTCTTTGGGATGTAATAACCTCTTATCCTACTGCGATTAGTCACTTGATTCAGCCTGCTGGTCCCCTGGTACTCAAGACAATCTAAATTTTGAGTAATACTGGAAAAGGTAATAGAGATTCAAAATTAATACATTCCTTTGTGCTTGTAATGCTACCTCTAATGGAAGCACTTTTTTAAAAAAAGAAAAAAAAAAACTGAACAAGGATCAAATTGTGAAGAGCCAGAGGGTGACATAATTTACAGGAGACAAGACTGTGATGGGACTCTGGTACAAAGATTTAATTATTAGCTTAAATAATATCTGTTCTAATGATAATAGTCTAAAACGACACTAGACACTGAAACTCCCTACTGTCAAGGCCAGCAGCAAGAAGCAGGAGGACAGCAAATCCCTTTTCAACTTGATGGAGTGCAGGAAAATCTCCCATTAATGTTAGCCAGCCCACAGCTCACCAAGCCACCATCCCAGGCTGTGGGAGACACCCCAGGGCTCACAGAAGACCCACATTCCTCCTGTGGTTGTGTTATTGGAACTGTTTGCAGTCACGATTATCAATTTAATACCTTGGCTAATTTCACCCCCAAATAACATTTGGCCATATAAATCTGTTCTCCATGGTAAAATAGTTAATGCTTGAGCATTTCAAAAGTTACCCTAATAATGGAAGACAAGATGGTGAGAGTGGATGTCCTACAGAAAATTAGCACACTCTCCAATTGCCTGTGTTAGTCCTGCCTGTCTGTAAGTGGTGATTAACACCCCGCTGGCTGCAGCTGTACTTCTCAATATAGCTTCTCTGAGTAGGAGGATGCACAGAGAGTACCTCATTACTATGTCTTTAAAGCTGTAAAGCAAGGAATAATGCAAAATAAATCCTTTAAACTAAAGGTCATAGACCAGAATGTGTTGGCACGAACACCTGCTTGCACTTTTTTTTCTGATAAAATCACAAAAATAAGTGATTTATCTGCTTTTATTTCTTTCCCTTTCATTACAGGTATGCAGAGGCCACACAACTGGATGTTAATAATTCTCAGTCACAGTGGTATGTTTTTATATAATGCCAGAATTAAAGCTTAGGAGCTTAGCTAACAGGCTGTCTTGCTGGCTGAGACAGCAGAGCTGGCATTAGCTATTTCTCCTCCTTGCCCCAAGCTTTTTGTTCACTGCAGACTGGAGGAGAACAGACCAGTCCTCCTGTTCCCTCCATGCTTCCAATACTGAAAAGCCTTTTTTGTGTGCACATTTAATCCATAAACTGACAGTATTTAGCATCTGTAAAAATGAAACTGAGTTTCTAAGCATCCTTTTTCCTCCCTCAAAAGTGGCTTAGAAATTAAAAAAAAGACGGGTGGTGGTGGTGGAAGATTTCATTGTATCTTATTGGAATTCTTGTACAGAAAGAACTTAAAGATTCCTACCATATTGTATGGTCTCTCTTCCTCAAGTATCTGGTCCAATGGCCATTAAAGACTAGAATCAGGTGATAACAGAAAACTGGTTAGCTCTCCAAGGAGTCAATTTCTGTAAATAGCATCTGTAAAAATGAAAGTGAGTTTTAAGCATCTTTTTCCCCCTCTCAAAGCTTAGAAATTAAAAAAAAAAGATGCTTAGAAATTAAAAAAAAAGAAGGGTGGTGCTGGTGGAAGATTTCATTTGTGTCTTATTTGAATTGTCTTTACAGAAAGAACTGAAAGATTCCTACCGTATTGTGTTGTAGCATCTGTATGGCTAAGCTACAAAATCCAGTAACTGCAGACTTACATGAGAGAAAATTATTGCCTGACAATGCGGAGAAATCTGCATGGTCACCTCCTCAATAGGTTTTGGGCTCTTTGTGCATAATGTGTCAGACCAGGGAGGACACTGGTGGCTACCCTCGATCTTTATGTTTTGCTGTCACTCACACAAGCTCAGAGGTCGCGCAGTCACACAGAAAAGGGCAGACGACAGTGCTGCACAAAAAATCTAACAGTGCTCTGGTGTGGTCCCATTAACTCCCTTTCTAGCTGGAGACAAACCCTTTGCCAGACACATCCCTTGGCACTGCTGGGTGCTACAGGAGTCCAGGTGCAGCATATGCAGGAGGCATTACCAGGCTGAGAGCAGGTAACCAGACCATTTCCAAAAGGACCCAGCACTCCTTGGAAAATCTAGTCCCACAGAGGAACAGTGAATGTATCTAAAAATAAAACCACAAATGAGTGAGGCACAGTCTTCTTGCCCTATTGCCTGCTGTGGGCATGCTGAAATACATGTAGCTTTCACCACTCCATCTGTGACAGAGGTGAAAGTCAGTCCTGGGCAGATAACAATGAAGAAAAAAAAATAAAAAGAAGAAAGAAAATGTGACTGTTTCTGGTGAAAGAGGTACTGGCTGATCCACAAGTACTTGGATAGGAAAGATTTTTATGCAACCGAGTCACTGCAAAGCAAAATGATCCCATCTCCCACTGCCACAGGAACTGAGCAGAGCACCCCTTTCGATCACAAATGCAGACTTTTTGCGTTGTCAGGCTATAATTTTCTGCCATATAAGGTGAAGGATCTGGAGGGAAAGCCACATGAGGAGTGGCTGAAGTCACTTGGTCTGTTTAGCCTGGAGAAGAGGAAACTGAGAGAAGATTTTGTTTCAGTCTACAACTTCCTTGTGAGGTAGGTACCAATCTCTTCACTCTTGTGACCAGTGACAGGACTCAAGGAAATGGTGTGATGCTGAGTCATGGGAGGTTTAGGTTAGATACCAGGAAAAGGTTTTTCACCCAAAGCATGGCTGAGCACAGAACAGGGTCATCAGGGAAGTGGTCACAGCACCAAGCCTGACCGAGTTCAAGAAGCATTTGGACAATGCTCTTAGGCACATGGTGTGATACTTTGGGTGTTCTGTGCAGGGCCAGGAGTTGGACTCAAATGATCCTGATGGGTACCTTCAACTCAGCACATTTTATGATTCTATGAAGTCTGCAGTTACTGGGTTTTGTAGCTTAGCAGTACAGCCAGGTTTTACCTGTGCACACAAAAAGAGAGACATGCACACTGAATTGACCCCAGCAGACATCACTGCACAGAATTATCCCCTTAGGTGCAAGGCTTATCCACATCCAGACTGATGGAGCAGCCTGCCAAGAGCCCTGCCAAGAGGAGAACTGGGTAAACATCCACCTTATGTTTCAGTGACTGAAAGAAACAGTATGGTGGAGACTGATCAAGAGCTCTGAGAGCTCTGCAGAGCTATGAGATGATGTCTTAAGTCCTGGTTGGAGTATTGCAACATACAGGAGCTGAGGGCAGATTTTCTCTCCTTCCTAGTTGTCTTGGTGCTTAAGCAAAAAGATGTCAATGATACTAGTCCTGACAGGCTCTGTGATCAACCACCATCTACTTTCTACTCTAAACCACTACACAGTATTATTGTAACTTCAGAAATTACCATGCTTCTGTAAAATTCACAAAGCACTGTTGAACATAGAACCTGTGCCTTCTGTTTATTTCTGTAAATGGCTTGTTCAGAAAGCAGACACAGGGGGTCCTGCTAGGACCAGGGATTATCCTTTGTCATCTCTCAGGCTGAAGACTTTCCCTGAGATGAAAGTTCTCCTTTCCACAGCAAAGGAAAAAAACCCATCCTGCTGGACCTCTGAAAGACCAGCGTCTTCCATCTCCTAAAGTTCCATTGGTGCTCCATGAAGAGCAGCCAGCAAAAGGCAAATTCAAGTAAGGCTGAGGTACGGGCTGAAAGAAAATAGGCAGTGCTTTCAAGAATTCAAAATTCTTGTGGAGTTTGGAAGCTGCCCCTTAATTCAGTAGGTTTACTGGCAGATCCTGGAACCCTCAAGCAGCTTCAGAAGGGAAGGGCCCAGAGTATCACTGAGAATGGCAGACTGCCCAGCACCTCAGTGCTCCCTGCATGTGCTGCATCAAGGGCAGGTCAGTGCAGCTTTTACTTACGTGAAACTCATGAGAAACTTGGCAGCTTGGAAAGTACACAAGATGAAAAAGTTCAAGGATATGGTGGAACCACCATTCAGTGATGTATCCGGCCCTGGCAAGCCACTGGGTATGTAGCATGATTCAGCTTTCTGAACTGACATTTAATATTTGCATTTCCCTCTAATACACATGGGATTACGCATGGATACCTGACAAGTCACCTTACACTATGTATTCACCACTGGCTGTTAGGATAATTAAGCTGTCACCTAACAGAGGGAAGATTATGAGTGCAGGGGACAAACCTGATGTAAGAGCCAAACCTGGACTACTGAACATTTTATTTATCTTCTTTAATTACTTTGACAGAGATAAGAATACTCCAGCATAGCTGTGTCATTTACAGACAGAAGAACAGAAAAATTCATAATTATAAGAACTCATCACATCTACAGAATTATAAGAAATAGAATATTTTTGCTTTAAAATACTTGGGAGGCACTCAGTCTGGTTATGTCAGAAGACTTTAGATTAGGCTGATAATACAAATATGCCAAACTTGCCCACCTGTAGAGATGCAGTACAACTAAGATTAATAAACATGTCACCAAGAAAAGCTTATGTACTAGAGTCTTGGAGATTTGCAGCTTGAATTGTTGAGGCATTATTGGGAAAAAAATCCTTATAGAAAAAAAGTGTGAGTTAAGTTCAGAAGAGAGAGTCCTGACTACAACAGTCCTTATTTACACTCAGGAAATATTTGGTGGGCTACACCTCATGCTTCCTAGCATTGTTTTAAATCTGGAGATACAAAGTGAGTCTCTGAACTGTTTCCAGACAACTGAGTTTACCTACACCAAAAAACCTCTGTCCCCTGGAATGCAGAAATCTGTACAAAAATCTGAAATATGTATATTTTTGCATGTGTTTTGGGTGAAATGGTGAATAGAGAAAACTCTCAGGCAGCAGCAAACTCCTTCCCTCCAAAAAAGCTGCACAGCAAGATGGCAGAACAGGCTGGGAAATCACCCTGCAGTACCACCAAGGGCCAAGGCCATTATAGAGTCATGAAGAGAACTTACTGCCATCTGAGATGACTTAAAAAATATCAGAGAAATCAGTCACTCATCAAGACAATCCCCTTCAAAACTTCCCTGGCTGTAACACTGTATTATGGACCTAGCTTGCTACTATCATGTCAGGAACAGGTTTGTCCCGAAGCCAAGAGTCTGTGTGGGAAAGAATGCCCGTCCTTCTTGCACCAAGCAGAAATTGTGATGGCCAAGAGCAGTGAAAGCAGCCACACATCCTTGCTGAAGCAGCACCACACCAGTCTGGCAAGCATCAGGGCAGACAACTGAAAGGAGAAGGATGCCACCATCCCTGTCTCTCAGATGTACTTTTTAAGGCTGGCTGGAAGTACATGCTGGTTTGGAAATACAGTACATACTGCCTTCCACCAGTCAAATTCAGGTCCCTTTTTCCATGGCTATCTATTCTTGATAGCTCTGACAGCCAGAAAAAAATGAAAACAAACAAACAATCAAACAAAAAAAAAAACCCCAAACCAAACCCACTACAACAACAAAAAAAGCAGAAACTATGATGCCATCATCAAATTTGAGCCTCAACGATTCATCATTATGGTAATCCTGCAGGGCAACTGCAACCAGTGAGGAACCAGCAGCGAAAAGGAGCCACTCCAGCCCAAGCCCCATGCAGGCACAGACTGTGTGGAGATCCTGTTAGACTTCCCTAGTGTATATTAAAAATAAACGTGCTGTCTTTGATCCGATGAAGAATGATTATGCCTTATTGCATTAAAGGCATGGTTTGCCAAGAGCTACTGAAAGTCATTATGGAGATTATGCCTCACCTGAAGATGAAGCAAAGCACTTAAATCACACCTGAACCATGGCATAATTGCAGCTTTTCTCAACAATGAGAAAAATGTTTAATTAACCATTATTTTTAAAAAATTTTTTTTGAAAGATTATGTGGAATTTTAAGGTCCATGATTACATTTTTAAATTAAAATATTTTTGAGTGCTTCCATAGTTTCACTTAGACCTTAAAATAATTAATAACAATGCAATAATTTACCTAGGAGTATCACATAGATGGTCCAAAACACTTTAACCCTTTTTAAGACTTCCTGCTACTTTCATAGTTATCAGCTATAACTCAACAGTATGCTCCTGGGAGCTCCACAGCTAATTACCTTCCCATGGTAAGAAAAGTTTTATTTAAGTATTCATACTAAATGCGCATTCTCTTGTGAAAAAGTATGTCTTAAAGCTATATCAATGCAAAATATGCACAAATAAATGCATCTGTGTGATTTGTGGTGGCTTGTTGATCCATTAGAATGAAGACTACAAAAATTATGAAAAAATCTGACATTTTTCTTAAAAAGCGGTACCTCCAGAACACATGCATAATTAATATTCTCCATATGCACAGCACTCAACTAGAAGATATTCAGAAACAGCCTCATTCTATGTCATGGCAACAAGCAAATACAAAACATATTGATTATCAAACTGCTGGCATGAATTTTTATTGCATGTAAAGAAGCATTAAATTTCAGCATGTGAGTTACCTGGCTGCCCTAACATGAAAAAATGTATGTGATCACATTTTTTAAAATTCTACAATATGGATTCTTCATGAAGCCATTCTACACAATGTTTAATTATTCATGCCGTATGAAACGCAAAACTTCCCATATAGAAGGAAAGCACCATTCAGAAATTATTATGGTTCACAAAGTTTATAATGTTCTTTAATCAGATTTTATAAACATGTACTATAATTTAGAATAGATGCCTATAATCTGTTTGAAAAAATTCGTGGCTAGTACTGAATGCCACTCCTGCCAGGGATTGCCTTCAGGAAGAGACTTGCTACCTTCTTACCATGAGAGGAGTGGTCAGTATGATATAGGGGGTCAGGCACGATCAGTCCAGGAGAACGACACAGCTCTAATCCCAATGTTTGTTTTGAATCATGCCCTGCTATTTGAGAGCAAATACAAATAGAAGAGATAACTTCCAAGAAATTCATTGTATAGAAGGGGAAAACCACTCTCCTACTCTCTAACTAAGTTTCAGGAGATTTACTCAGTCATGACTGCACACTCATCAGTCCCACCAGAGATGCACGAAAACAAAGAGATGCTGTATGCAAGTGAAGTTCAGCAGAAGCCTGCTGCTGGGCCAGTGCAGCAAGCATGTTTTGGGGAAAAAACCTGAAGGGAGAGGGAAGCACTCAGGAGCAGCTTGGTGCTGTGATAAATTACACAGCCACAGGCTACAACGTATGGTACTCTCAGTGAAAAACCTGAAGGCAGCTTGGTAGGGCTCTATGAAAGATCAATGATACACCAAAGAATACCATTAAAAGACACATTCATCTTCCCCTAATCAATAATAGCCTTAAAATGATCTCCTTGACACACTATTCTTACAAGCGTTGCTGCTGGGCTGCTTCAGTTCACTTGTCAACCTCTGGCTCAAGTCTTATTACTGACAACCACTTCATAGGCTCCCCTTAGTGAAAGAATTTGGCTTCCTCTGTAACTTAACAGCCAGAATGAGGAAATATAAAAGTGGCATCAAGTTCAATGAAATTACTGGAAAGCATTCAGTCTCTTCAATAGCCTCTAATACAAATGGTGCATGTGGCAAGCGATTTTTTGTGTCTTTTATCAGATCAAAAAGTCTACTCTTAAACACCCTTCATAGATTTTAGCAAGCCACTGCCAAGGGAACTCAGAACTAATGAAAAGCATCTCAGATCTGAATAAAAAGCAATTAAAGAGAAAGAAGCAGCAGACTAAAAATGCAAAGCATAATTTATCTTATGCTCAGGAAAAATGTTACATGAATTTGTGTTCTCTCCATCGACATGGATCCTTGACCTCCTGGGATGAGCTTTATGCTCTGCGTAGAAAGCCGAGGGACAGCTCCTGGTGCAAGGATGTACTGAAGCAGCATCTTGAGGGTGCCAGAGCCCCATAAGTTTCTTGATCAGACTGGCCAATGCCAACCTCCTGCACAAATGGGAACTGCTAGTGGTCTGTGTCCTTGCAGTTCACCTGCACTCAGGGTACATTCTAGTGAGTATCCCGTGACCTCCCGGACCTCAACATGATAGGTCTCTCTGTGGTCAGGGGACCACAGAAAAGGGCAATACTTTCCTCATATTTTGGAAAAGTATGTAGGCAGTTTCCTTTTCCACACACGGCATCTCTGAAGCAGAAAACACATGTGGGTCCTGAACCCTCCCATCAGGAAATGATCTTTCTAGGCAATTCAGTATTTACTCCCTGAAAAAAAACCCAACAACTAACTATGGTTTTGCTTTGGCTGAGAGAAAACAAATGCTTCTGTTTCCAGGGGCAAGGTGGCCAACATGTGAGTTAACACATCCTAAGTAAATTTTTGTTTATCCTTCTACATTGACTGGATCAAGCTGCTAAGTCAAGATATCTTGAGTCTTAATGTCATTGCTCATCTGTCTTATAATAATGAGCTTGCTCGGCATAGTTGAGCAGAGTTTACCATCACAGTCTGGAGGGCAGTAACTCAGAAGCCATTGAGGAAAGGCCTCCCACAGCCAATGTCCACCCGCAAATCTAAGAAACTTCCTGCACTTATGAGACACACTTGACCCTGAGTTCATCATATCTTATTTACCGCGCTTGAGCACTGTGTTGAGCATGGATAGAGAGTCCTCTGCTTTACTACCTAGCTAGAGTTTAGTTCTGCTTCATTAAAAAAATCACTCTAGCTAAATGAATGAGATTTCATTAGGATCTAGATAGATACTAATTTGGTAGGGGTCACAGTCATGATACTTTATCACTAATTTTTCCTGTACCTAAAACATAGTTCTTCCCAGCTACAAAGTTCAGATCTGGACCCGCTGTGCTGAAAAATCCAAAAAACATGCATATATTTGAATTAAAAATTGTACTTGAGAAAAGTACTGGTATAGCCTGAACTGAGAGGCTACGTACTCTCAGAATCCAGAATTAGAAGCTTTGCAAGTGAGCCTATGACCAAGATCATTGTCTCATGCTCAAACATGCAGTTGTGAAAAGGTTTATATATATTTAAGAAACAGTTACAGCTAGTGATGCAAAAATAATTCCCATGCCAAAAATATTTCAGAAATTAGGAGAAAATATAACTTGATTTTGATTATAATTAGGTTTCCTGTGGTTTGTTAAATGTTTTCTCATCTACCCTTTCATTCTACCAGTGTAATCACTCACCTGGTTCTTTATGAACTATGCACCATGGTGTACACACAAAGCTGGCTGGAGACAGTGTCAAGACCAGCTTCTGCAAATGTGATTCCCCAGGCAGGAAATAGGCATGGGGCACATACATATTAAGAAAAATAATAATAATAGTAATTAAGGAACAAAGCTTAGCTCCACTTTATTGCTTAAAACTAATGTAGTTATTATACTAAGCACCAGGACTTTTAATTTCTAATTACTGTATTTATTTTCCTAAGCAGATTTCTAAGTTGTTACAAAAACCTGGATAATTGTTTCACGTGAGCAATTAAGTATTAAGACTAAATAAACAATATTCATTGGACAGTTATGTTAAACTATGCAATTATTCAGGAAAACAAAAAATTAATCAATAGTTTGCATTTCTAGCCTTTGGGGAAGAAACCATTTTTGGAGCTTCTTATTAAAAGGGGAAGGATTTTTCAAATCTTGTAAAATTCAGACTTGAGCTAGTTCAGAGAGCTGCTTGCAAATTGGATCTATATTTGCAACAAACATAAAAACTCTAAAGAAGACATTCACTGCTTAAAACAAACTGCTTTTAAGACTCCCCAGTGAGATTTTATTATTCTTTAAAGAAAAAGGAAAGGTTGGCAGTGAAGTTGAAACCTATAGTTGAAACTATTCCATAGAAATGGAATAGTTCTAGTAAGCACCCCGTTTACCACAAGCAGGTAGATTAAGACAGGTCTTTGTCATTAGGTGCTTTGCATAGGCTCCCACTGAAGCTCACCAGCAGTTCATTAGTGCTGCTCTAATTCCAAAACCACTGTCTGCATTCCCACTTAAACACTGTATTTACCTGTATTCAAAATAAAGCTTAATATATGCTTTGGGGTTTGCTGTGATTATTTTTTCTGCTAGAAGTTGCCCAGAGAAGGTCAGGGAGCATCTACTCCCTGTTATGGCTACGGTTTACACCTTGCTGGGCTTTTTCCTCTGCTGTTCTTAACTTCAAGCATTCAAATAGCATTTTAACCTGAAGTGTTTCCTAGATCAAGACATTGGTCTTTCATTGTGATTTATCA
>JAWWLZ010000001.1:78641419-78658982 GCA_035041345.1 Poliocrania exsul | reverse complement strand
TTGCCCCAAATAAACCTGACAGTCTTCTATGGAAAAGCACTGCAGGTATCACTACATATGTTCATTGAATGACCAGTGAACAGTCAAAACAGACCTTGGAATGGCAGAAAACACTGGTGTTCCCTCCTAGGTTTTAAGTACCATGGACTTCATCAAAAGTAGTGATTGCAAAATTTTGAGCTTATAGATATTTCTATCTCTTGACTGCATGTAGAGTTATGGTTCTATGTAAGCACAGCTGAGCAACTTGCATGATGTTTGCAATTACTTTTCATGAGGAAAAAAAATTCAAGCAATGCAATATCTTCCAGAATGGGAAAATTTTATCTGGGAGGCATACACGACCAACCCACTCATCCCCTGGAAATCCAGACATGTTTTATAACTAGCAGTTTTGTAAAAAAAGAGGCAATTTCAGAGCCAGAAACACATGAGCACAAACAATCCCAGACAATTTATAATTCTGTACCATAAATAGCTGGTCCATAATTCATTGACAAAGAGTTAATGAGAATATTTGTAACTAATACCCATAAGAAAGATAAGAGGTGGTATAATGTGGTTTATACTTTCCTACAATACTTCTCAAGGACAGCAGGGAAAGCTTCCTGACAGCAAAAAGCAGCAAGAAATATTGCACTGACCTACTGATTTCCTACAATCCCATCAAAGTAAACCATGTGTAGAGACATTAAAGAACAATTTGTCCCAACTGACAGTTTCCAAATAACTGGATGCCTTTTAATTGCTGGCATCATTAACCTTAATAGTATAATTGTATAGCTCCAAATAATAATAATAATAGTAATATAATTTCCCTTCTCTTACCAATTATTCAGCAAAACTAGAAAAAAAAATTATTTGCAGAATAAATTTTAAGAAGGAAGAGAAAGGGGAAAAAGTTCCTTACAGATAAGACCAGGAACTTCATCAGTTTTATCTGTCAGCTCACAAGTTTTAAGAAATATCTTCACGTAAAGTTCCCTAGACAAGTAATAAATATTAATAATTGCCAACTGCCTATAGGTTTTAAGTGACCTTTTCAAACAACATGTCAACGCTCCCCATTCTCAGGACACACTGTGGAGCATCGTATAACACCAGCATTGTTTTGAATGATTCATTCCTGTGCACACATAGGCTTCAGCCTGCTAAAGTAACCTCCATTGAAGACATGTTGACATACGCTTTTATTGACAAGTTTAACAATGTACACACACACACACAAAAAAAAAAATGGAGGTATGTTCTCTCTCCCATAACAGCTCAAAAGGCGTTTCCTACCTAGTCTGTATTTCCTGAGACACTCAGGGTTGGATACTGGTCATCACAAGTTGCCTCTGCACTCAAGATAGAGAAAGACACCTCTAATGATCTGAATGAACCTCTGAAGGTAATAGATGGGTTAGTCTGTATGAAGCTGGTGGTGAGATGCATTTGGATTAAAAACATCTATCATGTCTTAAAACACAAAAGCAAACGTGAAGTGAAAGGAAAATTAATTTTGACAGACAAATCTGACTCAATAATTGTCATTGGTATAAACAATCAAACTATTCTACTGCTTTTGGCATAGACATCTTCGTGGAAAGGGAAGGACCCAATAGGACATTTTGTTCTGCATTAGAAAGCAGAAAGTAGCAAATTTCTGATTCAGCACAAAATATCTGGGTAAAGAACACTGGCCTTCAAGGGGAGACTGCTCAGTGTTGCTCAGTGCTTTAATACATGCCTAAGTGCTGCATTAAATATAAACTCCAGGTTGTGCAGTTCTATATGTCAGTGGAAAACACAGAACTAAATGATATTACCTGAATATTAATTCTTGAGAGAAAACACCACCATAATAAAGCAAGGAATAAAGAACAGCCTCCTGGATAATGTATGAGGCTTGTCCTTAGCTCTGTTCCTATTTAGGCCATTGTTACACTCTTCCAGTTGTCCTTTGCCAGCCTCTTCATGATCTTTTGACTCTTTCCTCACTCACAGAACAGGGATAATAATTCTCAGCTTCTTTAGGTAGTCCTTTGATAAAAAAGCACTGATAAAAAGCTAATTACTACAATGAGGTTTTCTACAGTAATTATAATTGTCCTGAAAGACAATAAGGTATACAAAGAAGATAGTCCTTACACTTTGAACTGTAAAACATGTTTGGCAAAAACAATTATATTAATGAAAGTGTAATTTCCTAAGAGTTAGAAATTCAACAAAGTGAGAAGCTTACAAATTTCTGATTCTCACACCTTCAGTTCTGCATTAGGTACACTGATTTTTCAGTGAGGAGCCACATCCAACAACAGTGAAGGCTTTCTTTTGAATCTATATTCTGGATGAGCAGTACTATATTGTTTCCTGCAAACGTATTTCCATGGAAAAAAGTCCAAGCTTACTTTGCCTGAAGCCCTCATCAATTCCTACCATATCCTTATACTGTTGGGTTTGAGTTTGATTTGACTCATGCTGGGGTTTCTGTGTCTACCCTGTTTTGCTGCACTGCAGTGGGCAATAGCTACTCTCCACAAACCTTTCTGCCCTGAAGTAGAGTATATTGTGATCAGTAAAACCAAGACAGGTACTGGTCTACCTTCAGATATACTATTTTAATTCTTGGGACAAAGCCACTAAGCTTCAAAGGTAGCCATAGACATACCTAATGTCCTAAATAGAAAAGTTACAGAGTGGTCGGAGGACAGGCATATGCATAATCTCAAAGATTTTTAAATTTAGCACTTATGTTTCATATTGCAGTTTTCTCCCCCCTCTATGCTCAGAGTTGATGCTTACATAGGAATATCATATTGCGATAGATCTATCAAAAATCACGAGGATTTAATTCTTTGCTGTGGCATATACACATATATACTTCAACAAAATAATACAAAACAAAACTAAAAATGAGTAACAGATGTTTCCATAAAGGCTCAGCTCTAGCAAAACTATCCCCAGTGCACTATGAATATTCTTCTTAAAAGGGACATTTAAACATTATGGCTCTCTAGAGTTGCCTTGTTGAGATCTATGTGGCAGGAGGATTATGCATTGTACTCCCAGCAGAACACTTGAAAACTTGAGATGTCCCATACACAATCAGGAGCAATCCTGTCATCAATCATCTCCAAATTTTATCCAATCCACTCTCATAAACTGTTATTTAATATGACTTTGTCTGGAGAAGCTCCTAGGAGAGCTCCTGCTTCTAAGCAGGGAAACAAACAAACAAAAAAAAAGAGCTGTTGTTCATCTCCCATGCTAAGGAAATAAGATTGAACTAATAAAATACAATTAGCAAATCTGTTCTGTGTAGTGAAATCCAGCCAAGCCTGCTGCTTAAAAACATTTTTCTTCTTTGTTAATGGCAATTTTTGTCCTTCTCTTGCATTTTTGTAAATTCCAAAGTATCTCTTTTTGGTTGCATGGTTTAGGTATTCGGTTAGGGTAATTGGACATAGGCTTTGGGATATAAAAGCACCTTTGTGAAAAACTCTGGAAAGGTGGGGCAGATTGTTGTTTTGCTTTGCCACTGAAAACCTCCTTTGTCTTAATCTTCTCTGTTGACACCCTTAAGGCTATGTACAAGAAGAAAACCATCAAAAAGAAACATGCAGATTGTCTCTTATAATATGCTGATACCAGCAGAGCAGAGGCTAAAAAAGCACATAGAGGTGACACTTTCATCCATCAATACCTCAACCAAATATTATTGCTTTTTGTCACCTATAAAAGTTATGTCTTATTTTTAGGCTGCAGACTTGCAGTTACATACTGGGAGATGGTTGAATACACTGTATTTGCTACATGCCACATAGCAAAAGAATTGACTTTGTTGGGAACAAGCCACCACACTCACTGAGCTCGGTGTTACATTTGGTAGTCAGAAATGTTGTTCATTAGGTCGTGACAGCTGTTGCGAAGTTTTGCTTCAGAATGCACTGTAAGAGTGAAAGCATACCGAGATCAAAGGTAAGTTTTATAAAAAAAAATACTGCTGGAGAAAAGTTAGAAGAGGAAAAGTTTGCTACTAAAAATCACATAAGGCTGCAGGGCCAGATAACTGAATTTCACCTTAAACAAGCTCATTCCCCCTGAGACGAAGATGAACTAGAAAACTGACTTTCTGGGACCTCTGAACTGGAAAAGAGTATTCATACTGCAAGTGATCAAACAAAAGGAACTCTGCAGGGATAATCATGATCAAAAGTATCTGCTTTGTGCAAATGAAGGTGATACCGTATGTTAAAAACATATTTCTGACAGTTACAATGAGCAATGAAGAATTCTGCTATTGATGTGCTTTAAGAAGCTACTAAGATAATGAATTTAAAAGGGAGGTTACAAACAAGATTAAACATTAAGGATAAAATACACTTCTAGAAGGTCTTCCTTAATTCGATAAAAGCTTTGGAACAGTTTCTCTTCAGACCACAGCATCAGATGATTTGATTGGGGCAAGAATAATACTGAGAGACATGTCTTCTGAATTTGGGTCTTCTGTTTGCTCATTAAAGCTAGGAAGAGTTATTCCACCTACCACTTCAAACAGGCCTAAATAATCGTGCCATTCTGCAAAGCTCTTAACCAGGAATCAACAGTAATCCATGAGATCTGACTCATATGTAACAGTGATACTTGACTTTTGCCACTGTAACTGGATTTTCCAACTTCTTTTCTCCTTTGGCACATGACTGTTACCAGTTTATATCTATATACATATTTAAATGCTTGTGAAGAAGTACAGTTTACATTTTGATGCTCAGTGGATCAAAGCATTCTGAAAGCATAAGGTAGTTGTGTTTCAGGCTTCCTCACTTAAAACCAACCAGATGGCCACATTATCCAACTGGCTGAATTGTTCCTATGTGACACAGAAAGACAGCATTGATAAAAATGTAATATATAAAATGACAATGAAAGAGGAGTTAAAGAAAGAAAAAGGGTTACTGCTTCAAGTTGTGCCCAAGAGAAGACATTACACCCATTTGCCTGCAGTCATGTACAATACTAAACTGCACAGCTGTGATGTGGCTTGCTGGTTTCATTCTCTATTGGCATCCCATTGTTGTCTGGAACTCCATCAGGGAAGGTACATCACTCCCCCTCATCTAAGTTTGTGGGCCAGTAAATAGCAAACAGCTCACAGTCCTGGAACAAAGGCCCTCATTTCTGAAAGATGCATCTCTATTCCTATGAAAATACCAGAATATAATTTTCCAAGAGACATATGAACCAATTATATTTAGCTTACTGTATTCAGCTAAAAGCTTATTATATCCAGCTCACAGGCTCCTTCTCCCTCTTTCAACAAACATACTTACTTCCCCTGAGGTGTTTCATAAACTAGAATCTGTTTGCAAGAAAATGTCCCTTCAAACCAAGTCCCATCAAAAGACCAGTCAACTCTCAAAATCACTGAAGCTTGATCAAATGCAGTTAGCACAGAGGAATCTCAGTGGTTTTCAACAATACTATAAGAGGTTGCTTTCTTCTAAGAGGCAGCAGGTCACTAACATGATAAATTCTAGAACTGAACAAGAATGAATTGCACTGAAAATTGTGGCTCAAGTAGCAGTCAGGCTCCTTAAGAAAAACACTAGTAGGTCTAACAGCATGCACAAAAAGCTGTCTGCCCAACATACAAAGGATTGCTATAAAAACATCTTGGAGCTTGGATCATATAGAGAAATAATGTAAGTGGACCTCCTGTTTTTAAATTCAATTTACACATTCACGCCTATCTTCTGCTTCTGTTTCCTGCTAGGAAGTATATCTAAGGCAAAAGCAAAGAATACACTTTTATGGGACAGTGTGATTCAATTTGGTTTAAAAGCTTCTGATCTATAAAATACATGATAACAAAACAAACAATATGGTTCCTGTTTACTTAATGCACTATTTCCCCAGGAATTCTGGTACTGTCATAAATATAACTTCTTGCTGTTATTGCTTTGGAGATATTTCCCTTTTTCAGTAATTCTATCAGAACTGAATTGTTTACATAAATTTTGCCTTCTTTCCACTAATGTTACCAATCAAACTTATAGGATGGCAAGCAGTGTCAACATTTTTATGAACATTGTTCCTCTAATAACTCAGCACAGACAGCACTTCCCTTCTTTGCAATAGGCTAACAAAGAGACTATTCAGGGAGGAAATACATGGCATTTCTGCATATCAGATATAAATGCTCCTTCTCTTTTTAAGGCCACTGTCAGCTTGGTAGAACAGAGGGCAAATCACCTCCTGTGCAACTTCTTCCACTGTGGGGGATCAACAGGTTCCCCTTGTCACCAAGCTGCAGCTGCAGGGATGGGGCTTGCTTGGGATGCACAAATGAGACACTGTGCTTTTTAAAGCATTTGGACAAAATCCCTTTTTGAGATCTACTCTTTGTGAAGCTGGCTCAGTAAAGGACACGTCTCCACTTGGCCTGTGAGATGGGAAACCTGAACAGAAAATCTCTGTGGCTCCTGGATCACCTTGTTCACTGCCCTTCTGGAGGTAACCTTGTCTCAGGTGATCCAAGACCAGGCCACAAGTGCCAACTTATGCCTGAATTCCAAAACAGTGCCTTGAACATTAATGCTTCTGATGGCTCAGTGAGAAAGGAGTAAACCCTACATTTTACCTTTGGGTCAAGCACAAAAAATGGACTAAATCATTGGGTTGTTAAACACTGGAAAAATCTGCCCAGGGGAAGTGGTTGAGTCACCATTCCTGGAAGTATTTAAAAGATGCATAGCTATGGTGCCTACGGACATGGTTCAGGGGTGCTGGCCCTTTCTGGTTTTTCCCTCATCATTCTCTGCAATGGGAAGGACAGAGGAGAACACTACCTGTGCTCCTGATCTCTTACCCAGTTGTCCCAGGGCCCTGAGGTCTCTCTTGATTGCCTTTGGGCCTCTTTTTGCAACTTTATTTCTGCCCCCCTGAAAGATGAGTAATGGGCAGTGATCTGAGGGCGTAGCAGGGTAAGAAGCTTTGGCTTCACATCTTTAATCCAAGCCCCAAGGAGGCAACAGACTTTCCACGCAATGGGTCCAGGTTGCATACTTGGGCTTCTGTTCCACTCAGGACACAGTCTCATATGACAATGGCCCATCTATTTTGCTTTATGGAAGCAATTTTGATGCAAGGTATTGGCTGACTTAACCTCAGTGGCACCACTATGCTAAATGAACTGTTGCCCTCATCATTGTTTGGTTCCACTTGCACAGACTTGCACCTATTATGGCAGGGTACCTGGGGAGGTGGGGCAGTCACAGAGGAGATGCACTTGCTGCACTGGGCAGGAACTTGTCACCATTGACCCTGATCCATTGAGTTCAGCTAGGCAAAGAGCACATAAGGAATCCTCCATATCCTGTATCCTTGCCTGCCTGTCTCAGGAAAGGTAAAGTATGACTCCAGTAGTCCATTTCTCTCTCACACTCCCTGATAATCCTTAACTCAAGAAGCTTCTTCTATAGGTGTGTGTCAGAGGTGGGGCTTGGCCACCATGGCTCCTGACATGACCAAGTCTCACAAGCCACTGTTGTACAAGCCACAGATTCCTGGTGGATCTCTGAGTCCCCTCTGAGGTTTTCCAGGTTTGGGAACCCCCCTGTCCACCACAGCTGAGCACTCTGCTGCAGATGGTGCCAGAACTGGAGCCATGCACTTTGACAGTGTTGGGATAACAGTTGGGCTGAATGATCTTAAAGGATTTTTCCAACCTAAATGATTCTGTGACTCTAGCAGTGCAACGAAATGCCTTCTTCAAGAGTGCACAACTGGGATGGTGGTACCATCTGAGCTACAGCTTGACAGCAGCATGCTGCTCTCCCACCATCCCATAAAAGCAAAGGAAGCCTGAATGACAGCAGCACATGAATGACAGAGCTTAGCACCACTAAGGAGCCACATCAAAACCCCTGGAAGGACATCTAGGTACACTCAACAGAAATTTAGTAAGTAGCACCATCAAAATGCCACTTTCTTTTTTCATTTGGAGAGCAAAGACAACAGGAAGAAATGAGAACAACAAAAGAGTATCTTTGAGAGTTTGTCCAGAGGTCACAGTGCTGCTACATTTGCTTTTCCTAACTTTTAGGCAAAGTAGTGTCTAATGTCCGAGACCTGCATGAGAGTTCCTGTCTACTTGAATAAAAATCTGAAAAAAATAAAATGTTACTGTATGGCCCTGGAATTTTTTTGTGGACTATTTTTTAGGGAGGAAAGTAATTTCTAATGTTTCTCCAAAATACTTATGCAATTTTCAACCTTTCTATCATAGGCAAAAATCCTTAACTTCTGTGTCAGTGTGCTCAAACCTAGTCATGCTTAGAGTTAGTCCTACAGCTACACAGTGCCCTACCTAAGCAGTTTGCAACTTAGTAGTAGATACACTCCTTCTAATAGGTCTAATTTCCTAAAACTGCTTACTCCTGACTCCTAAACAAAATTTTTAGTAGCAGTTCAGACACTTGTTCTCATTGGTTGTATAACTACAGATCTATGCTTCTTTCTGTTAATTACTCAGTTTCAAAAAAAAACCTGTAGTAATTGAAATTCTACTGTAATGGGACAGAGGAGGACTGAAGACAAAGTATATTCCTCCAGAAGAGTTTAATTGCCCAGAAGAGGTCACAAGGAGAAATGGGTTTTCCTCCAACTCACAGGTTGAAATACCATCACCAAAGTTGTGTGAAAGCAGAGCTTAAAATTCTCATTTAGCTCTCTACATGAAGTCTCCTTATCCTTGACTTGAGAAGAGCAAGATGAATTTCATTGATGGAGAATTTCAGGACAGTGCTTGATGCATACTGACTTTATAATTAAAAATATACAACTGAAGGAAAGACGGTCATAAAATGTTGCCTAGGGCTATATCTAATACATGATGTTGTTTTAGTTTCCTCCTTACATTATATTTTTATCATCAACCCAGGGAGTTCATTAAATCTGTAAAGCTGTTGGAAGTTATCTGACAGCAGATTGTATTACTAGAGAGAACTATCGATCCAGGGTACTCGATCTCATTACAACACACTTCCATAAAGCTTGTGAGAGGCAGCAATCTGTTGCTTCTGCACTGACTGAACTTATTTCTCATGGGTGGAATAATGAAGTGTTTTCTGATGTATAATCATGACAGATTTTATCTGGAATGGGTAAGACAAGTAAAAGTCAGTTGTAAAATATAGCATGGCTGGAATCAAAGGAAGCAAACTCCTCTGCTCTTCCATCAGATTGACAAATAACTAACACATTGTGCAGTTCCTTGTATATGACATTAAATCTCAATCAGTTGTTTTCCTACTGTGAAATTAAAATGGAATTATGTATCTGGAATATCAAAAAGGGCACTGAATCATGAACTCTAAACTTCTTGTTTTGATGCAGTATCTTTCCCAATAAAGACTAAACAATGCCAGATGGACTCCCTTATCATTGAAGATGCAATATATGAAACCTTCAGCAGGGTAGCAAACCACGACTTGACTATTAAAAGCAATTATTAGACAGGGCTTATGTCATATGTAATTCTTGCAATTGGAATTCACTAACCTGAAATTCACAAGGAGGTACTCAACTCAAGCAAATTTGTAACACAGAGGATTCAGAGGAACTCTTTCAGCAGGTTTTACATAGCGAGATACCAATTTCCATGTACCAGTTTATTTTACTATATTAACAGCTGGCAGAACTATATTCCACTAAAGCAGTGATATACTTTCATATGATAATTTCAGTACTCTCAATTTAGTCAGACTTTAATATTTGGGGTTGAGTTTTTCAAAGACTAGTGAACTAGCCTTTTCAAAGACTACACACACACAAATTCCTCTTACTATCCAGTTCATGTGTAAGAATGTAGAATTCACTTTATGGAAAAGTCTGAACATGACAATGCTTCAGAATAACAAAACACAGCTCCTACCCTAGTGTCAGGAGCCCATGCATATTGAGGTGTTATCCAGATTTGGCCATATTACACTTCTTCCATGAAACAGTACATACATGTTGATCCATGCAGAAATAACTACCTTGGGGAAAAAAAAGGGCAGTGGCAGAATAAGTTCAAGAAAAGACTGGGAGCATGCTTCCAAACAGAATTTAAAATTTAGGGACCTCTCAGCAATGCTTTGTTGGGAGGAGAGAAATATAGGTAAGTGAAAACCTCACAGTTCTTCAGTCTGGCTGCTGGTCTACTCATTAACCAAGAGTTACCTGCTGCCTCATGAACTGCAAAGGTCTGGTCTCTGCTGTGGACGCAAAGGAGTTCTCTGCATGTGATTTGTGTGAAACACTGCATAAAGTGCTGTATTTTGGCACTTCATTCCACCTTCTCCCTGTCCCCTACCCAGCACATTTCTAAATATTTAAATTAAAAATGCTAAGATGGCACAGTACAACTGGTGAGTGAAGAATTCTCTACACAACAGCTCATCTACCTCTAAACACAGTTTTGGTCTTTGGCGCTGTAATCACAAAATAAGCTTGTGTCAGATAAATACACATAATAGGCAGCTGGCAGTCCAGAATCTGGATAATATACACATGAAAGAATGAAATTAAAGCAGCATGAAACAGCTTTACCTCTTGCATTTCTTGACTTCTACATGTGTAATTTGGCACTGCAATGCTCTTTTGAAAGCCTGTTTTTTTGCATGTCTACCTCTTATCCTATTACCTAGTACATTGTACTTTCATTGCAGCCTGTAACTGTCTGTTCAGCATTGGAATACTGCTTAGAAAGAAATGACAAAATGCAGTTTAATCTGGAAAGGATGCCCTATCGATGCACATATGAAAGGAATAAAATGCAGCAGAAGATGTCCCATTGGAGCTTGTGGCACCAACAAGCGTGAAGGAACACAAGTTGTGCATCTGGTCTAAGGTTTGAGCTTTAGTCACATCCATTTCTTGTGGTTAAAACATGCAAAAATAACAACAACAACAACAACAATAACAATCTAAGACCTTTTCAACTCTATCAATTTTTTTCCAGCAGATTCGCTGAGACAAAAAAGGCAGATAGACATGGTACAATTACATAACCTAGGAAAGATTTTGCTAAAGTTCTGAACAGAAAAGAACCAGCAATCAATAACCCAAATGCTACAATCTGACAAGCAAATGACAAGAAAATTCGACATGAAAGACAACTAGTTGAAGACAGTGCGCATATACGATGGTCTGTTCTATAATTAAAGAAGTGTAGAAACCTCCTTTATAAAGGTATCCTTAGATGTAACCAAATAATTTCACAAATGGCTTCTTAATACTTTTGCACAGGGTGGTTTCAGAGTTTAGATCACTATATCAGAGCCTTATTTCTGAAAACTTGACCTCAAACTCAGTGGCTGCTCCCCACTAGGCTTAAGAATTGGCTGAAGCACAAATAATTCAATCAGGTCTCCTACTGGCAATAAAGTAAAAGCTCATAACATAGTAGACCTTTTCTTGCCATTAAAAGTGCCATTCCTTCCTTAATCCCTGGATTGTCACATTAATTTTTATTTTCTTCTTTGGAATGTAGTTTCTTTGTTTATTAGAGACCATACAAAAGATAGGAAAGTAAAGAGGAAGGAACTCGTCTCTTCCTTTCACCAACAATTAATGGTACAGTGTCTCTTTCCTCTGAAAAATATCAAATAAATTGGACTGAGTGAAGATTTCACACAGACAATGCAGCAAAGACATGAAATGTAACACTGGGTTGGATAAATGGAGCAACAACTAGGAGAAAGATAACTTTACCTTTAACTGTTGCATCAATGGGAACGATAACAGAACATCATATAGCATTCTGCAAGTGTCCTTTTAGAAGAATGGATTAAATTGGAGAACCTATGAAACACCTAACTGAGATCTGGGAAAAGGTGTTATAGTAAAGGATTTAAGAAGTTAGTACTGCTGAGCTTTTCAAAATAAGACCAAGAGAAGATTTGATTACAGCAAAGCTGTATCTTTTCAGGGAGAAAATGCCAATATTAAAGGCCTATTTAATCTAATGGGGAATGACATAACAAGAACCAATGACTAGAAGCTGAAGCTAGATAAATTTAAATGAGAATTAATGCCTCTACTTCTAGCAGAAAGGGTGATTAACCTTTGAAACAAACTACCAAAGGAAGTGCTAGATACTCCATTTAGCGAAATTTCAGATGAAGACTGCATGACTTCCTGGAAAATATCCTTTAGTCAAGTAGGTCAGTAGGCTTCACATGCAAAGCTTTTCCTTAAGAATGGAATCTACTTCTGGAATGACAGCGCTACAGCCTTGTGCATCAACACCTTCACTTTTATAAGACTCCAGCTCTCTCCAAAGTAAGAAAAGTTTCAGTGTATTCTATAGAGATTAAAGAAACCAAAACTAAATTTCTCCTCTTCCCTTCTCTCTCCACATTAAAAGTGAGGCAGGATATATCTCTCACTGAGGATTTTCACTTGGAGGAGACATTACTGGACTCCAAATACAAGGATCTCATGTTCTTGGTGGATCCCATACCACTCCTCAAACCCAGCCCCATTCAGCCACACATCTTACTAATGGATTATTAAACTCTCATTACAACAGTTGGAAAGCTACTCAGTGGTGTCGGTCACTTAAACTGTCCAGTTGCCTAAACTCCTATTCATGTCTCTAATCATGCACTCTCCTCCACATGGAAGAGGCTGTGGTTAGTTTGGGAATAAGGACAGCAGGGTGATGGCAACTACAGCCACCTCACTTCTCCAACCTGCCACAAGATCCGGAAGGACAGAGCAGCAGTTAAGTCACATATTTTTAAACTGCTTCATTAAATGATGTACAGCGGATTCTACTCTTGAAGTACTACTGTATCACAAGAAATGAAATTTTAATAAATTTATGTGTGTTTCTTATCACAGTGATTGACTGATTTTCTCTGCTATAAGAAGGCAGCATCTTAATTGAAGCGCAAATTTTATTACACTGCCATTGTAACCTCACTGATAATAGCCTCTACATTTAGTCAGGTAATGCATATACAAAACAGATGCAGTCACTGCACTGCAGTCACACTCACCTATCCACCTGTTTTCTTATGCTCTAGAATCCAGAAGAGCTTTCCCCATTTCTTTCTTCTGCTCTTTTACCATAGAATGGCATGAATTGAAAGGGACTTTAGTGACCATCTAGTCCCAACCCCTCTGCCATGGGCAGGGACACCTTCCACTAGACCAGGTTGCTCTGAGCCCCATCCAGCTGGGTTTTGAACACTTCTAGGGATAGGGCATCTACAACTTCTCTGGGCAACCCGTCCACCACCCTCACCACCTTGTCCACCTCAAAGTCACCCTGTTCTCACCTAGAGGGGTTTGCTCGGTGAAAAGTTCATGTGAAGGTAAGAAAACTGTTAGGTAACACAGTGTTGTCTGTCCTTGCTATCTGCTGGTTACTGGGTGACTTTTACAATAAATAGGTACAAACCTGGCAATTGAGATTTCACTATTAGTCATATCTCTTCTCTTCTGCAAGACACTGCACATGACTCACAAAATGTGGTGAGGAAGCCCAAGTGTATTTATTCCAAGGACATCCATTCACTGCTTGATTTCTACTGCTGGCTACATTGCAGTTAAAAAGTTCACTGTGCTCATGAGCTATTTCTGACTGTAATGATATCCTGTATATTTTAAAGCAGGGGTATTGCCATTCTACAAATCACACAAAATATTTTTGCATTCCTCACAGTAAAATGTCATGTGCACAGTTTTCTATGATCCCCATAAAATGTTTAAGTTTCTTTTTATTTTATGCTCATCTTAGTGCAGAATGCTTCCCTCTACTTAGGCTCAGGCTTCTCAAGTAAACTGTGGCAGGCAATTTTGCCAGGGTTAAAAAAACACTTACCTGACCCGTCACAGGCAGTTTTAAAGATAGATCAGCTAAGTCTGCCTAAGTAGAACCTCCCACCCAAATATTTAAATAGCAAGTAATTAATATGCTATAATAAAAAGCTGCCTGATCCTGACAGCTCCAAAGTTTGCAATGCAAAGAGTGTGATGGATGGAAAAATAAATTCTATTAGGCCAAAATGTTCTGCAGTTACAAGATCAAATGACTGCACTACAGTTTATCCATGAACCCCATAACCCAGAAATAGAAATGCAAACTCTAACTTTCCTTGTGACATAAGTGACTCATTGTCTTTCCAAAAAAAAAGTAATCACAATGTATCTCCTATCAGGTTTGAGTAAGTTTTCAAGGTGTTGCATTTAGAAAGTCTTTACATAGTCTTCGAGGTATTTTTGACTGCAGAGATATTTCCTGCATATATAAAAGGGAATATTGCTGGGAGGAAACCCAAAATGGAATATTTAAGTGTATTCATTTACAAAGCCTTCTTTAGCTCAGCTGAAAAATCAAAATGCTACTTGTCTTGTTGTCAAAACTAATTTCTTTCAAACTTCCTTCGTGTAACCAGAGTCAGTGCTGAGTACACCTCTCCTAAACCCCCAGAAACTCTGAGCAGTGAGTAAGGGACAGTTCACCAAACCAGCTCTTTTCTCAGCCACAAACCCAACTTGAAGCATACCCAGAAATATATTTCCCTGGGATCTTACCACCTCCTTCAAAGCCACAGTTTGAATACGGTGTTTATTGAACATTCTCTAAATGAACTTGCCTCAAAAATTCCAGTGTAGAAATTTCAAATTATTTTTGTGAAGCTGTCACTTTAAAGAGGCTCCTGAAGGAAATGTGAGACTCCTCAGTCTGCTGCATTCTTGTATCCAACTGGCTCATGGTCCTACATGACCACTCCAGGATATGCATGGTCCTTCACTATGCATTATCTTAAATTACCTAAAAAACATCCTTTAAATATCTCACCTACATTCAAAAAGTGTCCTGAATGACTCTTTCTGCATCTGCAGAACAGTTCCTACTGATCATGGACAAGTGTCTTGTTCAGGTACCATGTGATCAATTCTGCAAAAGGAACTACCCAGAGGAATCTCATATGACAATGTTCTCCACTCAGGTTGTTAATCAGCAGTTGGAGGGACAAAAGGAGTGACTACCAATTGGTGCAGACCAGAAGCTCCCTGGATGAATATATAGCACTAAAATTCCCATCCGGAGAAATCCTGCACCAAATAGTCAAATACTTTGCTGTGAAGGTGGCTCAGAGTTAAGTCAGTCACAGTGTCTGAGGTTGATTCATTGTCTCACCTACAAACATGACTAACAGGGGAGCTCCCAGACATGCTATGTGCTATACAAATTACTAATTTGGGTGTAAACAGAGACAGTATCCTAATACCCAGCTACACCACAATTATAACTATTGGACATGCTTGAATTTCATCCTTATAGTTCTCTTGTAATTGACACTTCATACTTCTTGCAGGGTGGAAATCTCCCCAAAATGCAGCACTTTTCAGCTAATGGAATTTGAATAGTTAATTATATTTAGTTTTTTCAGAGTATGCTTCATCAACAGAAATAAAATACTATTGTTCCTGTTTCATGGAGTCCACAGGTAACAGTAAAAGAGCAAAGAGACTCCCTTGAAAAATTGCTAAGCCCAGCACTGATAGGGAAGGGAGCACAGTAGGTAGTAGGCCTAATTTCTGTCCTCTCAAACCTTTCACCAAAATGCTAAAAAAATTTCTCACCTGAAAGTAGGTATCATCACCTCATTTCAGCAACAAGAGGACAAACCCAGGAGATGTCAAGGGATCTAACTAGGAAGGTTGTGGCTGAGTCACTAAGACTTACTTTTTATTAAGCCTATGTTGCATGTTTTTACTTGTTAAGCATCTTTTGCTAGATATACTATCCGAAAATACACTAAGCATATAAAAATATACATTCTGTCCACTTGAGTATAAGACAGACCAGAAGCCAGCTTCTCAGATTTATAATCATGCCATCACTGCCATACAAACAGAAGAAAATCATAGTTTTCATTAAAGCAAAAAATACCTCCTCACCTTCAAAGTGCACTCTTTATGATGAGGTGCTTTAAAAAGGAGAGGATGCTCCTCTCTTTTATTAGTACAAAAGCCTAGGAACAAAACCCATGAAGATTTAGAGGATCACTGATAAATAAATTATAATTCGGCACTACAATTTTTAGGATGCATGGCTCTTTCATTAAAATCAGCCTTCAAGCACTGAAATGAGAAATCACAGGAAATTAGACCTATGTTTCTGCTGCACTGCAATGGCTCTGAAAACACAGAGCCCTTGCTGCTTTACAACACTGGCACTGTCGATTCCACCAACAGGTGACTACCTCCATTCTTGGCTGTTGTGTTGAAATAGCACTGAACTTTAGCCAGTGCAGCAGTTTGATTATGGAGGCAATCTCTTCTAGTCCTATTCATTCTGCTGATAAAGCAGCAGCTAGCACTTTGTATTAGGTGGAACTTCTACTTTAATTACAGGATTTTTACTAAAGCTTGTCTTTTGGTGTCACTTCAAGAAATGTGGAGTTTGCATGTGTAATGTAAAAACAACTAATTGATTCTGTACTACTGTGCCTGCATCACTACTTGCAATAGATTATGGTTCCTGATATTTAAAGTGTGGAGAAGTAATATAGTGATATCCATTTCCTATATAAGTAAATATTCTGTATGAATAAGGTCTTTTCCTGGATAGTAATAGAAGCATAGAATTAAATTCTTTCATTGTATCAGGTAAAACTTCATATTAAATACAAAAAAATTCTATTTGAAGAATATTTTTAAAAATTGTTATCTATAAATGGTGACAGATTACTCAAGTTTAAAAACTGAGTCAAATGTTGAATTTATTGATATCGCAATGACAAAGTCAGACCTGCTAGGAATAAAAAAAAAAACCAATTCCTGATCAGGAACAAGTGGCATTCCACACAAATGGTGATCTTCCCAGCTTTATCAGAGATCAGAAAAAAATAGTCGTACCATAGCATTGCACTGACTCCTCTCATGGGCCACTGCATTCCTACAAAGTCTTAACGAAGGTCACAGGCTATGGGACGTCGCAAAGACTTCAAGAAAAAGTGATTCTTGTTTTCAGGCATCAGCCATTTTCAGGAAGCAATGTTAGTTTCCCTAATCAGGCCCTCAAGGGTTCACTTTGCCTACTTAGGACGTCTGCAGACACACTGACTGATAGCCAAATAAGTTGCTAGAAACTGCCCCTTCAGGGTCACAAGTCATCTGACCATTTTGGTTACCTAAGGATGCACTTTAAAGATGCAATGAATTGTGCCCTGAAAGTGTGTATTGCTGTCTGTGGACAAGAAACAGGTGGAGACATCTGCAATTAGTCAGATGAATACCATCCTTAGTAACACTGCAGAGACTCAAGCCCAGCAACTTGGATGCACAATTCTCACATGAAGAGGACCAATATTTTCAGGTATAAGCACAGAACTTCTTTGCCAGCCATACTATTTCCAATGTAACACAGGTAATAAGTGAGCCACAGCAAAACACACTTCACAACCAGGAGGAACCTCCATGGAACAGAGATATCTCCTCTGGCGAGACAGAGTAAATGCTTTACAGCAAACAGGAACTTGAGGTCCTTTAACTTTGGGTTGTACAGTATAAT
>JAWWLZ010000001.1:78621608-78638566 GCA_035041345.1 Poliocrania exsul | reverse complement strand
AATTAGTTGCAAATCCTTGATTAAGTATAGTCATGAAGTACAAAGGTGTAAACAGTGAATGAGAGCAGTCTGCATTTATAAGATCCAGTCAAAGTACATCAAAATCGTCACTAAAAGCCAAGATTATTGAAGGCAAAAAACCCCTATGCATATGCATGGCACTGATATTGAGGAGCATTTACTGAAGACTCAAGCCAATTCATCTTTATATGCAACTGGTCCCATTGAATAATTTCATGGTATTGCAGATACTTAAAAAGCCAGATATCAGTCAGGTGACTGACAAAATTAGATATGCAAAGTACAATTAAACTGATATGTATGCAAACTGTAATCTCAATAATCTGTGTATTTCAGTATAACACAGAACTTGAAAGAATTAGGTGATGCTTTAAACATAGTAAATTAAAAATTACCAATGTAATTGTCCCTTTTGAAAAACCAGACTAATTTTCAGTGCTGATCAATCTTGCAACAGAGGAAGAACAAAAGCCAGCCATAATGGGCAAAGTCAGTCAAGTGTCTCATCCATCTGAAAGAAGGCAAAAAGATCTTCAGCCTTAGGAACTGAGAATTACAAATTCTGCACATGGGAAACATTCAACTATGATAAATGTAGTTTATCTGCATGGGATGACCAGCTGAGCCACCAAGTACTAACCATAAAGTGAATGGGAATCACCTTGTGCTAATCTTTTCTATGTAAACATTATTAGAAGCCCCTTATGCCGTACCTGACTATGAAGACTCCAGATGTATAAATTGACTGATGGAGGTTAACCACTGTGGTGATTCTTCTGTAGATAGATTTACTGCAGGTCTGTATTCTTAAGGAGGCCACTGCTGGGACAGAAGCCATATAGTGGTTTCAAGAGACTGTGTACTAGAGTACTTTACATTACTGCCCAAGAGTAAAGATGGTGGGTGTTCACCAGCCATGTGCCTTAACACCACATCCTAGTACACTCTGTGAGGTGCAAATCAGACTACACAATACAAATAGTCTAGCTGGGGCTACTGGAAGTATTTAAAGAGTACTACTGCTATGTTGCTACTAGTGTTTACGACTAAGAGTATCTCAAAATACAACCAGCTATATAGTCAAGCTTAATTCAGGTGAACCGAAAGGCTTTACTGACTCAATTCCTAACAATAATTATGATGGACCCGCTCCAATCTCTAAAACCAGTAAAGATCTCCTGACTGAAAGACCTAGTAGACAAGTTTGTTGTTATAACTCCTCTGAAAGGATTTGGAATTTATGTTGCTTTGACTTGCTGCTCCAAGAATTTCTGATGCAAAAAAAAGAGGACAGCCTTAAAAGTGGGTGGGACAGCAGCATTGGAAGAAGTCAGCCAAGGATTTTGTCTGAGAGGGATCATATCAGAAATATCAAAGACAGAATTGATAGAAACTTGAGAGTCAGTTTCATTCAAACTGCAGTCTAGAGAGTAATGGAGCAAGCAAGCTTCTTGTTTCAAACTTCTGTGACTTCTGTAGTGCCCTCACCCAATGTCAATACTGTGTCCATTTGGCCCAAATGCTGTGTCCACAGAAAAGTCAGACTACAGTGACTACAGTGAGTACTGATTTCTGACAATGAAAGAGTTAATACCAAAGCATACCTAGTTTTAGTTAAAGTTCTCCTGCTGTCTACAGGAGCTAATTGCAATCACACGCTTCTTCCTTTCCCAAAGCACTAGCAATAGGTAATGGAAACATTTGTCATAATTATCCTTTCTGAAGAAGCACAAATCAAACAAAATCACCACAACACTACTTGTCTTGAAAAAGTATCAAGATGATCTATTTATAAATGTTGATATATAGCTAGAGAGTAAGATGAAGTATTGCCTGCACTAACAATATAGTCATATTCACTAATCACACTGGGACACCACCAGCACCTTCTCCTTTGAAGAACTGGGCAGAAGGAAACCAAAGGAAACAGGCAGACTGAAAACCTCTCCTTGCAGTGATCTCATCTAGTGGCACTATATTTGTGTCCTGTATGAGGCACTTCAGAAGACCCATATGTTGTTACTATTCCTTTAATCATCCTTTAAGTGTTCAAACTTCACTGCTAGTGTGGGAAGTGTGTGACAGATACACAGTTAGTATTTCCAATAATGACACAAATGAATGACATCCTATTCAAACAGTTTAGACAACGGTGTTAAAAATAAAAAGGCACACTAGAAAAGAAAGGGGAATGTGTGTGTCAGAAAAACTACCTGTAGCTTGAAAAATCGAGGGGTAATTTAAAGGGTACTATTAAAGTAGTAGAATTGAAATGAATGTCAGGCAAGTTTGAGGCCAACATGCTCGTTGTTCCTTTGATCACAATGTTTCACAGTATTTAGCACATGATAGAGAGCTTTCACTTATTTATGTAAGAAAAGTAGAGTACAAATTATTAATAGCTCATCTCATTCACTAAGTGTTAAAAAGTAGCAGAAAGTAGAGCAGTGGATGTTTAGAAACTTCTCCTTCTTAGGAAGTTTCAAAGGAAGATCACATATAGCCCAAGCTGCTAAAATACTTTTAAAAGATAACACAGGTTAGTGATGCCACTTGAGGACAATCTCCTAAAAACATTTCAGTGATGCAGAAAGAACAAAGCCAGCATCCCAAACAGGGCTCTGCCATTTCAGTGGTTGTTGGTAGCATTTCAGGTTTCCAATCCAAAATATACAAATTCTCAAACTTGTTTCCCAAAGGAAACCAACTGGAGAAATGATCTGCTTTTGTTGGACCAGAGTAGGAGTCTTCAAGTAGCCTGAAAACTAGCAAAGTTGTGAGGCTGGCAAGAAGAAGGAACCAACTGGGAAATAAAACCCAAACCAACCAAAACCAAACCCACAACAAAACAAACAAACAAACAAAACAAAACAAAGCAAAGGTATCTTTCTCTGTAAGATACATATCTTATGAGTTCCCTGGGAAGCCTAAACAGTGGAGTGGAACAACACATGTATTTCCTCTGCAGCTGCCCAGGGTGGCAAATTCCATGACTGCAAGTCTCAAAAATGAGGCCAACACCATCTGTGTGCCATCCTGAAAGGGCTGATTAGAAAACCTGTTAGGTTAGGAATTGGATGCGAGTTCTGGTGGAGATACCTCAGACAGTCATTCACTGTACTCTCAAACTATTCCTGACAGATGTTTGTCCAACCAAATCCTAAAGAGCTCTAAAAGCTCCATCTATTTCTTCATTATCCCTACTGTTGCAAAGTTTTCCTAATATAACCTGCAGCTGGCACAGAATACCAATTCTTTCCCCTGAACAGAGACTACGCTTGTTGAAAACCTCCAGAGGTGCACTAAGATATGTGTTTACTTGCATTTTTAGAAGCACACCTACTGCTAAGCATGTATAAACTAAAATGAGCAGTAAGTTAACCATGACTTAGATTTTAAGACTCCAAATAACAACTTGGACTGCCAAAGAACCTCAAGTCGCACTTTAACTAACTATACAGGAAAAGCACTTCATCCACAAGCCATAAGCAGACACCACTGAGATGAAACACACCATCTGCTTAGCAGAACTCCATGACACTACACAACGGTTTATGATAAAAGTGAGATGCCAGAAGGAAAGCAAACTGATTTTTAAAAATTCTGTATCTATTACTCAATAGTTTTTCTCCCAGTGTGTAATTCTGGTAACATCTGCTCTCCACAGTGTCTAACATCTCCTTTTTCCTTCTTCTAGTTCTGCCTAACCAAGACAGTTATGGCAGTGTGTGCAGTCCCACCTCTCAGGTGAAGGGAGTACTCAAGAGTCACAGATGCCCCTGGCTGAAAAGGAATGACAGAAGTCAAAGGGCCCACAAAAACTTAAAAAGTTTTATTAGCAAATTATACAGTTGGCATGGAAATTGGTATAAATTGGTCCCTTATTCTCTAGTATAAACACATGGTAGTGGATTTTCAGTAAGGGGCAGGGAGGCAGGCAGGCAGGCAGGCGGGAGGGAAGGGAGGGAGGGAGGGACGGGGGGGAGGGAAGGATGGATCACCTGTCCTGGCTCCAGTGTCAAACAAGCTGATGGGGTGTCCAAGGTCCTGCTGGAATGCACCCAGGCTTTGTGGGGGTACCTTTTTATAGGTAAGTTTCTCTGCCCTGGAGCTAAGTTTCTTGCTTTCTATGCAAATTGGTTATCATGCACAGTTCATTCTTCTAGACTTTTCTGAAAGTGAGTCTGAGGGCTTCTGGGGTCTTTGGTGATCTTGATCTTCTCCCTGTTGAGTCAGCCTTTGGTCCATGCCTGCTTCTTGACCTCATTCCTGCACTTGCACTGTACTGTGTTGTGTTTTTCTTTCTCCCAGTGTGTTTTCCCCGACAATCCTTGGCTGGCTCCATGGCTATTCAACTGGCCATGTGTGAGATATACACATTAGCCTCTTTATCTTCCCAGCTTCCAAATACTGAAAGCTCCATCTCTGGCCAGCACATCATCAACAGAATTGCTAATTAAATTGCAAGATCAGACTGAAATCTCTCTATTCCAATATAATGAAATAACCTTTGGAGATTGACAAAACTGAGCTGAAAGCAAGGGAAACAAAAAAACCACTTTATTTCTCAAATTCTACTTTTTTACTTCCCTTTTTTAGTGGGTGAAGGTGATTTTGTGAAATCTGTGAGAGTTTTAGTATCAGTTTCAGAAGAACTGGAGGTTTGGGTTATGAAGGCTGCAATTTTCAGCACAACTTAGCAAAGGCATGCAAACTAACATGAAATTTGTATCAGGGGCCTCAGTTTTGAGTTTCAGAAAGTTGAACTGAACCAGCATTGGTTTGATCAAACATCAAGTTGTAGCAATAAAATTAGGATAATAAATTCAGCTCGTAAGGATGTTGTTCTATATATATCTAGCAATTTCTCTTGAAAGGATGAAAGCAAACTGTGTAAGATGCATTCATAGAAATTAGCAGCTGTGCTGGAAAGACATACTGGTTCACACATACACATGACTGAAATAGCCATATTGGTACAGAAATCTGTCCTTAGATTAGTGTGTAAGAAGATGCTTTCTCAGTACTCCATGCTACTGATGCTTCATAGTACTTACAGCTCAGCACAGTACTAGCAAGAAAGATTGATAAAAAACATGCAGTGATTTCACACCACAGTGGTTAAGGCCATCCTTGCAAACTCAAGTCCTTTCCCAGTCTAATTCAGAGTAAGGACATAACCTAAACCTTCACCATCCTGTTCCACATTGCTATCATTCTAGGGCAGTTCACCAAGTCCTTCCTGCAGGAGCTGTCCTATTTTATAAGACCAATTGGGAGCTTGTATATGCAGAAAGGAGACTGACCTTTAGGCAAATGGATTATTCATCTAGAGATTGCAAGGGTCAAACTGCTACACCAAAGAATTTAATATGCAGTGAGTGTGGAAGAACAGAGGTAGAAAGACCTGACTAAGGAATTCATGTACTTACACAGTGAGGACATTAGGTACCATGGTATTACACACACCATGGATTGCTTTTCCTGTTTAGATCTAAACTGTTTGTTTTGCTAGGGTTTTATTGGAGCTGCAATTTTCACTTGAAAATATTCACTTTTGATGAGTGAACATTTTCTTATAAATCACTTTCCAACATATTCTCAGTCTCATTTTAGATGGATACCTGTCACATTCTGAACAGCCATTACACCCTCAGACATTTTCCCATCTAAATGCTAACTAGAGGTGATACTGCCTACTTAGAAAAGTCAAATGAAGTCATAGCCCACATTACTATAACAGCAATAAAAGGGCAAGAAAATGAGGAGCTGTGCTATTAAACATGATGAAAATAATAAATGTTGTAGAGTTTGCAAATGGGCTGGGAAGTATTTTGAAGTGCAAGCATTTTTCTTCCCAGTCTAGAACAGAGCTTGGTAACAAGGTGCAAGGTGCCAGAAGCAGACACATTGCATTGAGACATGCTGGAATTGGTGGATCTTTCCTGCCTGCTTACTTCAGATTAGGCAAAGAGGGTAATGAACTCTCTGCAGTGCACCCAGGCTGAAAAAACTAAGACCTACTAGAGGATAAGGTAGATTTCAAGGAGACACTGGCACTTTACAAGGAAGATACTGGGATTTTGCTAGACCGATCACTTTTATAGGAATGGTTGAAAGTGGGTATCAAGGTCTTTTATAGTCAGGCAATAAAAAACCAGAACTATGTGAGAAAATTTTCCACTATAGCTGCAAAATGTATCTGAAGCCTGTGGAAAAAAACCAAAACTTTTAAAAATGGAATGAAAAAGTGAATTTTTTCTTCTTGAGGAGTTATATCTCTTTTTATAAAAAGACAAAGAAAGAAGTCCCCTCAATTTTCATAGTGTCCTTGTTCAGGTATATCCTTCTTGTTCAGATTCACTCTCCCAATAGACTGCTTGCCTGTATCTGGCACCAGGCTGATCCCAGTCTTGCTGTGAGTTACACCGAGCGAATCCACTTAGCACACAGCTATCCACCTGCTGGCCTCAGTCTGCCCCTTCAGCCCTTCCTCAAAGGAGGAGATGGAATCTCGCTCCACTTACGCAGGCTAATCCCACATTAATCAGGAGCTCTGGTAGGCTGGGTCTTATTTCCCTCCTCACACTTTTACAATGTGCAATGATACAGGTATGAGAAATAATGAGTCCCTGAATGATATTAGATGTAACTCTTCCCTGATAAGGTGCTCTTGAGCTTTCCCAGTGGAGACCACACCTTGGACAGACAGAATATCTCCGGCAGAGGCACTTCACTCCCTGGCTGGAGGAAAAGATTATACAAGACATATAATAAAGGCCACTCCATATGCCACATTTTTATTCATTTAAATAACATGGGGAAAAAAGAAGTTTGGCTGCAATGGTGCAAGATTCTGTGCAGACATACCCTAAACTCAGCAAAAGAGGAGAGGAGCAGTCACTTGCACTAAAAATAACCATCAGCTACTCTCTCCACTGTTTTCTGCAGTTACTTTCAACTAATTTACTCAGAAACCATAATCACCCATCTTGTCACGGCAGACATTAATTCACTAAAACATTTACAGAGTTTAATGCAGTCAGGCAAACATTTCAGTTTAGACAAGCAATGCAGCCAAGATAAAGTGGACTGATGTAAGCCACTGCATGTTCTACAGAATCAAGTCAAAGGCTGTAAAATAAACACCAGGAAGACCCATGAATGAATACAATCCCCAGCACCCAGGAGCAAAGCACACATCACTGACACTGTCCTCAGCAGCAGGCACACAAAGCTGCAGCATACTGAATTATTAAAGAAAACCAAGCCACTGCAAGCCTTAATTTTCCCTCCAAGAAAAGGAACATGGGAGAGTGAGATACAATAGAAGCAGCTTATCATACTCAGGGAAGTTCCAGGGTGCTGTAATTCAGATGATGTAACTTGGAAACACTGAACTTCTTCAGAGTAAAAGACAATTCAGTTTGTACAGTGCTTCATGTTTTATTTGCTATTGTGGGATGGCTGGTTTATTCTAGAGTTATGGTTTCACAAATATAGCTTGTGAAACCTTGTCTAGCTTCTCAGTCTTAACCCTCTTTCAATACATACACGCTCTTTGTTGTCCTGAGATCTACATCAGTTTTCAAGAAAATTACATTGCTATTCCATACACTCCGGTGTTTCTTTCTCACATAAGAGTTTTCTTTGTTTCTTCAATAGATTTGATGAATGGTGGTGGCTTTACAATCCCCCTCTCAATAACTGTTCACATTAACAAAATCCTCCTTTACTCCCCACTCCTCCTGAGGTCATTCACATATCCCAGATCGTGTCCTTTTTCCAACCCTGGCTTCACCATTGTTGCAAACTTGCATATTTGGTCAAAACTAAAGGCTTTCTGTTGGAGTAAGGCTATGCAAACAGATAATCTGAGGCAGTGTGTTTCAAGACTACAGAGCTTTGTAAATGTCACTCTAAAATTCAGGAGCCATCTTGCCTTGTGGCATCTTTGAACCCCTTCACCTCAAACCCATTACTTACTTTAGCTGAAAGAAGCTTCACTTCCTATTAGTTTTGATCCACTTCATAACAAATCAGAATTAATGCAGGCTAGGGAAGCCAGAAAAAATCAGAAATTAATTTCCAGCATCCCGACATATAGCCTCTAGGGAACTTATTTGACTTGGTCTCCAAGACTGCTACAAGCTGCTAAGAATTCAGTGGACAAAATGTTGTGACCGTAACTAAAAGGAAACAACTGAAGGAACACAAGCACCCTGATCTGATTTAGGTTTAAACAAGGACATAGACATTAGGAAAGGATTTGATTTGTGGTAAACATAATAAGAAATAAAACTAAGTGTGTGTGCTGCTATTTTACGACCCACTGTGCAAACATTGCTGTAGGCACGGTGGGTTTTATTGCTCATTAGTAAATAATCAAGTTAAAAATAAGATGGTTGGGAAACTGCTGATTGATGAGGAATAAAATAACATGACATAAACATCTGTCTCCCAGCCTAGTATGTGTTAGTAGAGGAAGACATTGCTAAGGCACTTGAATGCTCAATGCACTGACGAGATAATGATTACATTGGGAACAGTGGAACGCAACTACAGCTGCCATTCCCTTTCCCACACGGGGAACATTATAGAAATATAGGTCTAAGAATGTTTACTTCCAGAATATCTTTAAACTCCAAAGACTTCCACATGGAACAAACTTTCCATACAAAACGCTGCTCCTGAGCAACAATGCTCTCAGTCTCTTGCTTGTGGCATGAATCTCTCCTTTAGTGGAAAAAACTTTCCCAGCTACAGACAGTAAGAGCTGACACACCCTCTCACTTCAGGTATGTCCAAAATCTACTTTGTCAAACATACAGATAGACCTGTGCAACAAGGAGCTTGTAACGCTTAAGTGCTGGATAAAATTTTGCCACACAGGTATCCCTTATTTCTTAAAAAAATTTTCTGGCAGTGAAGGAGCAACACACAGACTCTTCCACTAAGGTGTCTTCTTCAGTGGTTTCCTCTATTAGGCTTCATAGCCACAGAATTAAAAACACCACAAATTTTACTATGGAACATAATGATTTGTTTAATTTCCATCATCTATCTACTGACCTCATTTTCTGTCCTCCAAAGAGGACAGAAATACAATTCCTGCCACATGCCACCCACACCCTGCTCCTTTGGTCTATCTTCACACAGAGAAGAAAGGCTGCATTTGCAATGACCATCTGCAGTATCAAAACCACCTGAAAAACAAATGAACACAATAATGAAAACTGTCTTGAAAGAATCTAAGTGAAGATTGCCTACAGATAATGAGTGAACACATTATGAAACAAGGAAAAATAAAGAAGAGTCCAGAATGGCACTAATGTCTTGAATTTCTGTAACATCCTCATTTACAACTTAAAAACAATAAACAACACACTAAGCTTTAAACTGACATATTAAATGGTGAGTAGGAAGCAGATAGATCAGGAGGAGTGAAAAGAATGGACAGAAAACACCACCTGCCCAGAATACAAGAGACAGACATCTAAGACAAATATGCACAACTGGTCTACCAGAAGAGACAGATCACAAGACTGGGAATCAAAGTAAAGGCCAGCAGAGAAGTGCAAAGTAAGATTAATTTGCTATGAAACAGGGCTGTAGTAAAGACACAGCAGACTGGCACTTTGCACAGATGAGCAAACACCATGAAGTCTGCAGCCAAACCCACATCTGATCAGATCACGACCACAAAGGCTGCACCTTACCCACTGTTCTGTCTGCCTTCTATAAGCACCACCACAAACGCATGCGCAAGGCCCACCACACACAGTAAGCATGTGGTGGAAGCATTGACACAAGCACTGTGTCCCGTTCATGCTTTCTGCAGTAGGTGTGGTGGCCCTTCCCGGGGGGCTTGAGGGACAGTCTCCCCTGAGAAGGTTTCGTGTCACATTCGTAGTGGAGATGTCCAGCCAAGCAGATGAAACTATAGCTAATCTAAACTAATCCTCCCAAAAGATATATAAACAAGATAGCATGAACAACATGTAATGTAATCACCACTGATGAAAACACCATCAATTAGATAATTTAAATTCCACAGGAATATTTGCTGGGAAGTCATGTCACATAAAGAGGGGGACTGAAGAGACGACTGGAAAAGTTTTTGTTTTAGTTTTCATCAGTAAATAGGAAAACATTTCAAAAACTGACTGGGATCTTTTCTGCAGCCAAGAACATCTGGAGGAAAGGTGTATGTCTATCCCTTACAACTACACTGGAGAAAATTAAACTAGAAGAACCCAATAATTACAAATTATAAAATTCTCAGGCAGCTAACAGGTAGTGTGTAATTTTTATCAAATAAAAGAGTTGCTAGCTATACTTCCTCTGTACAAGCTGCTGACTTAAGATGGAGTCTGTTTGTCAATACCTTGGGAAGCTGAACGTCTTGTCACTTGAGAGAAAAACCACAAAAGGTTTTCAAGAGCCATACAAGGGAAATTCCTCCTGCTCCTACTGAAACTGTGGAATTTCTTCCCTCAGCTTTCCCATTGGTAGACTTCTTCAACTTTTAACGGGTTTTTTTTATACATTTGACAGAACTGTAGTATAGAGCCAAAAGGCTTAAGAGCACCTTGGCTACACTAGTTAGGGTCTTCCTAGTGGTCACATCCTAATAGTCTAATGACTCTTTTCCCTCATGATTCACTGTTTTCACACTTTATATAGCTGCATTTTGTTGTAATGGTTGATCTCCTACTTTTTATATAGTGTGAATTACACACAGTTTTTTTCCCTGTTCTGCACTTTATAATTCAAACAAAAGATAAAAGAAATATATTTCTGTCTAATTTGAGATTATCTTCTCAAGGTCAGTTTCCCAACTTCTTCTGTTGTCAGTCAGCCCAGAATGCACTTATGCACAATGCTTAACTTTATGCAAGATAATCATCCCACTGTATAGCAATTTCCATAATGAAGTCAGGGCAAAAACTCTCTCACCAGCTGCCTCAAAATTAAGAGATGTAGAAGGTCTCAAATCATAAATTCATTACCAGTCTCTTTAAAAGTCTGTATTTACTAAAGCAAAACTACTGCAATCTTAGGAACCCTATTGTCAGCATCCTTCTCTTCTGAGACTGCCACCCCAGTGAATAAAGTCAAACCACCAGAAATGGAGCAGAGTTCTGCTATTAGTGGTGGTTGTGCATATGCTTTGTATTAATAGAATCAGTTGCCCTGAGGAATTAGCCATCTATATTCATGAACTAAATGAAATAGTATTCATTGAGCAGTTGATGACAGCACAGCTGCAAAACAGGTCAGTTCCTGTATTTAGGACTAAATCTTTGCTTTCTGTTGCAGATGAAGAATATTCTCTATTGGTTCAATAGCATTCCACCCCTTTTCTCCTTTCACCAACACTTCAGTCTTCTTCTCATTATAACTGGTATTTTAACTAGACTCACTAGATTGAAGCATGTTTCATGGTGACACAAGGGGGTCCAGTGAGAAATGATTTAGGGAGCATGCACTAGTGACTAGTAAGGCAAAATGCAAATAGCAAGTAGTTTCTGAAGATACATTAGATGCCTTTCATATCTTAAATGCTATCTTCAAGCCAGCCTACTTTATAGTGATTATGTTATCAACAAGCAGTTCAGCAGTTGGCCTTCTCTCAGCTGAAAGGTTCAATGTCCATTTAGAGATCCATTTGTATACAGTGAGGTGTTCAGTACACAACAGAGGAGCAAAATGTACTGAACTGGTCTGAGAATAATAAAGAAAGGAAGCAGCACTGTATGGTTAGGTGCTAACTACAATATTTTCTTAATTTTTTTTTAACGTGTTTACTTCCACTCTTGTCTCTTCATTGTATCTTTTTTCCCTTTTCAATGACTCTACTGTGACACATGTGAAACAGGTTCTACTGTGAAAAGTGTTCAAAAATTACCTTGTCTTTATTCTGAATGTTCACTTCAAGAAATAACCTCACAACAAATTGGAGGGAACAACCAGAGGCAGAATAAGAACAGATATTTCATTTCCAGCATGCAGAGATCCAGTCATCAGATGTCACAGTCATGTATACAGCTCTGACAGAGGGACCTCATATGACTGTATTTATAGAGCAGTTCACTGTACCAACAGGACCAAGAGACTTCCTTGGTCTGCATAAGCTCTGGGATTTGGTCCTCCCCTGGCTCTTCTTGTCTATATGTATCTCTTGGGAGCAGGCCATCCTATGATTACTTTGCAAAGGAGGAACCCATACCTTATCAAGGCTTTATCTTCAGGACCTGTTCTGCTCTCCTTTGCCCTCTCTCTGATAATTCTGATAAGCATGCTGTTCTCCATGAATGTGAACCTCTTTGTCTCTCTTGACTGCCTGCAGTGCTCTATAAAGTTCACTCACACACAGACCTGGTACAGGATTCTGAAACATGTCATTCTCTCCCACTTCCCTTACTGCTTGGGAGCATTCTACTGACAGATGTGACCTCCTCCTGTGGCTCCAAATGATGGTAGGGATTGCTCCCACCTTCTGTCCAGACCAGCACTCTCCTCTTTGCCCTTTCTCCACAAGCCTGCCCAAGGAAGACAGGCTCCTGTTTTCTTCACTCTTACTTCTGAGCATATCTGCAAGTCTCAAGTGCTCATATTTCCAGACATCAGTTCTGTTGTTCTGCAATGAGATACTCACACTGCTCCCAGTCCCCTCCTCTGTGTATCCTCCTAACACACTCGCAGCTCCAGCATCGCTAACATCATCGAGCTTAACATCTCCTCAGTATTCCTCATCTGCTAGTACATGTGGAAGAATTCACAGGCAGTTCACAGAGACCAAGGCACTCTCTGAAAAAGCAGTTTCCAGAATGTGAGAATTTTGCACAGCTGGTCGTGGCTGTAAATACACAGAAGGTGCAAGATGATATAAAATAATATCTGTGGCACTACTTCAAAAAATACTAAAACCTTCTCTGTCCCATCAGCACATGAAACACTGTGCTCTATTTGCACATCATACTTTTTCTTCTACTTTTCTGGCAACAACATGCACCTTTTTTTTATCTTACAGTGTCTCAGCTGAGCACAATACACAGGGTAATACAGAAATTAAACACCTGTTGAGTAGCTTCATATAAGTTTAGAAAAAAAGAAAATAATGTAACTAGATTTACCCTAAGGAAATTAATAATAGACTATTTTTCAACCTTGGCACTACAGTTTAAAAAAAAAAAGAGAGTACAATGAAATCCTCTGGCAATGACTGTGCCTGCCAGGTAGGCAGGGAATATACCTTTTCACTCTGTATCTACTCTCATTTACAGTTTCCCATTTGATATTTAGAAAATTTTACATTATTCATTATTAAGGCTGGATTCAAATCAGTAACCTCCAGATAGGAAGTTATATATTCCATTTGTTAATCAGTTCTCCAGGTAAGCACTTCTGCCTCAAACTCATGCATCAACTTTGTACATGGAAGTCACAGCTGATGACAGAGAAACATTGTTCATTGAAGTGTTGCTAATGCACTCCTGAGTCTGGCTAATTACACACAATCAACTGATTCTCAAACATCAGGATGCCAAATATTGCCTTAAATCACTACTACTTGATGGGAAACTTTCTATTGCCTGAAGAGGTGAAAACAGTTGAGTTAGGTAATAAAAATCAGATCCAACATTTTGAGACCAATCTCTTTAAGGTACTACACAGAAATTAAGACCTTTAACACTCCTTCTGTTGCACAGAAAATAACCTCAGCTAGTGTCTTTCTTTCCTACCAAATTGAATAAAGACAAGCCTTTAAAAAAAAAATCCCACAAAATATTCAAATGTGTGCAGTAACAATACTGTTAAAACTCTAACCCAACTAAATTTTTACAGCAATACACTGCCTGGAAAACAGCAGTTCTGGCTCTTTATCCAAGACACACCAATTCCCCATGAAATTCCACATGCACTATGGGACAGAATCAGCCTTCCACAGATAATCCATCAGGACCGCACTCTAAAGTCAGCTGTTGCCTTTACTCTGGATCCAACTAATTTCACTTTTATTTGGAGTTCCCTGTTGGATATTTGAATTAGCTAAAATATTGCTGGTCAAGACATCCTGAACCTCCAGCTGTAACTAACAGAGGAGTAGGGTTGTCGGAGACTGTTTCTGTGTTTGTAAATCCCTGCAGAAGTGTAATAGCTACAGAAATAGCAAGATGATAAAGGTAGGAATACACCAGCTAATAAATCAGACCAAGGTGAAACTATTGATACCAAACATCCTACAACAGGTTGTACCATTAACTCAGCTTTGTTTCACAGGCTAAAAGTAAA
The DNA here is from genome assembly GCA_035041345.1 of Poliocrania exsul. Lineage (NCBI taxonomy): Eukaryota > Metazoa > Chordata > Aves > Passeriformes > Thamnophilidae > Poliocrania > Poliocrania exsul. The sequence goes on along the minus strand of JAWWLZ010000001.1, from coordinate 78,624,247 downwards.
ATCTGTTTCAGTGCTACAAATCAAGATAACTAGCAACTTGACCTATATCTGTCAATATGATCTCCATACTTCTAATGCTGAAAAGCGTGGAAAGGAGTGAGCATGCCAGAGTTTGATCGCCCTTCCTCCAGGCACACACCTGTCTGTGCCCCAACATGGCACATCAGAGCCATCCCCTGCTTTGCCACCAGGCTCTTGGTTGTGCTCCCTGTCACAAGCCTCATACAAGGGTTTAGGCTTCTATAGAGGAACTTCTGAGTAGGTTAGGTCTGAGTCAGGTCTTCAAAACACCTACATCTTCATATTTTAATGCTGTTAAGACAAAACGCCCTGTTTGATACTTGACACTGTACCCCAGAATTTTGTTTGTGTGAGTAACCTGACCACTGTTCTTCAGAGTTACAGCTGTTTACTCGTTTGTGCTCAGCCATTATTATGGTATTATTTTGAAACACTTCATTCCAAAACCAAAGAAAGTAGGGAGAACAAAGAACCCAAAACAAGCCAATTCCCCATCAGTTTGGACATTCTTAGAATAAAATCAAGATTTATGCATTTACAAAGGACAGCATCTGTGTAAGGCTTCTGGAGAGAAACATGGACAATCTTTATATTGCTCGAAGCTGACAATTAAGCCTGGAAAGGGTAAGAATTCAAGATACCGCCTGAACTACAGCACTTGAGTTCCAGAGCTTAAGGCATTGCTTTGCATTGTAGTTCTCTTTTCTGTGTAACTCTACCAACATCTGTTAAACAGAAGTCAGGCACCGAGATCACAGATACGGATGCAGTTCTAGTAGGGCTTGGAAACACTGAGTACCACCAGGAACAAATGCTTTACAGTTACAATGCAGATGCATGTCATCATGAATGCCTGTGCAGGACCTCCTAGTATTTTTCATTACTCTACTGAAATCAAACCAAAGTACAGCACTGACTGCCATTCCTACAAGAAGCAGAGATGTCCCCTTGGAAAACAGGCATGTATTGACAAGCTGTCAAGTCAGCTGAAGTTAGAAATGAAGTGCACCTAAATCAGCCTTGGAAGATAAAACTTTTAATAGTAGATTTGCAATGCTGTAATTGGAAATGGATCTGCTGCTTTGTATTTTAAAGGCCAAATCCTTCTACTTCTTTGTTCCCTTTTTTTATTTTCCCTTTTCCCTTCTCTTTTCTCCAAATTAACATTTGAAGCACTTGAGAATGCTAATTGAGTTTCACTTCATTCAGACAGGAAATAATGACCTCAAGCTAGTAAGACAAGTTAATAGTTCCCTGCAGGTAAATTAACACAAGACCAAATGCTTGAAGACCTTGAGGATCTCAACTGTTAAACTTAAGTATGCATTCAAAGCAGCTCTGAGCATCTAATAACACAGGTCACAGATCATCAATCAGAACTATTGAAAAAAAACCCCTTCAAAAACAAAGAGCACTGCAGAACACATGGAGGTAACTTTCTTTTAACATTTCCTGTAACACAGCCAACTGAAAGATGCTTTTAAGAAAAGAAATAAAAAAACCACAACCTGAATACTCAACGTGTATGGAAAGGTGTGCTCAATGAAGACATTAACTCATCCCAGAAATCTAACAAATATGTTTCAGTAAGCCATCTATCAGAGACAGCTACCTTTCCATTGCAATAACATTGCATATTCTTCTTGTAATCACTTCATAGGATTCAAAATACAAATTTGATTATAGTATATCTATGAAGATGAAATGCTTACAGAAATCATAATGCTGTTTAAAGTCACAAAACAAACATTTCACAGCCTCTAAACCGAGAAGTGTTATAAAAGCACCCAAAGCATAATAGTCACTCTACAAATCATCTTCATGTCAGGATGGACAAAAATGTGTGACTTAAACAGTAAAAACACTCATAGAAAAATATTGTCTCTCTTTAAAATGTAGTTGTTGACAAATAAATGGGTAATTTTGACAAACTAATCAAGTTTAAACTCACAGCCCTCTACTAAAATTACACAAATGTGTTTTAAAAGTTAACATATGTTGACGGATCATGTACAAATTAATAAATCACATAACACTGATTAAAAAATAGGCAATTATGAGATATCCAAAATTTGGGAGTTCAATATAGTTTCATAGTAATCACTGTATCTTATAATCTTTTAGGCTGCTAAATTAACTTACTGTTTAGAAGGAGAAAAGCTCTTGCTTACAATTTTCTATTTTTTATTTGAAGTCTTTTCCTTAATTAGTTTTGGTTTCAGCGCAACTAGCAGGTGTCAAGAGCATATTTTCTTTGATTGCATGAGTTCATCTACAGTTAAGACACCAACTCTGAATCGAATATCTGCAAAGCTTGTTTTTCTCCCCCAACACATGAATATAAATTATGTGGTAGGGAAGGGGAACCTAGGAAATGCAAAGGATGAAGGACATGCACAAATATTCATGGGGTGTGCAACAGTACAGGTAGGCTGCTGATAAATCTTTCAAGTTTATCCTAACAGGCAAAGAGCGGTCCTGCGGTGTAAAGGAGAGCACTCTGGACTCTGAATCCCAAGAACCTGAGTTCGAGTCTCAGTGGGGACCGCCCCCTGGCAGTTCAAGCCTCCCTGCCATCCCATCCCGTCACATCTCGGATGCTCAGCAGGGTCAGCCCC
>JAWWLZ010000001.1:78587030-78614723 GCA_035041345.1 Poliocrania exsul | reverse complement strand
TGAAGCCCAGCCCCTCCTGCCATCAGGCAGATAGAACAGATCATATGGATGGGGAGGAATGGAAACAGGTGCCTGGTCACAGAGGCAAAAAAAACCCCTCTCGACCCCTTTCACCTACTGGGGTGCCCTTAAAAAATAGGTATATGGCCCTGGACTCAGAAAGTCTGATGGAGGACAGTCAGGAGGAAGATCTGTGTACAAGGTTTTCTGGCAGATGGATTACAACTACAGATATAAGGAAAAAGAGAAGGGTTGTTGCAATCAGTGACTCCCTTTTGAGGGGAACTGAGGGCCCTCTATGTCGGCCAGACCCATCCCAAAGGGAGGTTTGCTGCCTTCCCGGGGCCAGGGTGAGGGATACTATTAAGAGACTTCCTAAGCTAATTCAACACTCAGACTATTACCTGCTGTTGGTCGTCCAGGTTGGAAGTGATGACATTAATGAAAGAAGTACCGGGGTAATTAAAAAAGATTTTAAGGTACTGGCCTGATCACTTCATGGGACAGGAGCACAGGTAGTAATTGCCTCAGTTCCTGTGCTAGCTGGGATGAGTGAGGAGATAAATGAGGAGAGGTTTAGGAAAGCCCAGCTTACCAGTAGATGGCTTAGGGACTGGTGCTACCATCAAAATTTTGGGTTTTTTGATCATGGGGCAAACTCCATGTTGCCTAGTCTCCTCAAACCAGATGGGCTTCATTTATCTAGGAAGGGCAAAAGAACTGTAGCCCACCCATAAGTTGGCAGGGTTGGTTAGGAGGGCTTTAAACTAGGTTTGAAGGGGGAAAGGACTGAAACTGGACTCTCCAGAGATAAGCCTAAGGGTGTAGAGCCCGAGTTGAGAATGAAATCAATGGCCCAGCTGAAGTGCATGTACACCAATGCACGCAGTATGGGAAACAAACAAGAGCAGCTGGAAGCCATGGTGCAGCAGGAAAACTAGGACGTAGTTAATGTCACAGAAACATGGTGGGAAGACTCACACGACTGGAGTGCCATTATGTGGGGCTACAAGCTCTTCAGAAAGGACAGGCAGGGTAGGAAAGATGCAGGGGTGGCTTTATGTAGTAGAGAGTCTCTTGACTCTGTTGAACTTGAGTGCCTGTGGACCAGAATCAGGGGAAAGGCCAACAAGTCTGACATCCTGGTGGGAGACTGTTACAGGCCACCTAACCAGGATGATGAAGAGAATGAATTACTCTACAAGCAGCTGGCAGATGTCTCAAGATCGGCTGTCCTTGTTCTTGTGGGTGACTTTAACCTGCCAGATACCTGCTGGGAGCTTCATACTGCAGAGAAGAGGCAGTCTAGGAGATTACTGGAGTGTATAGAGGATAATTCCCTGCTTCAGCTGGTAAATGAACCTACCAGGGGTAAGGCCCTGCTACATCTGCAGTTTAAGAACAGAGAGGGGCAAGTGGGAGATGTTGTAGTTGGAGGCTGTCTGAGGCACAGTGACCGTGACATAACAGAGTTTTCAATACTCAGGGATGCAAGGAGGGCCATCAATAAAACTTCTACCCATACTTCTGGAGGGCAGATTTTGGCCTATTCAGAAGACTGGTTCGGAGCATACCCTGGGAAACAACCCTTGAAAATAAGGGGGTACAGTTCAGTTCTGGGCCCCTCAGTTCAGGAAAGATATTGAGGTACTGGAGCAGGTCCAGAGAAGAGCAAAGAGGCTGGTGAAAGGACTTGAGCACAAGTCCTGTGAGGAAAGGCTGGGGTTGTTTAGCCTGGAGAAGAAAAGGCTCAGGAGAGACCTTATCATGGTCTACAACTACCTGAAAGGATGTTGTAGCCAGGTGGGGATTGGTCTCTTCTCTCAAGCAACCAACAGGAGGACAAGAGGGCATGGGCCTAAGCTCTGCCAGGGGAGGCTTAGGTTGGATAGCAGGAAGAAGTTCTTTCCAGAGAGAGTAATCAGGCATTGGAATGGCCTGCCCAGGTTGGTGGTGGATTCTCCAACCCTGGAGGTTTTTAAGGTGAGACTGGACGTGGCATTGAATGCCATGAACTAGTAATCAAAGTGGGATTGGATTAAGGGGTTGGACTTGATGATCTCGGAGGTCTCTTCCAACCCAAATGATTCTATGATTCTAAGGTAAAATACGGTCTCATCAGTATTCTCTGGTGCTCTGTTATCTGAAATGCTCTTTTCAAAACACTTCTATCAGTCATCAGAGATCATACTCTTCAAGGGAGAACAGAATTAATGTGGCATTTTCCTTACCTCTCTTCAAGCTAATTCATGCTAGAACAGTTCTGATGTCTTCTGTGTTAACTTGTACACCTGCTGTTGGCCTGGCATCAGAAGAAAATACTACTAGCTGCCACACAGTGAAAATATTTTGGTTTGCATATTTTCAAGGAGCAGTCAGAACCATTTCATCAAACCTGTTAAAGGGTTGGGATTTCCAGAATGGGCCAGGTTCTTACATGACACAAGCCCGATCTAAAAGACTGCTCGGTTCTCATCACTCAGAAAAAGATGTGCAGGTGGATGAAATGCTTAGTGTATGGTTTTACTCGTAATAATAGATACTATTTTGGTAGAAGAATTTGTAGAATACTATCTTCACCTATTTTCAGAATTGTCACCTTCCCCAGAATATGTGTATAACTGAAATTATTTTGGCAGAATAATTAATAGTTGAGATTTCCTGGCACCTCATTTTCCCTGCACAGCACCATTTGAGGACATGAAGGAACATGAGAGCAGTTTGAAGACAGTCTCCTTACCCACAATATCATTTTACTGCCAGTCTTGACCTGAGGAAGAGGTCACTCAGTCATTTGAAAGAGCAACTTGTAAGACCAATCAAGGATGAAGGCAGGACTTGGGGAAGGCAATTTCATCCAGGGTAAAGATGTAATGTCTTACTTTTAATTGGATAGCTACTCAAAATAAATTTCTAAGTCCCAAACAGTTCTGTCTATTCATGCATGTCTCAGGTGTGGTGATTTCAGAGTTATTTTAGAATATGGTGCATATTTTGTAAAGCAAACACCAACACATAATTATCTCCCATAATTATTTAAAATAGTTCTCTAACAATTTCTTTTCTAAATTACATTACTGTGCAACTGGAACCATTACAAATGATCATATTGTTTAATTAGCCAGTTTCTTCTAATTTCTTTTACAATTCAGATTTTTAATTAACATTTCATTGCTCTTAAACTGAGTCTAATTACTAACAGCTTACATGAAATCCAAACTAAAATTGAATCTTTTAATAAACTTCTATTCTGAAAAATGTAAGGAAATACAATGTTTAACCATTTCTTCGGCTAAAATCCTTACCTATTCCAAACAAAGAACTAGTTCAATAGTCAGCACAACCCTTCTATGCACAAAATGGAAACATAAAAGTTAAGTAAAAAGCCCAAGCATACAGCAGTCTCTGCTTCAGAAACTAAAGTAACAGTATAGAAAAAAAGGATATGTTGCATCCTCTGAAAAAAAAAAAATCATGCTCTCACTTTCAGCTTCTGGAAAAGGTGGAAGGCAGAGTTTTGACTTGATTGAAGATAAAGGCCACAAAAAAGGCCTAAAAAAGCTAAAGTCACAATGGAAGTTACCATTGTGGGAGAAGGTAAGGAATTGATTTCTACAATTAGTCAAAATGCTTAGTAGACAATACAAGATTAGGAAGAGTGTTCCTAAAGATGAAGGAAACCATTAGAGAAGCAAGTATTTTAGATGTAACAGATATTAATTGGGAATTATTGGGAAAACTTAGTGGCACTAAACTCAGCAAGGCTGAGAGTAAAGCAAAAGAACCTGCTATTTTAAGGAAAAGAATCAGTGAGAAGGGCAATAGTCTTGAAAAGTGGAATTCAACTTACCCAGGGAATAGGTTGAATGGGTCTCCTGGGAGAGGAGCAGAAAGAATGGAAGTTTTCTGGAGAGCTAAAAAAATTTTATTAAGTACTATAGGAAGGAACTATGTTATTGCAGAGGAAGGGTACAGAGAACAGTGATAAAACAATATGACTGTGTTTAGAGCTCTTCAGTGACCTCAGAATAAAAAACCCTATACAGAAAGCTTAAATAAGGACACCTATTTATGGAAAAGAACAGAGGAACAGCACCAGCATGGGGCAGTAACACTGGAAAGGTTATGACCCAGAACAAGCTAGAGTTTGTAAGGGACATAAGAGGCAACAAAAGAGGTTACTAGTAAGAAGAAACAGATGGGAAAACAGTTTATTTCTGTAATGGGAAAAGAGAACCTATAATGGATGATGCAGGGAAGTCTTAAGTGTTCAATACCTACCTTCTCTCAGCCATTTATTCTCCCTCACTCCAAATTAATTAATCCAGTTTTAACAGCTGAACAGGATTGTGAAGGAAGCAGCTGGGAATTACCGAGCAAGAGTTATCTGAGTCAGGCCAGCCACTGAACTGCCCCTTACACTCCTCTAGGAAGCAGCTGAGGATATCTCTAAACCTTATCCACCTCAAAATATTGTCAACAATATGAATTTGTTTGATGGCAAAAGAATTGGACTAAAATTCCTTCTCTAACTAGTTCAGAGCAGAAATTTCTGCCAAAGTCTTCTTGGTAACACTACTGGAACAGACATGAGAGCCTAAAATGGTGTCCTTAATTTGTGGAGCTGTACCCTTTTGCACAAAAAGCTTTACCAGCAAATGAAACAGACACCAAGAAGAAAAATACTCTCTAATTTAGATGACTGGGTTGTAGTCCTTGTCTCCTATCCAAAGTGAAAGCATGTCAGTAGGAAAGATGGAGGATGAGATCTAGTGCTTAGATGTACTTCAGATTTGGAAAATTTGTGTTTGTGCCCTTGAGATAGAGAGAGGAACTGCATAAAATTCTCCCACATCAAGGGTGAATGCCCTAATCACCAAATTAGTTATGGGATTAACAAATAGAAAACTTCCAATTAAGCCTTGGACTTTTTCCAGCCACAATTATTTGATGCTTCTGAGACTTTAAACCACAGTGTTCAGCAAATTTGCTGTTTCTCAGTAAATATAAACACACTCATACAGCCCTAATGATTACTGCCTGAAGGTGAACAGAGAAGGAAAGTAAAGTTATAATTAGTTGAGCCAGGATACAACTTTCAGACCAAGTGTTCAGCTGGCAGCTACAGCCTTCAGCCCTGCTGCCCCACTTCCCTCCAGCTTCCTTCTGGTGCACCCTCTCTGCCGGTGCTGCCAGCTTGGAAAGCACTGTGCTTCCTGCATGGCATTGCAGAACTGCAGAGCAGCAGCAGCTACTTATCATAATACCATTTATCTTGCATAAATATGGAAAATTAGAGTGGATTTTTTTCATAAGATATGCTTTTAAGCTCCGTATGTCGCTACCGCGGTTCTCGTTCGTTCTCACTCGCCTATCCCACTTCTCCTCTTCACATTTGCAAAAATAACACCAAGTTATTATTCAATCTTCGTTACACAAAACATATGTAGAGCACTAATTGACAACAAAGGGGGAGAACAGAGTATTACCTAATTCTTGAAAATATTCCTTCTTCATGCATCCATTATCTCACTTCTCTCAGGCTCACATCTGAGTCAGCAATTTTGCTCAGGCCCGTGGAGGCTGAGGAGCTGTGCAACAGCCAGATTACAACAGTACCATCCACATCATTTATTTATTTATTGTTGATTTCACACATATTTCACAGACTATTTTGAGATAGAAGGGACCCACAAGGATCATCGAGTCCAACTCTTAAGTCAATGGCCCACACAGGGGATTGAACCCATGGCCTTGGCATTATTACAACCAAGTTTTAACCAACTGAGCTAATCTTCATATTCAGTGCTTACTGAGGAGATGAGTTTAACCCTGAGAAAAGGTCTAGGGAAAAGAGTGGCTTTTCATCAGATTTGAACTTCATCACCACTTAATCCTGACTTCAAACCACCAACATATTGCAGGAGATCACAGCCAGCCATTCCAGAACTGTCAGTTTGTCTGTGCTTCTTCTGTGTCCATAAAATACGTTGTCAAAGCCATCTCCATGTCATTTCCTTACGGAGACTGGGAACTGATCGATTTTGATGGAGTTAGCATTTCTGCAACTTTCTTATAGCTTTGCATGAGGAAACCACTGTTACCAAGCTATGATTTTAAATTGCTAAATTTATAATGTATCAGGAATTTTTTACTTTATGTTTAAAGTCAATCATTTTAAATGTTTCTGCTGTGTGCCAGCTACATTTTGCTATTTAAAAGTGAGACCAAAACTCTTATTTTCCACTGTAGGACAAATCCACATGGTAAGAGAAGTAAGGTTCCTTGAGCAACAGTCTAAAGTTTTTAAATCCTTGCCTGTCATCTGGGGTAAGTGTACAACTGGGCTCCTCTGAAGAGCAGACTCAATGTCCTTCAGGCCCTGAGAGGCCTTTTCCCAAAAGGAAAATACTGGCTTAAGAAAGCACAAGTTTAGCTATTTGCTTTCAGTTCAATCATACTGGGATGCACCATTCTACATGGTCACCTTTTACGCTCAGCAACCACATGAAGAGTCTTCCAAGCATGACAGTACTACTGTTACTGACACAGGAACGAGTAATGATCGTATATAAGAAGGAATCAAGCCAAACCTAAGGAGTCCAAATGACAACTCACTAAATACCTCAATGCCATGCTGAATGCATGTGCTACATTATGTGACTTGTAGCTCAATGTCACATGGTATTTGCTAGATAAAGGAATTAAATCAGCAAGCATGAACATCTGCTTCCAAATAGAAAAAATATTATTGTTCACATAGGAATAGATATATTTAAAGAATTCCTTAAGGAACTTTAATATAGTTTAATTGTATTTGTTCAGGATAAGCAGCAGCATTACAGGCACCCTGTGATTAATATCACCTACAGAAAATGAAACATTGGTAGTGAGCTGTAATAATGGTTAATACAATAGAGACAACAAATTGTTTTAACAGAAGTTAATCTCAGCTTCCAATTTGTTTGAGAGGCAAAAAAAACCTCTCAGCACCCATGCTTTCAAACTTGCAAGCTTCATTTTAGGTGCCTAGAAAAGCACTCCTCAAAGCAGTGGGAAAGAGGCAGGTTGTCCCTGAAGGCTTCCAGAAGGAAAACCTCTCTATCCAGCTTTCTGATGCCTTTTTTTCATCAGACATGTTTGTCTAACATATTTTAAATGAGTCATCTCTAATTCCAGTAGTTAATGCTGTATTATTAAATACTTCACTTTAATTATTATTAATTAAATACTTGTCAATCTTCCTTGCTTTCATTCTGGATGTGATCTTGCTTCCAGGCCTCTGTCACCAAAAATTAAAGGCTTGATTTCAGAAGTTGGTAGGTGTTAGTTTACTGGAGAGTCTCTGCACAGGAAAGGGCCTACTATCAATAATTAAAAAAAAGTTTGCGATACATAGAAGAATGAAAAACTAAGAAAAAATTGGTATGTTGGGAAAAATTTGCAAATGTAATATGTATGATTTTTCTCCCATTTTATGTACATATTTCAGAATACCTCAATCAAGAAACCTTTACTAAAGCTGAGAGAAATGAAAGGAAGCATTCATGGCTGGCCTCAGTTATTGTAACCAAAAATAAACCAAGTTACAGAAAAATGTATTTTTAATTTCATCTTGATAGAAAAAGAAATGAGGTTCATATGTGTTTTTCCTAAAGTTTTTTCAAACCAAAAAGCTGTGTAAGAGTTATTATTAGTTATATAAATCTTGGAAGCTTGTTGCAATCCAGACTGTGATCGCTAACAACTACAGAGCTGAAATCACAGTAAAAATTCAGCAATGAGGCAGTTTATCTACATAAAGCATTAATGAGCTGCCCTATACTCCTCCTGAGGACTTCAAACTGCACCTGCTCAACCTGTTTGAGTTCCTTGTTTTCATCACCATGAGATCTTCATCTGACCTGAATCTGTGTCTTATCCCCTCTATTCACAAAAGTCCATTCATCTTCACTACACACACTGCTCCACTCTCATTTTCCAGGCATCACCAGTGCTCTTCCTCACCCTTCTCTGGTTACCTCCTGGCATCCAACTTGTATATGATATATAGTGCCTTAGGAATTACGACTTTTTAGCAGAATTCAAATCTTCTTCATGCCTCTCCTATGACAAAGCTGCTTTCAATTATCTCCCTCATTTCCTTTATGAAGTCCATGCTGCTGGTCTCTGCGCTCAGATCATTCCAATATTTGCTTCCCCTGCACCTACTTTTACTCTTCAAGGCATCTTTATTAAATACTGCAAAGATCTCCAGTGACATTCACCACCACTGATTCATCTGCTCTTCCTTCAGCTCAGCCATCCTCTATTTCCTTTTAAATACCTTCATTTTAACTCCAAGAAATCTCACACTGACAGTCACTGAGACCTTTTCAATGTCAAGGATTAGTTCCTCAAAATCCCAAAGCATTTCCCATTTCTAGTTCTCTCTCCGCATATAATCTTGCAGATTTTTCGAAAAATACCAAACAGAAACTTACTTTGGCCATTCTCTTCCTTTCAATCCTACTTGCCACAGAGAGAAATGAGTCAACCTGGCTCTGCCATGATCCCCATCTCTCTCTCCTATAAAACTTGTGTTTCCCACCTGTCTCATCGGCTAGGATTCATCTCATCTCACTGTTGACACCTCTGCAGTGTAAATGTCTATAATGCAGCCAGTTAGACTCAGCTGGTCCTTTTTTTTCCTTCTCATCAACAGGGAAATATGTCCTCTTGGGACACAATTCACCTTCCCCTAAGTCACCTTTTAAATGAGGACAAATGAGTTGTGCCCCCAAACTGTCTGCTTCTCTGCATCACCTACAACAGCAATCTCAACAATGAAGACAGGTGTAGCTGGTTAAAATTAAGCAACAAGACAAATCACCAACCGGCATCCCTATCTACCCTAAAGCTGCCAATGCAGGTTAAACATGACTAAGAAGCATGCTGTGCCTCCTCTCTTGTTTCTTCTGATAACCACCACTATGCAGATCTTGCACCTGCAACTGGTACATCAGACTTCACTCTTCTTTTTTAAAAGGTCTGTTTATTCAGGAGATCCCCAAGTCCCACATATGTTTTCAACTTAATGCAAAACTGCTCTTCAGATCTCTTCCCTTGATTCTCCATTGCCCCTAACCTCAATAAGCCAGGCAGATGGTGCTCTGCTCTTGTGCAAAGGTTGTTTATCACATTAGCATTTGGAGTATTGACTGGAATATTGCATTGTAACAGTAACTGGAACAATACTGTACTGTTCTATTCCTTGTTCTCCTGAAATAATTTATTCTCTCATCTTAAATTTAAATCACTAATTCTTAGGAGCAGAGATAATATTTCTGTTCTGCATTTACCCATCTTGCAATGGGATATGATATCATGACTATGCCTTTGAGGTATTATAAATATAAATAAATAACAAACACACACAATAACACAATTACATTGGTTCTGCTTACAGCTATGCAATATTTCTTGGGCATTAAGCAAAAGAAAAATTAGACCTAGTAAATGCTTCTGTGGGCCCCCCCAAATTATAATATTTCCTTTATTAGAAATGCCACATAACAAATAAAAGAAGAGTAATAGAAAAACATTAGCAGATTTACAAAAGTACCAAAGAGCATAGATATAATTATATCTACTTTATTGCTACTTTGTAGGGCTCAGAACACTTCAGTACATTTACTTTCCTCTATTATCTTGACTCTGTTTTAGTTTCCTCATTTTGCAGAGCTCACATACTTGATGGACTTGACAGCACTAGAAAAATAAGGCAAGCCTACAAACAAAGTTGTTTTCACAAATTCATCCAGCTCTAGGAAAACTATTACAAGAATGCCCTGTTTATTTTGATATTCTGCCACTGTAAACCTTTCCAAGTTTTCAAAGGTAAGGTTTTAAGAGCAATTCTTTCCATTTGTAAGAGGTTATTTAGTTATTCCCATCTGTCAGTAGAAATCAGAAACTGTCTTTTTGGATGACAGGCAAAAGACTATGCAAAGTCACCTCTCTAACCTGAAGTCTTTTAAGATCTCTTAAGCTATTTTTCAGTTCTGCTTATAATCAATCCTATAGTAATAGGATTTTTACTCCCCCCAAAATAAAACCATTATCCTAATGTTGAAGAAACATGAAGATATGAAAGTGAGCACACTAATTTTCAATACCTAGACTATCTATTATTATATTTAATTATATAGCTACTAGGTTATATATACATATATATGCAAGCAGGGCAGGGATCACTTACAAATATTTTTTTTCTTTTCTTTAAGTGTTGTTGATTGAAATCAGTGTCTTAATGTTGCTCAGCTTTGTCTTTTGATTATTGCATGTGATTAAGGAACTGGGGGCAGTAATCTTTTCTCAGCACTATAAAACAACACAAAATAGCACTTTCCCATTCCTAGTTTATCATAGAATCATAAAATAGATTGGGTTGGAAAAGACCTCTGAGATCATCAAGTTCCTATTACATACAACATAGCTGAAAGTTCACTTAAATTCATATGCAGATGACAGCCAGTCATTGTCAAGGAAGTAAAGCTTTAACACACCTTGCCCATAACACAAGAGAATCCTACACTAGTTATAGGATATAAGGTTTTTTATTTTTAAGTTGTCCGTTCTTTTGGGGTTTTTATAAGAATGTGTTATGAGCCTTTGAAGTTGAGTAAAATACCATCTAGTTACTTGTTGAACCTATTAAAGATGTATCCACAGCCCAAGCCAGGAAGGACTGATACAAAAAGCTACCAGGGTAAACAACAATCTCTCTATTTTACTGTTGATATGTACAAAGATTGCTGTTCCTACAGATATATATCTCTTGAAGCCTGTTAGAATGAGCATTTATGATATTGAAATTCTATAGCTGTAAAAATAATTAGTTTTGGACACGTTACAAATGCAACTTGCAACTAATAGGAGAGTGCAAGTAGGAATTTTGCAGAATTTGCACTTTTGAAAATTAGCTGTTGCATGCAGACAAACTCTTCTTGGTATAAGGAAAAGCCAACAACCAACAGGACTTTTATACACATGCCCTGTACAAGATTGGGCCATGTTCTTCAGAGATAAACATTTTAGATGAGAAAAAACCAGATTTGTTCTACTACAATTGCTGATCACCTAGCTTTACTTCAGGGTGAGTCTTTTGTTTCTGTGGACAACCAGGCATATGTCCTTGAGCAGCCACTGCTTTGTGCTCAGTATTCTTGTCCACTCTGTTCTGTGGACCAACAGGTAACAAGAAACTCCCTATCTCAACCCCTTGAAGGCCAAATGCAATGTGGCCTCAAGCATCTGAGCAGCTGGTGACACAGGTATAGTCAGTGCTGGGCCAAAGTGAAATCAGAAAGCAAGACTGCAAGCAAACGAAACAATATAGCATACTGTCAGACAAAACTGAGAAAACACTAAACCAAACCAAAGCATCAAAGACAACTTCAAATGTTTGCAATGACCATTCCTTACACTATCTTTTACTCCTCCTTCAAGCCATTTCTTCCTTGATGCATAAAGAAATACCTGACCCTGAACACTTCTGTAATGGTAGTTCCACCTCAGCCTTCAGCCTCCCTGAAGCTCACTGCTAAGTTCACTGTCAAGTGGCACTTACTCTGTGAGCTGAGGCTAAACTGCTGATAGCCCCTGGCATAATACACTCTTTGTATATACACTGCATCAGCTTGACCAAACTTCTTGGTTTGCCAATAGGAAAACAAAACAAAACATAAGCAGTCAGAAGTCAGAATGATTTTAAACATGTTTTTGTGATATTCTCTGTGTCACATTCAGAAAGCAGAGTTTCAGTTTCCTGACATGCATAATATTTTTCTTGCATTTCTTCTCCCAAGTAGTTACTGCACTCCTTTAAATGACTTCTACACTGAGAAAACCCAGGAAATATAGTGCAATTCATCCAACCTGCATTTCACAAACTTCAAAAGGAATAAAAATATTGTTAAAGCTGCATAAATGAAAACTTAATTCCACATCAGACAGAGGTAAACCTAGCAAGAAGCCGAATTAAATGCCATCTCTTTTTCTGTTTTTCTCCTTGGACTGCCACACACCAAACATTTCATATGATCTATGAGGTTTCTAGGATAATAAAGCAAAAAGATACATTTGTATAATTCTTTTTGTATTTACAGCAAGACAAATTGTCTTGTTTTGAAACACCAGGGCTGATTGGAGCTGTACAACAGGGTATAAAATTATCATTTCAGCAGTCTGTGTTTGCGTATAGTCAAACATCACACTGACAGTACAAGAGGAGTTCATTGCAGTTTGAAAGAATTGTATCTGTACATTTTTGTCTGAACAAAACCACTCCAACCTTGCTTTACACTTCTAATCTTTTAATTTTACTTTGTTTCTAATGTGTACAGATTGATTCTAAATGCAAATGCAAATCTGTAAGAATACCAGAAAGTTATTTTTACATATGTTGTGCTGGCTCCACTGAGATGTTTTGGTATTTACATAAAACATGTTTTCTGCTTGCAATTTTTCTTCTGTTTATTCTGCGAAAAACTGAAGCGATTGCAGCCAATGTTTTTAATGGTTGTGTCTGAAATTATCATTCCAGATTTATGTTTATGGCCTCAATAAAACCAGACATATTTTAAAAGACATTAGGAATCACCCTGTTTTCAACAAATCAATCACGATCTGAAAATCTTCCACCTTATAGACCTAATAAGACCAGATGCTTATACATGGCACAGTGAATGCAGTTCACTTACACTCCAACTGAATCTCAGAGAGTGCCCAGCACCCACATGGAGAAATCTCCAGTGCATTCCCAACTGCTCTCCTAGTCCCTGAGGTTGGGGCCCTGCATCAATGTTCCAGACCAAGCAGCAGCCTTCTGCCACTTGTAAGCAGCAGCCAGAACTTGGGTCTTGAGTGGGACCTGTTCACTTCACAGAATAGCACAAGGACAGAGGTTTGGGGCAGATCAAAGGGTCCACAGAGCTCAGTGTCATGAGGCCACAGATACAGATGCTTAAGTGTGAGCATGGATACATTCCTAGCATGCACCAAATTTTCATTCATGCACTTTCTAATCCAGAGGGGGCAACTTTTGACTCCAGTGGATTTTTCTTTCTTTAATTTGTTCAATGCCCTTTTGAACATCTAGAAACTTAGAGCACCCATTTGTTATCACCCAAGGGGAAAAAATTCTATACCTCAAACAAACGTTGCGTGCAGAAGTATTTCTCTTACAGAGTTCTGCTCATTTTTGTCATCTATCTCCAAAATTACAACTATTGACAAGATTTTCTCATCCTACCAAAGCAGACTCTAAAATAAAAAAAGACTATCCATTACTAAAAATCACCTCCTCCCTGAAGTGAGCCATGAACAGCAGCTTATCATTCCTTCCCAATGCAGAGCAAAGCAAATCTAATAGGAATAAATAGGAAAACTTCCTAACTTGCTTGGTGAATGCATGGAATGCCCTTCAACATTTGTACTCCATATAGGAAAAAAACGCAAGGTTGGGGGGGTGGGAGGTAAACACAGAGAGACAGTGCGAGAGCGAGAGCGAGAGCGAGCGCGAGCGCGAGCACACGCCAGCAGAGAACACATACTTCACTTGAGGTCAAAAGTAAAAGCCTCAAGAGTTAATTGCTTGATGTGGTTACAATGACAACAGACACAAGCCTTTTTTCTCACCTCTTTGTAGTGGAAATATGCACTGGCTTTGTGTAAAGCTCTTGCACTGGGAAAGATGAAAACCAGGTAAACTCTATTGCGTGACCCTGAGTTTGGCATGCTTGAGAATGAAAAATGAGCTGAAGAGGAGTATGGTATATTGGTCACAAGACAGCAATTAATTCATAAGACAAAAAATCCTCACAGAGAAACATCATCTGATGAAACAGTCAAATCCAGTTCAGTACCAGACCCTACATTTCTCTTAGTTGAACTTCACGATGTTCCTGTCAGGTCAATATTCCAATCTGTTAAGGTTCCAATGGCAACCCAAACCTTTGGTGTATCAACCACTCCTTTCATTCTATATTGTCCGTAAACCTGCCAAGGGTGTACACTGTCCCATCGTCCAGGTCACTAATGAGGAGGTTAAACAGTACTGGTCCCAGTATAGACCCTTGGGGCACGCTACTCATTACTGGTATCTAGTTGGACTTTATGCAAGTGATCACAACACTTTTTGCTTCGCAGCTCAGTCAGTTTCCAGTAGACCTCAGTGTTTTACTTAACCCCAACAGACAATAACGTAACCATTTTGTAGTAAACTGGATCAGACAGAAAAACACACAACCTTTTGGTGCAATGCACATAATTTTGTAAGATACTTCAATCCAAGCTTTATTTACCTTCAGCTGCAAGATGTCTGCTGTGAAGGGAAGAGTTGGATATCCAGTGCTATAGGCACTGTCAGTGCTGTGGTTTGCTAAAGGTACAGAGTTTCAGAGTAGATGACATCACATCACTGATGCTCTTGTTCCTTGGCTTTTCTCCCCTGAGATAAAAGATAAGGTCCTCAAGTGGAAAGTTTATGTCCTAATATACTACTGAGGCTTTTATTGGTAGCATATAAAAATTGATTCCCTTAAGGAGTGGATTACCCTACAGCCATATGGATTTTCTGGGATATACCAGTCAATGTGACGTCTGTCAGACATCACATACTTTGCAACTCCACTAGGAGCAACAGAGCTTACAGCAGGTCCAGGAGGCTCTTCATGGTCCAGCTTTGCCCATGGAAGCCTGGACATGATCATGGTTTCTCCCTCTGTCCCACTGTATGCCGGGTCCAAAACCTACATGTCTTTTGTAAAGCCTGACTGGACCATTGAAAACCTGAAGAGTCTCACACAGGCCTAATCTGAGTTTGACACCTGCTGCTTAGAGTTCTGCTGAACTTGTGAGATCCACATGGTGGGACAGGATCCACAAACTGGCACATCTGTCATCCATCTGATGGCAGAAAGACTACGGCACTAACATTTTTACAAGTGACAGACAAATTCAGAGGCCACATGCAAGTGGGATGTAGAAGATTTTAATCTGTTTAGTGTGTCTATGCCTCAATTCTTTTCAGTAAAAGTGGAATTTCACTTAAGGAAAAAAATCAATAGCAGCTCTGCCTTTGAGCCTTGCTTCTGTGGGCTAAGTGACCCTGGAACCTGGTAATCCATACAGGGCCTGTTCCCAATTCCTTTCTCTTTCTCATTTCATATCTTTGATCCTCTCAAAATCTATTTTCTCCAGACACTTATATATGTGATTAATTTGGATATTTCACACTTTACTGTGTGTGTGAAAGTCAAGTTTACTTACAATTGTAAATTAACTGGGCTGTAAATAAGTCATCACTGTACACTCTGATTCACAGAGCTCCTTTCCTTTTCAGGGTATTTTTAAAAATATATCTTACCTATCTCTATTACAAACTGTTGGTCCCAATTAAAACAAGATGAGAAGGCACAGGGCTTACTATACCTTTTGTAGTTATTTGCCACCAGACAAAATGAATATAAACCCACTGCTTTTCAGTTACAATATGATTTCCAAACTTTTGCACCCGCAGATCTGGAGCAGGACACTTTCCAGCTACAATCTTATTATTAATTTTTTAAAATGAAGCTATTATTATATTTTCCTTTAATAAAGTCACGGAAAACAAATAAAGCCACGTATAATGAAACCCCCAAAGTTATCTATTGCCTGGTTTCCAAAACAAACAGTTGCAAATCCTGAGATAAGTACAAATATCTCTCTTTCTGATTATTCCAGTCTTAAAGAAATTACTGAAAAACTGCAAGTTTACCTCTGTTTTGCCAAGGATCATTGAGAATTTCACAATATGTTTCAGAAAATCCCAGAGTAGCAAAGCACCCCAAAATGTTTGCAGAGGATAAAGCAGTGTGGCAACACACTGCTGTCTGCTGATCCTGTGTAAAAACCACAGAAGTGAGAAGTAACTCAATAATTTTAAAAGAGCTTGGAAAAGGATGATTTCCAGAAAATCATCCATATTTTTTTTTCCATCTGTCAGGTGAGCTAATAAAAGTTATCATCTCCTTCTGAAAATAAAAGCTCAAAAACACATGGGAAAAATATTTAGATAGGAAATGAAGACCCACAGAAAAACATACTAGGAGGAAGAAGCAAATGGAAAAATTATATTCTGCTTAAAAATGCCCAACTGTATGCTACCATCGCCTACAAATTCCATTTTCTGTATTTGATTAAGAAACAAGTTTGTATAAAACTCTAATCAGAAATTAATCATTTATCTGATGATCTCTACATACTCATGAGTGGGGGCTTTTTTCTTTATTCTCTTTTTGATGAGAGTAATAAAAGATGACATGGGAGGACAATGCCAACACTCCTGCCTCTTCACAGGCTCAGTTCAGGAACCACTTGGGAAAGTAGGAAGAGTCGGTGACCTATCCTGAGTTTCCCTAGCAGAAATCAATGGCATGTCCTACCTGAACTTGCTCAGTGCAGGTAATGTACCCCGTATCTGCCTTCAGTAAGTGTCCTGGTGTATCTCCATAATGAAGTTACAGGGCTGAAGGACTTCTTGTGCAGGAAGGTGAATGCAAAGCATGCTCATTGCAGAAATAATACTTCATTTATCCAAATTCAGAAAGGGCTTATTCAATGTCCACACTAAACCTACAGAGGTACTGAAGGCAGAACAAGGCATAAAAGAGTTAAAGTGCATAGTTCTGCTGAGAGAAGAAAATTAGCTGAATTACTCAAGACGTGTGCTTTTACCAGTGTAGATCTGTTCTATTCACTGAACCAAAGTCAAACACAATAGACTCCTAAGTAATAAATTAAGTACACTTGGACGTCTAAAATAGGTATGAGAGCCCAGAGCCAAGATTTTGCAGAGTTAAAGCCAAGATTTTACAAGTCTGAGAGATCACATCATTGAACAAAGAAAAGGCAGAAGTCCAACAGGGATAAAGATGCTCCAAGTCCACCCGAGGGATGAAGTCAGGAGACCACTACCCAAATTTCAAGACAAAAGGAAAACTCCACCCAAGATTTCGCCTAGTCATTAATATGGCAATTAGAAGGGAGGGGAAGCTGTTGGTGAGGAGGATGGTCACAGTTCTGTCCAAGTAATGATCGCAGTCCTGTCAACAGTGGCAGTCACAGTCCTGTTAAGGTTCTGGTTCCCCTCTGTATCCAACAAGTGGTAGCAGAAGTCCTAAAGCCCAAAGATTATATGTGTTCAGGTTCAGGTGGGAATGCCCACTGCCTCTACCAGGATGGGGAGTTTCACAATGAGTAATTTAACTCTGTGAGTCATGGGATATTTTTGGAGTCTTTGATGGTCTGAGTCATTGCAGCTGCCTATTGTGCCAGTCCCTAATGGCCCCTTAGCAGAGACAACCCCTCAGGCTGGGTGTCAAGGTGCTGCTAATGCCTCCTCAGAGGGGAGTTATCACAGCTGAGTCACTGGTGTGAAGACAAAGAAACACTCCCCTGCCTTACAGTGTTCTTTAACACCCAGCTTGTAGCCTGAGGTGTCAGGTGTGCCCTGGGCAGCTGCTGCAAATGATCCATTATTAACAGTTCATCAGAAATGACATAGAGGGCATGGAATACACAGTTTTGGTTACACCTACACAGTGATGCACTAGTCCTGGCCCCTGTAACTAGGATACCTCACTTCACCTTTTTTTTTAATCTTTCAGACTTCTAACTGTAGAGGGTTTCCAGTATATGTGTGAGACTTAACTTGATTTACTGAAGTTCTCCTGAATCTTTCTTTATGGGAGACAGTTGATGTAAACAATCTTTTGAATTTTGTTATTTATTTTTTCCTGATGAAAAAAACAAAACTGTTTTCTTGCCTTTCCCTGCAGTTTCCTTATTTCCCATCTACTTCCTGAATGAAGACATAGCTTTACATTTTTATCTGTAAACAAGGGCTCTACTTCCTAATTGACCCCCCAAGCTGGAATTAGTGCTGAAGCAGAAAAAGACTCAAAATAACTAACTTATTTATAACTGCTAAGAGACTTTTTTATTCTTTTATCAGCAAAGGTATTTATTAACAACATTGGAGGCAAGCCAGTTCATATTGGGCAAAAACTTGCCTGGCTTTTTTGTGTAAAATAAGCCATTTATACAGTTTTGAGTTCATAGTTACACCTTCTAATTTCCATATTAATGACTAGGCGAAATCATGGGCGGAGTTTTCCTTTTTGCTTGAAATTTGGGTAGTGGTCTCCTGACTTCATTCCTTGGGTGGTCTTGAAGCATCTTCATCAGTGTTGGACTTCTGCCTTTTCTTTGTTCAATGACATGACCTGTCAAACTTGTAAAATCACTGTTGTGTCATTGTCACCAAGTAGGCTGGCTCTGCTTCTAGCTCCTCAGCATGGAGATGCTACAGATTACACAAAAAATGTAGGCATTCGCAAAAGAATAATGTAACCTCTTAGATCACTACACTAAGATGCATTAGTCATGAATATGCAATCAGTAAAAAGGATTTGAAAGGAAAGCAACTGGATTTGTGTTTTAACAAACAGACAATTCATAATACAACTGTCCTTTCATTGAGTGTGTACTATGTAGATCAAGGCCCACAACAGAATGAAAACAAAGGAAAGTCACAAGAAGTAATGAGTTAATTTTTTAGATTACATAAGAAAATGAGTATGATTATTTTTCATCTTGTTCCAAATAGACATTTATTTTTCTCATTAGCAGAGTAAATTAAGTTATACATTTAGATAACTGCAAAGGAGTTAGTTTGTTTTCATAAGTTCACGTAAAATTTCAGCATTACCAAATACCACTTATTTGTAACTAATGATTTGGGAAACCTTATTAAAACTCTGTTGCCAATGTTGATTCTCTCAACAAATCTGCTTTGAACATGCTAATGACAAGTAAACTACAGCCCTAGTCTTTTAATCTCTGCAGCATCATTCCTCAAAATTTTCATGTCAACACATTAATATTTTTCCACTGACATGAGCTAAAAAGTATTTAAACCACTTAAGTGACACACTGAGTGCTTGGTACAAACCTCCCCCCTTGCCTCCATCTCAGGGCTTTGAGAGCCCATGAGGTTCACCAGCACTTGTCATTTTCTGTTCCTTAAAGCACAAATAGCTTTCTACGCAGGAGATGCCCAACAAAGCAAAGCAAATACACAAAACCAACCAAGCAAGCAGTCCCATCATGTAACAGCCTATCTGCTGGCCTTGGAATTTGCACTCAGATTCTTTTTCTTCACTTTTGGGAGTGGGAAAGCAGAAGGCAGGTGCAAGGAAGCAAGTAGGAAAATTGCTGCTTATATCTAAACCCGCAGACCTTATGGAGACATCACAGGAAACTCTCCTATTTTTTCTCACAGAACTCACTACATGAGGAAATTTCTTTAAATTCCAGTTTCTACAGGCAAGTGGACAATCTCAACCCTTGTTTTACACACAAACATATATACCCTGATCTATATTTGCTTCTGATTTTCATTAAGATCAAAGTTATGTGGTTATAGCAAAACAAGGAATGCATATTCTTTACTGACCAGGCAGAGGTAATTTGTGCTCAAGGGTAAGTGACAGACACACCATCCTGTGACAACAAGCAGGTTTACATCAATTACAGCTAGACTCTTGGTTAAGAAGGCAGATGCCTTGTGTACTTTAACTCCTATAAATCAGACCCCTTACAGTCCCTAATTTTTTCCCTCAGAATACCTTTTTTCTCAGACCTGAAACTGATGGGGGCAGTTCTTCTTATTATACACCAAGAAAATAGGGTGTCAAGCTGTAACCACTGTGGTTTTCAGAAGTCTCCCTTAACCCCCCACCACACTCTTCAAATACAATGGTCTTGTTTTTTGTGTCCTTTTTTAACTCCTTTCTAGGCAAGCACTGAGACTATAATAAACTGCAAGTTTTGAAAAATAGTGAGCAGAAGCACTTGTAGAGTCTTAAAGATTGTAAAATAACAACGACCACCCTACTTAACCTTGCAGTTGCCAGCTAAGAAGGTCAGATGATTAAGAGCCTCCAGCTGTGTGTTTACCAAGGTATTCTCAAGTACTTTATGTATATACAGCATGAATAAACACAAACATTTCACAAACCACTTCAATTCAATGTGAAGATGTGTGTATCTTCCTGCTATTATAAAGGTAAGTGTACAGTACCAATATCTAACATCACACTGAGAGGACATCCTTTGTTTTCTAAATATTGTCAGCACTCATACACTACAAGGCATTGCCGGACTAACTGGATCATATTCTTTTAAAATTTTACCACTAAATGGCAGAAAAGGTGATGTTTTGTTTTTTACCTTTCAGTTTTTCCTTTGATGGAAAGGCAAGGCTCCCCTGTTAAGTAACCTTTGCCAGAGACTAATTCACTGGAAAATTGCTTCTCCAGCGCTAGCTCTTTTTTTGCCCTGAATTGCACCTGATTGTCTCCAGTGGCAGATTAATACACAAACATGACAGACAGTGCCAAGATGTCCTTTACTTTTTCTGATTTAAAATTGCATACATTAATCATTGTTCTGATTACTATTTTCAATATTTCAAGTCTATTTTTCTAATACTATGACTATCCCACATAATTATGAGAAGTACAAAATTTGTCAGTGTGCATTTTCTCCCAGATTACTTACGCTTCTCTAAGGCTCTGTATAGTCAGTCATTGAGGTAAGAAAGAGCCCCACTTAAAGAACACAAAAGCTGAAGGGAAGAAAGTCTTTTCAATTACTCTAGAAAGAAATGGGCAATTTCTTTATGACCATAGGTGGGCAAGTATCAGATAAGAGCAACGCCTTTCCCAAATAATAACCAAATTATCTGTTTTCTCCAACATCTCAAGATCTTTTCTACATTTTTTCATTTCAGCATGCTACAGATCTTGCTATTAATGAGGCAATACAGCTTTGTGGGAGTCCTTGATAAAGCTACAGACAACATATAACTGAAATCATCAGTGTTACTGCTGGACAGCATCCCCAAAACAAACTGATGTGGAAATAGATTAGCTTTGCCTTAGGAGAAGCTAAACATTTGCATCCCCCATTAGATTTGGGAGTTGGACTAGAGGATCTCCAGAGGTCACTTCCAACCCTAATTATTCTGTGGTTCTGTGACTAGTATGCATTTCTGTGTCATGTAAGTGACATAACTGAGAGAATAAACTTTGTTAGGGTGGTAAAGTCTATTATTTTCTCAAGCAGCTTACAACGGAAGTGACGGCAAGACTACAAGTAAAAATGTATTTCAAACGAAATAACAAGCATGTATAGCTTACCTCTTAAATAGCAAGGAAGTGTCTAAATATGAGCAGCTTAACAGCAGTCACATTAATAAATTCACTTCAGTGACAGCACTTGAATTATCATTAAAAAAAATTAAAAATAAAACCCTTCCTTTAGTACAACTGATGTGCTGTCTCTTTCAATGAAATTTTCATTTGCCAGTCATTATCATTTTGGTGGAAGACTAAATTATTTGCTGCCCGTCAGTGAGGGGCAGAGTGTAGACAAAATATAAGAAGTTGACAAGTTAGATGATAGAAATGAATAAAATTTATGTTCTTATGAACCTAATGGCAAGTAATTATCTCTGAACCGGCAGTACAAATGTGCTTTTTCATCATGAATACCTGACGTGTATTAGAAATTTCCAGAAGACATATTATTTATACAGTAAAGCAACAGAGTGGAAAACTGGTTAAATACATGGCTTCTGCATCCAGCATTTAATAGAAAAGTTTATTGAGTGGTGAACCTTCTAGAAATGTTTCATGCCATGTTAAAAGGCAAATGTTACAAAAAACAAAAACAAAAACACCAAAAAACAAACAAAGAAACAAACAAAAAACCACAAAACCAACCAAAAAATAAACCCTAAGTCTCTAAGTCAACATTCTAACTGTTGGGGTTTTTACCCCCCACAACATCTACTAGAATCCCAGATTTGGCTGCATCATTTATTCTGGTCACAAACTGCAACATGAACAAATCTGGCTATCAGAGGATGTGGATATGTGTGTGTCTATGTAGCACAACAGGAAATATCACCAAATACAGCACCTTCTAACAATAGTACTAAACTGTAAGTCAGCCTGCAAAAAGTTGCAGATGCCAGAATAACGGTGGCCTGTGCTACCATTGTTCTCTTTCATGTGCTTATGCACACTTATATACTCGACACAGAAGGCTTGATTCATATTTCCTTTTTTATCTAAGATAGGGTCTGTGCCTCATTTGGATGCACGGCACCCTAGTCAGCATTTTGTGCATGATACTGTACCTCATTTAGTAAACAATATTCAGATCCTTCTAAAAAGATACAATATTTAATTTCCTTATAGACTGTACAACATTATTCATCCCCTAAGTACTTAAGTGGTTCACTAATAATTTATACTCACAATATCCCTGAAAGATGAACAGCTAGTATTATCCAAACTTAGAGATGAGAAAACAAAGCACAGAAAAATCAAGGTCAAACATATCTGTTAAAAGTAGGTGCCTATTTTGAATATCTAGATCATGTTATAATGTTGAATATACATCACAGCATAGCTACAGCTGCAAACACTGAAGAGTAGCTAGAAGGAGCCACCAGAGGAAAGCTCAGTGAGCTCTTTCTGCTCTGAGCTGAACCATGCTTGGGCACCCTCAGTGACAGCCCATTTCCAGCTTCTCCAAGACATTCTCATGGAGCAGCAGATACAACACAACAGCTAAGGGAGACTCAAGTCCATGCTGAACAGCAGCTGGAGGCCAGGCAAGGTATACTACAGTGACTCAATGACACTAGATGGCAGCATGTTGGCCATTGCATTGTGCCTATAGGTGTCTTGGAACACAGTTTTCTTTTCTTTTTTTTTTCCTAAAGAAAAAAAAATCAATTGGGAGAATATTTTGCAATTAAAAGTTTCATTTAGTAGTTCTGTATAAAAGAAAATAGTTTTCCGAGAAACATCAGGAATTCTTAATATGCCTTGAGCATTAGTACTGCAAAATTAAATGTGTCTTGGAAGGTTTAAGAGGCAAATCAGGCCTACTCAATATATTGGGTTTCAAAGTACTTTTGTAAGAGCTAAGTATTTTTAAGCTACGTAGGAGTAACACAAGTTCAACCCATACAAAAATTATCTGAAAGAACATCTTATATACAAGTAGGCAGTATTTCCTAACTGATTTTTGGAGTTGATAAATCTAAAAGTGAATAAGCAAGTATGTCCAATAGTTCAATAGTGTTATTTTTGTGTAATTCTACTTCATAAAAACACCTGAGCATTGCCTCGTAGCAGAACAACGCAGAAGAGAACAAACAGTTCTGCGCAGAACTGAAAAGTCCAAGGGGATATAAAAAGCTACATCGGGCAGACTGCCTTGTGCTTTTTAGCCACAAAGTACCAAGTCCTTCCTTCCCAAGACGATCTTCTAGGTAGGTGTGATTTGAGGAAACAGGGCTCTCAAACAATGACAGCTACTCTCACATACACCACCCCTATGTTCTCCTCCCCAGAAGAAGCATCCATGCTGTCTCATAAGCAGGTTAACAGGTCATTGCTTCAGGAAGGAGGATACACGTCTTTTAAAGAAATAAAAATTAAAGATCTAAACATCCAAAGTAAACATTCAACTGAGATTAGCAGCAGTCCTCAAAGAAAATAAGAGTTCTTTTCTGGCCCATATTAGTCAGCTGTGAAGAGTGAAGCAAGGAAGCGATCCTTAGTACTGCTACACTGTCTGAAAACAGGAAGTTTTCTGGAGAGTTACTGAGAAAACAAAGGAAAATCATTTTGTATTCAAAGAGCACTTTGGTACCACACAACTTAAGCATCAAAGGTGAATCTCACTACTCTTTGAGCATTTCCTACAAGAATGTATACAAAAACTAAACAGAAACACTTGTTCCTTTTATTGACTATATGGCAACCCTCGAGATGAAGCATATTGTCTATTCACAGACCCAACTTATTTGAAAAATTGTATACCTAAGTGATTCCACTCTAGGTTCTTCCATCCTGAGGTCTAAGGGCTATAGCTGAGTTGCATTTTCTCCCATTTTAATACAGCACCCTATCACAGGCAACAGTCTCAGGACACAGCAGTGTCCTATGATTAAGTTAGCTACTCAGAGTGTACAAAAAATGGAAGGAGCTTAGTTAAGTGAAAATCAACTTGGCTGAAGTTAAAAATTTTCAGTCAACACAGAAGAAAATTAGTTTTATTGCAGTATTTGTCTGTCCTGTTATCAAAGTTTGCTGAATGGTGCTTGAAAATATCAAACCCTATTAGTACAGCAGTCCCAATTACTTCAGTATTGAAAGGAAAACATCTCAAAAAGCAGAATCCCTTCACAGCTTGCTTTCTGAGTCTGATACTCCAGAATGAATTTTCCATTTCAGCAGATGAGAAGCACACTGCTTTCAGCAAGTTTGTTTTCACTGCATTATTTCATGATATACAGAAAAGTCATTTTATTGACAACAAAACAACAATATTTAACCTATATAAGGCTATATGTTATTATCTGCCAGCCATCAAAGACTAACAATTACCAAGAAACATTAACTTCTATTATTGTGTGTGACAGAGGGACAGTATCAGTGAAGAGCCACAGGACAATAGCATTAGTGCCCACGCACATCCTTCTGCTAATAGAAAAGTTAAATACAAAACATTTCCTAACCAGAAATACCTGAGAAATCACTCTGTACCTAATACACAACCTAGGCTGGAAATTCTCTGCTGGGTTTATTGTATGTGAGCTTTTCCCCACCAGCAGAAGGAGCTCTTTACCTGGGCTTGTGCAAAGCATCTCATAGTTCGTTTCTAAGCTGGCAAGCCGTGGGTTTGACAGATGGACCACCTGGTGTATAAGGAATTGGCTGGATGGTTGCACTCAAAGACTTGTGGTCAATGGCTTGGTGTACAAGTGGAGAGCAGTGAGGACTGGTGTTTGTCAGGGTCTGTCTTGGGACTCGCACTGTGTCCTAGTTGCAGAGAGGGACAGAGCATAGCACGGTGCAGGCACAGCTAAATTGTTATTCTGTATCACCCATGGCATTGCTGGGGAGCATGGCTTTGGGAGCAAAAGTTGAGCACTTCACCAGAAGTGCCCAATTTTTGCCTCACTCTCACTCCTGGAGGAAGCTTGTCGGCATCAGCCCTGTGGACTCGGTTTTCTCCCACTGCAGTACACTCCCTCCCACTTTATATGAGATGCAGCAATGGGACACTGTGCTGAAAAGGAAAAGTGGCAAATTTCAAAATCAACTGCAATCCAGCAGCAGTGGGGAGGCTGCTGGTAGGAAATAGACCAGAGGGGGTGATCCCTCAGCACAGTGGAGGAGTAGAATGGAGGCGCAGGTGCCTGTGCAGGGCCGAGCCCAGAGGACAGGCAGTGCGACCTGACTCGGATGACCTGGACTTTGAGGGACTTCTTTGCCATTGCTTTTCATTGTTTCGGGATAGGAGGCAGGAAAAACGAGTGGTAGGACCTCCACATGATCTCGCCTTTGTTCCTGATGGCTACAGGGTGTGGCATATGGGAATGGTCAGCATCTTACCTTTGTCTGGGGAAGCCACATGGATGTGACTTTTGTTCACGGTGGTGAACACCTTCTTGTGGGTAAAACACCTTCTCTTTTTGCATACTTTTGTTATTAATATTGCTCTTATTATTGTGTTCTTCTTATTCCATTACTCTGTGCTTTCAGTATATTGTTATCTCAACACATATTCTCTGCTTTTGTCTCTCCCCCAGAAGGGGCAGAGGAACGGGAGTTGCTTATTTGGAGTTTAATTTCCAGCTGATGTTAAAACCACCACACACTGTTCAACATGTTTGTTAGTGATGCGAACAGGATTGAGTGCACCCTCAGCAGCTTTGCTGATGACACCAAGCTGTGTGGTGTGGTTGACATGCTGGAGGGAAGGGATGCCATCCAGAGGGATCTTGACAGACTTGGGAGGTAGATCTGTGTGAACCTCATGAAGTTCAACAAAGCCAAGTGCAAGTTCTTTCATGTGGGTCAAAGCAATGCCACACACAAATATAGGCTGTGTTGGTAAACAGATTGAGAGAAGCCCTGAAGAGAAGGACTTGGAGTGTTGCTGGATGAAAAACTGGAAATAATGACCCAAACCATGCTATGATTCTATGATTTATTAAAGGAAAATTGTACTCATTCAGTTTGTTCGAGGTTTACAGCCTTCTTAGCTCCTCCTGACCAGACAGCAATTGGCAAAGAATGTAAGATGTGTGGTTAACCTGGGCAAAAAAAAGGAAAAGAAAAACCCAAATCGACAAACCAAGAAAAAAATCAACACACAAGCAGCAATGGCAGTATGCATACTCCACCAGTGTCTGGAAAAAAAAAATATAAAAGTTTATACCACACATTTTTTGGCTTATCAGCAGGACTGCCAGTACTTGAAAAATGTAAAAATGCCGAACTAAGTACCAGAAGTTAGTCACCTAAAGTCAAAGCACGTGCATTTTCTCCCATACACAGAAAAACAAACAGCCAAAGAAAGTTAACTTTCTGAATTTGTAACACTTTTATGATTAAACAAACAAACAAACAAACAAAAACCAAAAAACAAACAGTTTAGGCATTCTAATAACAAAATTTTTGGGTTTTTGTTAAAAATTTGAGATTGGTGTCTGCTAATAAGTGTGGGAATATGGGAAAAAGGAATGTTTGAGCTGGGCATTAAAAATGAATCCTCAGTCTCTGAAAAGTGTAAGGTTCCCTCAAGGTTGCTATTACTGTTTCTCAGCAGGTTGACACATGCAGTAGCAATTTGGTGCTCTCAAGTCAAAATACTAAAGGTTTAAGGTCAGTCTCTATTGTCCTAGTAGGAGAGGGAAGATAAAGCACTAAACAGCAGCTATCTTCAGTTACCTAGGATTATACAAACCTGAAGGATTCCTTTTTATTCCAAACCCATGCTGAGCAAATTGAGTTAGTTCTTAAATCAGAAGACCCTGCTACATTAGCTTTCTGCAGATACATCATTACAGCTGTCATTGCAATAGTTTTGTTCTATTTTCTTTAGAAACCACAGGCAACTGTACAATTTTAGAAAGTTCTATTACATACAGATATCTGCTTCTCTTCTCTCTATCTGATTTGAAGGACAATAGATAAAATCTCTCATTCAAGTGACTATGCTTTCACCTTGTTCTTTATTTTCAAGTTTCTATTTTTTCTCCTTATGCCCAATTTTTTAAAAATGTGCAGTAGAGTCACATCTGTTTCTCTTAAAATACTTCAAAATTCACTAATTTTACTCCATGTTTTTCTTCCAACTATAGTTGTGCATTTGGTACTTACTAAGTAACTCTGTGAAGAAGGACAGAGATGTGTCAATTTTTCTCAATCACCTCTAACATCCATGTCCAGATGGACCAGAAATGCCCTCTTGAGAGGCTTTTTCTCGCTTGAAGTGACCAAAAGAAGGCATGTAGATGATGAATTCAGTCCATCCACTTATACTTTCCTGTCCCATATATCCACCTTTGGCAGGATCAGTCCTGTTCATCATCATCACACCAGAGTGCACTCTACAGCTTCACCGGAATACAGATAAAAAGGGCTTATACAATAGGCTTTTTGACTTACCCTTCCAGCATCCAAGTCATTACTTAACTCTCAGTGAGTACACTGCCCCATGCCCATTGAT
>JAWWLZ010000001.1:78537296-78570644 GCA_035041345.1 Poliocrania exsul | reverse complement strand
AGAGGCAAAAATAGAAAGAAATGAAAAAATGTTTTGCACAAGGTTCATGCTACTCAGCCAGTCAAGTTTGTTGATCTCTGCAAAGAGAAGGCTCAGAGCAACCTAAGACCTGTTCAAAGTGTTCAAAGTCAGGCTGCACAGGGCCTTGAGCAGCCCTATCTACAGGAAGATGTTGCTGAACATGGCAGGGGGGAGTTTGAACTAGATGATCTTTGAAGGTCCAACCCCAATGATTCCACAATTCCATGTTTCTGTTCAAATCAAGGCTTAAGCAGCAACAACCCAGGAGGTCCATGGAAGCAGTAAGAGTAACCAGAGCTCAGCACACCTTCACCATTTGCTCTCCTATTCACAGCACAGGGAATCACCCAGAATAGTGGGGGAAGCACAGTGATAGGACCCCAATCTTTATTCCTCCTTTGTACCTCCACAGCAACATTGGGACCACTGTTTAAGACAGGTGCAAGTAGGGGAAAAACTGGAATTACAGCAAAGGTTAACAGTAAAAGTATAGTTTATGCCATTTTTCATATTGCATTTTGTTTTTCCTCTTCTCCAACTATTGTACTCTCTATTCACAGAAGAGAACCCTTTTTCATGGTAAGGTAGGTTAGTGGTATGAAAACTAATGAGCAGATGAAACAGCAATGCATTATCTACTAAAATATTGCAGTTGGTTAATCCAGCAAATAAAAATGGAGAATGAAGCAGATGGCCCTTTATAATTCTCATGATTTCTTAAATATGCCTTCCCAGTCATTCTTGTATTTAACACCAAAAGCAAGTTTTCGCCATGTGCACATTATGCAACCATTAATACAACCTCATAAACATTACATCTTATAGAGCAATTATTTTTATGCCTTTTTTTAAAGGAAAAGATGTATCATGTCATGGCAAAGTACTCTCAGATCTCAGAGACATTGAAATAATCTGAAGTACTTGGCACTAGCAAATGATAAATCCACCAAACAAAAATATTTGTTCAAGATACTTTTTGGATGTATAATCATTTTCTGCGTTCAAGAAATAAAACAAGAAAAGCACTTTGACATTGGATTTGGGTGTAATATTTCAAATATTTAGTATCTTGCCAAATGTGTGCCAGGAAAATAGGTATCTGAGCTCCTCTCTCAGTGGGATAAACTGCTTCATTAAAGCGATTACTGCTCATACTGAAATAGCAACTGAGTATAGGTGACTGCTTTTGGACTTCATAAAAACATATTCTCTATCACTAAAAAAAAAGTAAATATAAAAATCAGTGACTGCATCTTAGCTGTCTGCATGCATGACAACCAAGTCCAAAGCCTGTCCATACTCCTTGCAAAAAACTGACTTGGGTAAACAGCTTAAAAAATTTGCTTCTTCTGAGGCCCACATAAAGTTAACAATTTCTAAAAATATTTTTTGTCATTAAAATGCACTAAGATGTTAACACTCCAAGTGTAATTAATATACCACAAATGAAATCTGCTATGTGCAAAAAGCCAGCATGAGTCTTACACACCAACTAATCTCCATTACACTGACAAGTAAAGCAGCACTTATATACATATTTTGCAATGAGGCATTGCCCTCTAGATAAAAAACAAGAGTGTAACCATTATCAAGTTTTGTACTTTTGTACCTTTTTTAACTACTATTTTGGTACTAAATACCACAGTGTAATTCACTGTGCAACCAGTGCAGCACCCAGGAGGGGACAGGAGTGCCTAGGCAAAGCTTGAAGAACTTCCATGAAGAAGAGGCTGGGAGAGGCAAGGAAACAGTCTGAAAACAGAACTGGGCAGAAAGAAGACAGAGCAGGACAGGACAGAAGTGCTTGGTAAAAGGAGGCAGGGATGTGCACACCCAGAAGTACACTTTGTTCCAGAGGTGGAATTAACCCCCAAGATTTCCAGCATGATAAGCCAGTTTGTATGAAGCTATTGGGAAAGGACAAATCATTCAGAGGAAGCAGCTGCTGACTGCTAAACTAGGCTTAACACCAAAGCTCTGCATAATGGATCTCAAATTTTCTAGTCCTTATGATGATCTGTGTGTGTACTGGCTTATTTGTTGGGTTTTTTTCCTAATGGATCTTCTAAAACTACTGGAAACAGCATGCACAAAATTGTGTTGAAACAACCTTGTGATGATTTTAAGTCAAGCATTCAAGAAATACAACAGTAGGATCAGGCTTCATCTGCAAATTTAATTTAATCCCTCCTTCCATGCACACACACTATAATTTGGTCTTTAATTATCCCATCACAGTAGTTCATGGAGGTGGGATTCAAATGGTGGGATCTCTTTGCAGACTGATGCCCAACAAAATCCTGAAGCAGCAGTCTGGCTCTAAGTGACAGTTTGTGACAGGCACAGGAGGAGGTATTTGGCTTTTGAGGCAGATGTTATGTAGTGTTTGAAAACCATAAAGGTCAACTGAAAACATCCTTAGGATAGGAAAAAGGATCTGACAGGCACAGCAACTGAACCATGCTGGTACCTGCCCAAATACACCACTTATTTACTACCCAGCAGTTTACAAGCAAACCTGATGCAGAGGAAAGAAAGCTGTTGCTGAAGTTTGTAACAAAGGCATATAATGACAGAAATAGCAAGAAGTAAAAAGGAACCATTGTGGGGTTTGGAAATACAGAATGCAAAGAGACATTGCACTGACCCACCTATCACATGTTTACATTCAGATGGTATGAATCCATGTGAGGAAGTCTCCAGTCTAACCTGATTCCTGAAGCATCTGAAGGTTGTGTTAAAATGTCTTAGCATTACACAATATTTTACAAAGTACAGACTTTAAAAACCTAGGTCCTACATGTCTGAATATGATCAACTCAAGCATAGTTCCTCACTGGCTCACTCCCTTAGCTACACACCAGGCAAAACCTACACACATTTGTGAGGCAAAAAGATCTTACTGTGATGAGGAAAAGATATTTATTCTCGCATAGCCAAGATTAAAGTAAGATATGGAGAATAGGCTGAAAAAGACTATCATAGCAGGTTATTATATTTAAGGGAATGCCATGCTATCTACTAAAAAAACAAGGAAGAGATTCTGTATGAAAAAATAATAAGATCATTTAATTGGAGACTATGTCACAGGCATAAAAATTAAGTTTGCATGCTGCTTTTGCCAGCTGATTATGGTCTTATAGCATTTTCTGTATTTGCAACAAATTTATATTAATATTTCATGCTATGCTGAAGATAGATTAATTTAAACTGGAAATAATTGGTCTTCTGCCGTATTTATTTATATTCAGCAGTTTATATTTGTTTTTCTATTTCATATATTTAATTTGCATTTATTTTGGCTAGCATAGAATATTTAAAATGGGTATTATGAAGTCAAAGATATTCTTACAGCATGAAAGAGATTTCGGGAGGAAAATTTTGTCAGTTTAAAATTGGAGCAAGCATAATTGAATAATGAGAAGAAATTTGAACCATCTAAAAGAATTATAATTAGAGCCCAAGTCAAAGATGACAAATTTCACCATTTAGAGCGATCATGATGAAAACGGTAAATATGAGTTGTCATGCTTTAATTAAAAAGGAGTGGAAACGGCATGAAAGCATTCATTGTTAAAATGTTCTTAGCACTGTAATTATTTTTATTGATTAAAGTAATTATTAATTCATGAACAGACTCTAAAATGTTGATATTGTAATTCATGAAATGAAGAAAGGAATATGCCACCTCATTTATTCATTAAACTCTTGTATTTCCATAAATAGATCTTTATAAATGCACGATTAGCTAAAAAAAAAAAAAAAAAAGCATAGCCCAACTCAAGACAAACTTCTGAACACAACCAAACTTACACAGTGCAGGGCCTGAGAAATTTATCCTTTGCTGTTTGGCCCACAGTTCTGCCCAGCATTAAATTACACCATTGCTCAGCTGCTCACTACATCTGGATAGTTTTTCAGCAGAACTTCCTTGAACATATTAGCCTGGTGACAAGAATACTATTGGTACCTTACAAAAAAAGGCGCTCTTTCCAAAGATCCATCCTATTCTTCCTCCTGGAGATTTCTGCCTGGGTGGTGGAATAAAAATTGTCTGGATTTCTGAAATATCTGGGACATTTCAGACCCAGCGCACATGCACCAGCTGGTTGGGATGACTGGGACCCTCTGAATAAACACTGCATTGATGTGCACAAGCAGAGCAGCATCCAGGTGCGTCAGACTCACTGTACATACTGTGTATATGTACAGCAATAGCAGCTTCCCTGGACTCACTGCAGGTGTGCTGTACTGCAAGGACACCCTGAATAGAAAGATGTGGCTCTTTGTGGGCTGTATCTGCATCACTGCAAGTAAGTATCCTATCCAAATAAGTCGAGCTGGCAAAACAGCTAAAGGCACCAGGTTTTGAAACAGCCTTGAAATAGTCACCGAATCTCTGTTTATTTGTTAGTGCACTTACGATGTATTTGATATGTGCAAAAAATCAATACATTTCTACCTGTGAAACAAAAGGATGAGAGCAAATTGGTTTAAATTAATTGGATTTCAAGGAAAACAAAACAAAACCAAACCTCCAAAAACCCCACAAAAGAAACAAAACCAAAAAACCCTAAACAAACAAAAGCCTCCCAATAAACAAAACAAAAAAAAAACACCAAGCCAAACCAAAACAAACAAGATAAACCCCAACCCTGTACAGACTGAGGAAATCTGAAGTTTCCTCCCGGGGAGAATGGAGTGGCAGGCACTGATCTCTCCTCTGTGGTGACCAGTGACAGTATCCAATGGAATGGCCTGAAGTTGTGTCAGGGAAGGTTTAGGTTGGATATCAGGAGAAGATTCTTTACCCAAAGGGTGGTTGGGCACTGGAACAGGCTCCCCAGGGAAGTGGTCACAGCACCAAGCCTGACAAAGTCCAAGAAGTATTTGGACTACACTCTCAGGTACATGGTGTGATTCTTGGGGATGTCTTGTTCAGTGTCAGGAGCTGGACTTGAAGATCCTTGGGGGTCCCTTCCAACTCAGAGATGATTCTATGATTTTCTGAGTCTATTTTTTAACTCTTTTGTGTGGAGGGAGGTACATCTGATCAAAAGCCATAGTTCCCATCACCTGCTAAGCATGGTTGAGATGGCCTCATTCTCAAAAGGACAAAGTTCCATAATTTTCAGAAACTGGGTGTGGTGAGAGGTGAGCAATCTTTAACAGCATCCAGAGATGTTTACAAGTGTCTCTCTGGCATGCTGCTGGCAATAGCCACACACCAGAGACAACAACTGTCTTCAGAGAACTGCTCTTGGCATATACTGGAACACTTTCCCTGTACAGTGAATTTTGGGTTTGGCTGCAGAGTGGGCAAGAGCAGGCACACAGAATGGGAATGCACAGGCATTCAGGTCAGCAGCTGGGCTGACTGGGTGACAGAGGGTGGCTCTGCTGAAGGGGAGGGATGTTGGGAGGAAGTGTTCCTAATGCCCTGCAAGGCAGAGTAGGACAATGTATAAAGCATTTCCTGCCTGGCTGCTGTACCCTTCAGTCACAGCTGCAGGGCAGAGGTGTCGTAAGACTGGCTTTGGGGTCTCTCCTTTGTGTCATCTGACATGCTCTAAGACTCCTGAAAGTGAGACTCCACATCTGAACTGAACAGGATCCACTGTACTCAGTCAGTGTGACTTTAGATGTATCCCCTTTGATGTCAGTCTGCAAAGTTTAACTCCTTTCTTTTTATATTTCTTATTGTTATTATTTCTTTTAGCTCTGTTCCATTTGCAATGCCACCTTTGTGACTAATATGACATCGCTTCCACTCCCTCTCTCACTCAGCCCTGCTCCAGCTTTCCACTCATTTATTGTCTTTGAGCCCTGGGGTGGAGGACACTGCTGCACACACAGCCCTTGTCACTGATAGTCTCAGCACTCAACAGTCACCCTTCCCAGCACCTCCTTCCCTCTCTGTCCAGCCAATCCTGATTCAGGGCAGCATCCCAAGCCTTTACATCTCATGTCTCACTAGCATCTCCCCACTCTGGTGGAGGAAAGGCTTGTTGATGGCCTCAGCAGGAAAACCAGGCTGATGTTGGGACAAAGGTGTCTGGCACTGGACTGCAGGTCTCTGACAGCTTCTCGTACAGATCCAGCTCTAGTGCCAGCTCTATGCATTCCACCCCAACCAAAACAGACAAAACAGGATTTTGGCAAAAAAAAAATATTTGTTGAAAAATTCATAGCCTTCTGAGGTACAGTATATCCCTGTTGACACTGGTAACAGGACAGCAGGATGGTGCTGGCTGAGGTGAGTCCACAGAAATCCAGTTGTCCCATGAAGAGGGACTGTTAGCCTGAGAGCACCTGGGACAAGCTAGCAGAGGTGAGGGGTCTGCATTCACGTTCTTGTACAACTGTGTGAGCTCTGGCACAAAGATCACTGATGATAGGTGGCACCTGTTGTTGAACTTTTCATTTGTTTGGGCTCTTTTGCCCCTTTCTGGTTCTTCTCCTGACTGCTTTGCCTTCATCTCTAGTTTGATCTTTGTTCTTCTAGACAAAGTCAGTATCAGCTTGTCCTGGTGCTCCTTTATCTCTCTGGGGCCTTCTGTACAAATGCACTTCAGAAAAGACTACTCATTGATATTAATTAAGAGGGGAGTCAAAGGACTGTATTGTGGAAGTCTCAACAGAGTACTGCCAGCAGTTGCCTTGGAAAGCCAGGAGTAAATAACTCTGGGGAAAAGTCAGCTCACGTCTCTCCTCCTCAGCCATGACATGGCTATGCAACATGTAATTGTCCAAAGCAGCAGCATACACAAGACTACTCCAATCCCTAGGATATAGAAAATGTCCTGCTCCCGAAGACGGATAGTCTTGGCCTTTTCCTCAGCAGCTTGCCCTGCAGGAGAAGAGAAAACAGCACATATCACTGTGCTCTGCTCTGCAAAATATCTCACAGGTGGCCTCAATTCCAAGAGAAAAGTTCAAAAATTCCTCTGATCTGGGTGTGTTGGGAGGTCAGCAATCTCTAACCACATCCAGAGATGACTACAAGCATCTCTCTGGCACACTGCGGGGAATAAGCTCCACACACTCAAGAGAACTGTCATCCTCAGCGACCTGCTCCTGGTTTCTTGCACACCACCACCTGCAGCCCAGGCAAAACCTGCCAGTGCCTGCACATCCTTTCCACCAGCCAAGGGGCCCTCTCCCTTCCAGTGACTGGCAAGGTGCTATCCGTCTCCGGGCTCAGGAGCAGTTAGCCCCTCCACACATCCCTCACACACCACCAACAGTTACACTCTGCACCACAACTATCAGTATGACAGCTAAAAATCCATCACAAGCAGAAATGCCTGTAGAATCAGCACCTGCACCTGACTCCCAACACTAGGAAAGGGCAGCCAAGATTACTTGGGATGTCATTCCTGACTTGAAGCAGGGCTGCGCATGAGCTGAACACAAATTCAGTTCCCACCTGTTCCCAACATCTGGGTACCCACATCTGCACAAAGCAAGTCTGACCAGTAACTGTACAAGCTGGAAGCTCAGCTGGCAGTGCACACTGTGCTGGACCATTGCTGAGGATCAGCAGCCCATGCAAGGTGTGAAACAGAGTGTCCCTGATCCCTTCCTGCTGTGTATACAGCACATCACTATAGGAAGCAAAAAGCTCAGCTTCCCAGGCCCTATGGTTGGTTAACAGAGTGAGTTATACTAACCAGATGTGGCTTTCTCTGAGTCTTTTGGGACCTCCTTTGGAACTTCAAGTGCCTTCTGGAAATCATTCCCTGTTTTAGCTATATACAAGGACATTAACAGAAAGTATGAAGTTACATTTCACATGAATAACACACCGAAAAGGAGTGCTTATTCTGTGAAGTCAGTGGAGACTCACAGATACTCACCCTTGGGATACCAGCTGGGAATCAACATGGAATTCATCTGACATTCAGGAAAAGCCTTCTCTCTGGTCACATCTACAACCAAACACCCATGAGAAGTTACCATCACATGTTCTGCTCTCCATCGTCACCAAAATGTGTAAGGGGGCCATGCAATGACAGGGCACGCACTGGTGGGTCTATATTCTCACAGGGGCACCTGGCTGACCTTGGCACTTTGACTTGGCAGCCCTCAAAGGCAGCAAAAAAATCATGACGCACCCACACAACCTGCTGTGGATCAGGCCTGGAACCCAGCCAGGAGACTGGATAACCATTTCTGAGTAGTCAATCATGCAGAGCCAAGTTTCTGACCCCATGCTGTCACTCCTCACTTCCCTGTTTGTTAGAGATCCCCTACTCCCCCGAAATAGCTGCAGCCCCAACCCACCTCCTCGTGGTGTGTCTGCCCCATTGACTGCACCATGGTGCCCTGCTGGCTCATGTACCTTTAGCCCTGGCCCCACTGCCATCAGCCTCAGGTTGGGTGCTGGCACTTGCTGGCCTACCTGCTCCCTGCCCTTGTATTGGAGTGGTCTGGACATCCTGGGCTTGCAGGGCCACTGGAAAGAGGAGGAAGAGGCAGCAGGTGAAGACCATGACCACCCGTGCTTTCAACATCTTGCTGCTGCTGCCACAGTATTGCCCAGAACTGGTGTGGCACAGCATGTCAAAGCAGGGCTCTGTGATATCATAGCCCTGTTGGGCCATGTCCTCCACGAAGGTTCCCCAACATTCTCCCATTGTCCAGGAATCCCTGCATCTGTCCACTGTTGAGTTTCCTCTTTCTGCACAATTATGGAATGAGGAAAGGTAGAGAAGGGTGGACCTATTTTGTAAGGCAGCACCATGCATGGGGGTGCAGAGGCACTCAGGTCTTGCTTCCCAGAAATCCGCATCAAAAGCTACATATGAAGACTGCATAAAAAAAGCCAACTGCAAGTGTCTTGCTACTATTTTTGTCAGGCAGCATTCTAGTGAGAAACTAGCTTTTCCCACTTGTTTTACTGCAGTTTCTTTACCTTTAAAGACACCACTCACCTCCGCTACTGTCCTTGTAATATCAGTGTGCTGCCCCTAGGCTTATCCCTAGTGAACATGGTTTATTCCCTTCCCCCTTCAAATCTAGTTTAAAGCACTCTCAGTGAGCCCTGCCAACCCTGAGAGGAGATCCTGTTCCCCTTTGAGACAGGCATACCCCATATCTCCTGCCTGCAGGCCTGGTGCTATGTAAACTGACCTGTGATCAAAACCCACAAAATTCTGCTGATAACACCAGGTTTGGAGCCTGATGTTCACCCATATGACCTTCCTGTTTAATGTGTTTAACAATGGCAAGTGCTGTACACTGCATCTGCAATAGGGAAACTCTGGATATACACAGGGACTGGGGAACATGAGGCTGGAGAGCAGCCCCCTGGAAAGAGATTGCGCTGCTCTGTGCTAGTGCAGCCTCACCTCAAGTCTATGTGCAGTTCACAGCACCACAATATAAGATATCAAGCTGTTAGAGTGTCCAAAGGAGGACCATGAAGATGGTGAAGGACCTTGAGGGGAGGCCATATGAGGAGTGGCTGAGGTCACTTGGTCTGTTCAGCCTGGAGAAGAGGAGACTGAGGGGAGACCTGATTGCAGTTACAACTTCCTTGTGAAGGGAAGAGCAGGGGCAGGCAGTGATCTCTTCTCTGTAGTGAGCGGTGACAGGACCCGAGGCAATGGCCTGAAGTTGTGTCAGGGGAGGTTTAGGCTGGATAATAGGAAAAGGTTCTTCACCTAGAGGGAAGTGGTCACAGCACTAAGCCTGACAGAGTCCAAGAAGCATTTGGACAACACCCAGAGGCACATGATGTGATTCTTGGGCTGGTTCTGTGCAGGGCTAAGGGTTGGACTCAATGATCATTTTGGGTCACTTCCCACTCATGATAATTTATGACTATGTGGTAGGGGGTGAAAAAGTATAGCCATGGCGATACTTAAGGTCATGGTTTTTCAAATG
This sequence comes from Poliocrania exsul, assembly GCA_035041345.1. Lineage (NCBI taxonomy): Eukaryota > Metazoa > Chordata > Aves > Passeriformes > Thamnophilidae > Poliocrania > Poliocrania exsul. The sequence goes on along the minus strand of JAWWLZ010000001.1, from coordinate 78,560,732 downwards.
GTGTCTGATGTGAGGAAAGTAGGTTTGTATAAAATTCCATCAACTGTGAGCCAGATGGATACCGATCCTGTGACAGGATATGACTGTAAGCAGGATGTCAAAGAGATTTTAATTATGCAACAACTTAAATCCAAGTAAGAAAAAGACAAAAAAAAAAAAAAAAAAGAGGGGATAAGCTCATTTTGGAGACGTCAAGTATACTTTGTGTGACAGATTGCTACATTCTTTTGTTTAGGAGGCTAGACAAGGGTCATAAGTGAGAAATAGAGGGAGCACAGCAACTACTCATTTGTTTTTAATACTCACAATTTTTCTTGCAGATTAGCTTTTCATCATGCCAGAGTCCTCAAAGAAAGAGCCAGAGGGGTGTTGGGTATGGCATACCACACTCACATCACTTGTGATTATCTAACTCCTTCCATAACATACACACCTCTAACACAAACTGGAAAAGGAGAGTACAAGCTTGGTGACTTTTGAGTTTGTCACTGTATTTTAAGAACTGTTCTGCCAATGCACTTCTCTGATAAGAGACTTTAACGACAAGCCATGAAACGCTATGAATGGACAAGAAATACAAGCACTGTTCCCTGTTCACAGGCACACAATAACTTTGCAAACTTGCACTTTGGGACAGTGGAAACAGAAATGGAAAGTACTCTACTAAATGGTAAACGGAACACATAATCACTTAAAGAAGATATCCTTACTGTACATATTCTGGACACATTTAGCTCCTATACCTACACCTCTCAGCTTCAGCATGCAGCAAGTCAGTCATTTGCCATTACATAACACACTACCCAGTCTACAACTACTAATACTGAAGGAGTCCAAAAAGTGCAAAAATGAGTGAACTGTAAGAAACAAATGGAATTTCTTGGCAAAGACAACACATGAACTACTGCAAAGACTACTGTCAGAGACTACCAACAAGCCACCTGCGAAGCTGTCATAAAAATAACTGGAAGATGCAGTAATCCTGACATCCTACCTTTGTCAACTCCTAAACATAACAATCCCACAACTATACAACTTCAACCTTCTCTATAAGGTTTGCCTTAAAAAAGAGACATAGAACATGAAGGGGTCGTATGCTCCTTAAGTCCCAGCAACATCATGGGAATAATCTCTGTCATGTGAAACAGACACTTAGGAAATCCTGCAGAGCCCTGTTTCATTGCAGACCATTAATACAGTTGAGTATCACCTTGCCTAGAAAGCTCTCTGGAATCCTGGATGCTTTGGATCAAGCATCCTCCAGAAGGATGGAGACCAGAAAGACTTCTAAAGTTAAAACTGCCAGCCCTGAGGAAGAAATTCCACACCGAAACTTGTTTCACAGAAAACTGGACAAATCAAATAATTTCCAAAATCTGCTTTAGCCTTCCTAAGTTTCTGTAGACATAATAATGAAAATAGAGACAGACATCTCTTCCCACATGTTTTTACAGGAAATTATGACACAGCCTTATTAAATGGAGCTGACTAATCGTTTACAGAAACATTCGCATTTCTGACAGAAAAAGTTGATAGGAAAAGAAAAAGGCATTAAAAAAGTTAAGACTCCCTTATCTTTTCTGCACCATGCATCTTTTCTGCATTACCATAAGAGAGAAGACTCAGCAAACAAAGGAGAGATTGGCCAGAAAAACTTTACACCACACATGGCTCTGGCTGTTAGGTGAGAAAATCTCACCCTTTACTGCCTGACCTGTATTACTAGTGTCTATATTCACTTTGCAGTGGAGATTTTTAACATCATTTTAAACTACTGGTACTATAATACCTGTAGCCATATTTATTTATTCTGGACAAAATTTTATCTGGGCAACTCAGCAAAAGAGACCCAAACTTTGAGGAAGGAAAAAGAAATCTTAATGTGAAATGCTTATGTACCACTCATTTATCTGAGTGTTGGCAGCTATTTGAGTTTGCATTTACGATAAACACTTGATTGCCTGTAGTTTCTGAGAAGGGAAGAAAAATATTAAGGTAGTTTTCTATTTGAATTGAATTGCTCCACAAACAGAAGCTATTATTTTATTTGTTCTCTGCCCAGCATGTCATTTTTGCTGACTTCTGTTTCAATTGAAAACATAATCTCCTGTGATATTTATACTACAGATTTTAAAGGCAGGTACCTGCCAGGCTTTGAGTATCTTTTATGAGAACAGGAACAAATAAATTTAGAGAGTCTTTAAAACTTCATTTACTAACTTTTCATTGGCATACTGGAAAATATCGGTGAATGAAGTATTCTTCAAAGAAACTGTTTGGTTATTACATTTAAAACATCCCAAACCATTACCTCAATCATACATTATAGCATGTATTGCTGTAGTTCAGTGATGTACACACTAAATAAAGATGGTTAATCATTTGTAGAAATATTCTCACTTCTGACAGTGCAGGAAAAGAAAGGGACATCAGTGAAGCTGGATTCTCCTCTATAGAAAAGCATCATTTTCAATGCATGTGATGACATGAGCCCAAGCATACCCTGCACCTCACTAACACGCACTCAAGTAGCTTCCTATGCTGCTGGGAAGGCTCAAAGGCATCCTTGCACTGACTTGGTACACACAGGAGATAGCTGAACACAGAAATAGTGTGCTCCTGCTGTCATGGTTAGGAGTGGTGAGGACACAGCTATTGGGTGCCACCACAGCACTTCTTTAATCATTACTTTGGCGTTGCGTTGTAAGTGCTTTGAAGCAAGGATGATGATGATGATTGTATGGGTTTGAGCATCCTATTGCTCTTCTGCCAAAGCTCTACCAAGCATTACTCGAGCTATCAGCTGCAGGAGAGTTTACACTTGCATAGTCCTAACTAACTGGACAATTCATTATATTTGGAAATTGAAAGGCACTTACTTTGCAAACTGTAATCAAATCTCTCAGGAAGGAGGTGTTACTAGGCCTTGACTTCTGCATGAACCCTCTTATCAGAACAGAAATCAGACTCATATTCTTTCAAGAACAGGAGCATGAAGCAAATGGAATGATCCTACAGAATTAAACACTGCTATGAAAAGCTGTTGAAAATAAAGCAAATAGACGCTGTAATCACAGACCTGTAAGCATGAGTCAGCATTGGGTTATCTGTATCTTATTTTTACAAAACATATAAAGTCCAAATCATTTCCTTCTAAACTGCAAAAGTAACATTGCCCTATTGATAGGGATGCTAACAAAATACCTTCAACTACAACAGAAGCAAATTTTAGATGCACCAAATTATAAATACACCATCATTTGACACAGAAATAAGATTAAGCTCCCTGGTTAAAATTAAACAAGAAAAAATAACTGCAGTCTTGCATGTCTTCATTGCAAAAAAACCCCAAAGAAACCTCATAGCACCTTCTCTCCACATGGATATTGCCTCCTCATCTCCTACCTTACTGAATTACTGAAATCTTGAGGTGAAATCTATACAACAGACACAATGCAAAATAAAACTGCTCTACCATATATTAACAGAACAAAAAACTTTGTCCCTTGCTAAAGGTATAAGCTATTTTTCGTAATTACCAATTATTAGGTAGGATAAGGAATCATTGCTGAAACTGAAAAAAATCCAGAGCTCCTTAGCACTAAACCAGCAAATGAAAAAACAATCTATGATTAATTTCTTCTTCCACTTTTACCAGCAAAGAAATCCATACCAATTACTTTAATGTATAACAATTGTTAAGTTGTGCATCTGTGCATCAATTCAAGTTCCACGGCATTATATGCTTCAAAAAAGACATCTGCAAACAGTATGGCAACACGTATGTTTGCAAGTCTTGGCATGCAATCACATGGCTAAAGGGAAATGCAAATATACTACTGCTCACAATCTACTGATGAGAAGAGAGGTCAGGATCAATCGAACCAAGATGTGTGAGAAAGTTTAGAAAATATTTTTATTTTAAAAAAATCTTAGTATCTTAAAAGCAAGAACAACAGAAACATTGTCATTTCCCTGCTTCCTGCTAACAAGTTGATATAGTCATCTTTATGGCTATGATGTTAAGCACCTATGTGTGTGTTTTAATACACAGTAACATTCAAATTATTAATTTAAATGTACTTGAAATGCATGCTTCCTTTTTATAGAATCCTTTCAGTAGTTTCAAAGACTAACAAGAGAAAAACACGTAATTCACCATAATTTAGATTTAACAGTTTAGTAAACCATGTATCTGTTCTAAATCCTCTAGAGCTCAAACACAGATACAATCTCAATAGTCACTGAAGAGACTTGATGTATAGGTCCCAAAGACCCTTTGATTATCAGATTCTTCACATTGTTACTAGTAAGCCTACTGTATAGTATTTAAATAGCAGAGATGCAATGAAAAGGAAATAAACCTTTTGCCATTTTGCCCTAATATATTATTGGTTTACATATAGTTTACTTTACAGTCAAGTTTCTATGGAACCCAACTGTAGTTTTTGCATTACAATTTAAAAATCCAGGCAAAACAAGACCAAGGCAAGCAAAATCCCCACCCTCACATAGACCTTGTTAAATTTAAAACTAAAACTACTTTTGAGGTAGAAAGGATGATGCTCAGGCTGTGTCCCTTTGAGTACATTTAAGTATGTGCCCACAGCTACTGCTCTACAGAACCCTTGCATCCCTAGAGATATTTCTGCACATGCTTTTGAAGACTTCTGCTTACTCTATTTACATAAGCAAATTCCAAACACACGTACAAATGGCAGGGGGGCTTTGTGTGGGCTTTGTTTATTTATTTTATTTTCTAGTTTTTAGTTTTTCCAAAATAGGACCACTAGATATAAGGTGAAGTGCTTAGAAAAACAGATACTCTCTTTGATTGAGGTGTAGTACACTGTACATTCCCTGCTCAGCAGGACTGTTGCATTTCCCTCCTAGATGGTGTTTCCAACCACAAGGAAGTCCTGGAGTAGCCAAGATCCTTTCAGTGTTCTCTCTACTAATCAAAACCACTTGTCCTTCTTCTCTTGTTGCTACAAAATAGAGAGAAATTACATGTATCAAAAACAAGTAGGGTGTGTATTACTAATGTTAAAATAAGCAAGCATATTCTGCACCTTGAAACTTCTGAACTCCACATACACCTTGTGCTGGTTCAAAGGTAAACTGCCACGAGAAACGAACCCAACACGAGAGAGATTATAAGTTAGAGTTACAATTAAATAAAAATATTACCATAAATGCAATAGCACAAAGAGAAATTGGTTTTAACCCACAAAACCCAGAAGTATAACCCAGGCAATAAGCTTCACACAGCAGAAGGAGACATGCAGCAACATTTATACATTTTTATTGCTATTGTCTACTCCATGCCCCATACTCTCCCCATACTGGCATTTTTTGAAAATGATTATTATAATCTTTTAGGCAGACATATTTAGTGGCGATTAAAGTCACTTCTATAAAATTTCTTCAGCAAGTGTAGAGAATAAAATAAATAAAATCCTACAGTGAAACTCCATCCTTACTGAACCTGTTATTCTCAAGACTGCAGAGGTTATGAAAACATATTCTGTATACCCACACTAATTTGAAAACAATTTAATTATTTTCATGCTACAAAATGAAGTTTTATCTTTAACTTTGCATCAAATTCAGATATATCCTTCAATTTCATTTGATGTATTAAAATGTTCTGCAAAGTTCGCTATTTTGGTGGACTTCATTTGGAAGTCTCTTTTCACTTCTTAAGAGCTATCAACTAAGAGCTATTTTCATAAAAAGTTTTTTGATTGATGAACAGATGCTTAGTTCCTAATGATATTTCTGAGGTTAGTCTCCTCTAAATGAAACAGATTAGCTAATTTTTAGCCTCTGAAGAATCATCTTAAATAAAGGTCACAGAACATCTCACTATGCAATTAATAAAGACTCAGCTCATAATTCCTTGATCAAATATTAGTATTTCTGATTGGTCCCAGAAGAAATATCCTTTTTTATGTAAACCTGGCACACAAATCAGAGCCACAGCTGCTGCCTGATAAGATCAGTGTACAATATTCTAATCCCATGAACTCTGACTCAGCAAGCATCTGCTTTCCAAATACACTTAACCAGACAATATTTTTTCAGAACTAATTTTGTCAGCCAAGGTTTAAAAGGAGACAAATTTAAAAACCTTTCAAACATGCACTTTGAAGTCAAATACTGTATTTCACCTTCTTTCCAGAAGACCTTCCCTTTGAATTTAAATGGTCATGACATTGAGTTAGACAACTTAATTAGTAAAGAGAATACTGTTAAGTTGGGTTTTTAACTGCTATTTTATTCAGGCTACAGGTAGAGGACTTGTTGGATCCACAAAGTTTGATGTGCAAGTTTTAAGTATTAGTGTTTTATTATCCAACAGTCCCTCAGATACCAGGAACTAAAGTAAAAGTATAACACCCATGCTTATGACTGTACATTGATTGCTTGTCTCCTTCTAAGCCCACACAGAAAGACATAAATACTGGGGGTCCAGCAACTTCTATTCTCTCCTACTACCTTGCAATTAAAATTACAATTTTTTGATTGCAAATTTGCCATGCAGTTTAGAGACTGAGATCTTTCCTACCATCAACAGAAAAAAAATTTCCGTTGCAGATTCTTTCAGAAATGAATAATATTGATACCAAATACAAAACCTTTCAGGAGAGGCATAATGCCAGTTTCTTCTCAGTTTTTTTGTATTAATGTTTTTTAAAGTGCAATCATTGGGATTGCAAGCAAGCAGTAAGATCATACTACATAGCTGAGGGTGAACTGGAAAGAAGGAACTCCACAGCAACATCATCTTATAAAAAGGAAAAGCATAAGATTGTACAAAGGGTGACACTCAAACAAAGACTATAACCAACATTGTATCATTAGGTCATCTAGAGTTTTATCAAGCCCAGTCTTGAAAAACCTTCAAGAATGGGGACTTCACCACCTGTTTGCGTGACCTGTCCCTGCACTGCACAATCCACCTCCTGAAGTTCTTTTAGTAATGTCCAGCCTAAACCTCCTCAGAAACTATTGCCACTTGTTATGTTCTCCAGCACTATTTTGAGTATCTTGTCACATCTATAAATGCATTTCAAGGCACTTCTTCACAACTGGAAAAGCCCAGTTCCATCAACATCACTCACACAGGATGTAAATTCTACCTCCTGCTTTTTGCGGCCACTCTCCATAACAACTTTCCAGTTTCTCAACATCCTTACAACACTAGTCTTATGTGCAGCCCCACGGGGTGCCATAGAGACGAATAAAAGCTCCTCTCAATCTCTTAATCTCCTCCCTTACTTTGCATAGACCAGAGAAGAACTGTTGAGGAGTTAGATGGTGTAAAGATGAAATACAAAGGCACCATAGCATACCACACACATTCACACACCACTGACAGGTGCACAGGGAAAATGAAACCCAGAGTACAGGGGCATGTGCTCCATTGCTTCTTCTCCCTAATTTGAAGTAGGCTGAGTTTTCATAAGAATTTTGCTCCCCCATGAGGAACACACTTTCTCTTCATTCTCCTTAAAAGCCTTTGGCTTCTATCCCTAAGAACTCGCTATGCTGCCTTTGCCAATTTTAACAGGATTGAGTATGTATGGCTTAGATAGCTGACTATCTTAGATAGCCCGCTGAAAATGTCTCTCTTTACTCCAGTGAAAGTGGAGGGAATCTACAGCTCAGATCCACCATGCCTCTGTCAGAGTTCTACAGTGTAGGCATCTACAAATGAACTAGTCATTTGGGGTGGGGTGGTACATACAACAAAACACTTTCACAATCTTTTTTTAAAACCAATACAAGAACTATTTTCAGAACAATGTTACATTATACTCCCTAAATTATTAACAGGTTTGAAGATAAACTACTACAAAATAAATTAGCTTAAAGACAAATTACTCCTATAATTGGTTACTTACTGTTCTTTATCCAACATATATTATGAACATTCCATAAGCATTCAATCACTATGGATTCATTAGAGATAACTGTCACACTGAGATTACATAAAGCCATTTTCTAAAAATAAACAAACAAACCTCCATTGTAAGGTTCTATCTTTCTCCAAGTGTCACACAGTTAAAATAAAACATATCTTGGTATTTAAAACTAAATGAAGGAATAAGCATAAGCAACTATACGTGAGGTAACAGCATAAAAAACATTATTCCCTATTATTTCTAATAATTGCTAATAACTTCAGAGTAACTTGTATTCTGTACTAATTGAATACTAAAATATTATTATCTAGTACAAAAATAAAACAGTTAATTTCAGTGGAGGAAGGCTTTACAGAACTGTGTTACAGTGCCAGAGGAATGAGAAACTTCACAGTCCTTAGGACTAATATTTTTAGCTTATTTAAGTAATATGTTTCTCATTTTACAAAAGCTACTTGTACAGCCCAAATCAGCTCACAGTGATATGCCACACTAGTTTTACTGATTCTGGTCTTGTGCTTTAACCCCAGCTTTATTAGGCCACTAACAAGTACCATGCAGCTGCTGGCCCATCCTCCCCCACACCTCTCACAGAATGGGGAGGAAAATTTGGGAAAAAAAGGTAAAACCCATGGGTTAAGGTAAGAACAGTTGAATAATTGAAATAAAATTGTTATTACTGTTGATCATATCCACTGGGATCTCACAACAATCATCTTGCTAATTTATTCCTAGAGACTGGATCTCCTGTGTAGGTCCCATGACCTTACTTTGCTTTATGGCAAAACTTGCTTTCTGAAGGATTTGAATTATTTTCTTCCCCTTCTCAAAAATTCCTCTTCTGTGTTACCCCACACAATGATGTCATCAATGTATTAGAGGTGTTTCAGATCTTCCTCCTATTCCAGTGCAGTCTGGATCAGTCCATGGCAGATGGTAGCGCTGTTTGTGCACCACTGGGATAGTCAATTCAAGGTGTACTGGACACCCTTCCAAGTCAAAGCAAACTGTGGCCTGCACTCTGCCACCAAAGAGATTGAGAAAAATACATTAGTGATATGAGCTGTGTCTTACCACTTGTCTGCCTTTGCCTTGCCTAATGAAGTTCCAGCATGTCTGGTATGGCAGCACAACTTCATTCAGGCCATGGCAGTCTTTTCAACAGATTTTTGCACTGGCCATATGGAGCTATTAAGGGATGAGCAGCTCCCACTGATCACTCCTTGGCTCTACAGTTGACAAATTAGTTTATGAATGGGTATCATGGGGAGTCTTGGCTGGTGAGATATTGCCACTGTTGTAACCATTGGCACCTGTTGTTCTTCAGCCTTCAGCAGTCCCACTGCAGAGGATTCATCCAAGAGACCAGGCAAGGTAGACAGCTGCTTAATTTCCTCCATCTCCAAGGCAGCTACACCAAAAGCCCACCAATACTGTTTTAGGTCCTTGAAATACCCTGTCCTGAGGTAGTTTGTGCCAAGGATCCATGGATCCTCCGGGACAGTCACAATGAGGTGCTTTTGCCACTCATTCCCAGTCAGGCTCTGTGAGACCCTGGATTGGTAATGGTTAATGACTTAAAACAACTGTGGAGGCCCAGGGTGCTATGCTGAAGCCAGGCTGTGAGGCCATTAAGAGGCAAATCCTGCAAGGCAGGATGGTGCCTTTTATCATAGTAATTGTCCCTTACCCAACACTTTTCAGTTGTAAAACTTCACTTCCTTCCCTGGGGAAGGTCTGATGGGGCATAACTTCTTAACTGTGCTGATGTGACTGGCAGCTGTCATATTTTAGAAGGGGTCATAAGCTAAAATCTTCTTACATATCCTGCAGCTCACTCAGGGGTAGGGACTGCGTGGTTACCTCTTGTTCTGACTCTTTCTCCAGTTCTTCTGATGGCCACGCTTTGTCCTCCCTTACTAAACAAGCCGTATTTCAGGTTCATTTATTCTTGTGTATAGGGGTGACTGATACCAGCACGGGTTGGTTCTCTGATTCATCAGCAGTGCCTGTTGCTGAGGCTGGAGCAGCAGCAGGGTCTGTCACTTTATCATCAAATCCAAAGGCCTTGTTTTGCCCTTGAGGGAACTGAAAAATATTGAACAGGGTTTGGCAGGCATAGGCACATTACAGTCATTTCTGTGTCTTTGGAACTATCAGAGGGACAGCATACTTTCCCCAAACATTCTAGTTTTTCTGGATTCTGCTGTTATTCAGGGGTGAAGTTCCAAAACAGTAGAGATGTGAACTTTCCTAGGTACTTGTCCTACTATCCCATGCACCCTGGATGCTCCTAACTATCCAGCCTTGGAGCAGGTGTCGTGGGGGTAATCTTAAATAGTTGTCTAACCTTAAATAAGACCTGGAACACATTCAGAAGACATAGTGATAGGAATATGCTGGTTTGAACATCCCCAGGATATTCAAAATTCTGAAGAGCTATTGACATTAAACTGGAGGAAAAGAAGATAAATGGAGATGTCTCTAGTATGATTTGGGTCTGGGAAGAGAAAAGGCAAAAGGTTAAAAAATAAAAATTATGAATAGTTTCCAGTAGATGGCCCCTAGAATATGGGTATGACAGCAATGCTGAGTACAAATACCAGATTAGTTTCATGACAAACAATTCTAACATATCAAAAGCCAGTGTTACAGAGTACAATATGATAACCATAGTCCAGTTCCCACAGGTGTTAAACAACTCAACATGGAACAGGTACTGCAAGTAAGGTATTACATAATGCAGCTTTCAGAACAGCCACATGAACTTGGAAAGCAAAGAAAAAATTTTGGCCAGCAACTATAAAATATAATGAATACTTATAACAAATTTGTTGTAACATATTCTAGGCAGATTTGTCATTAACACAACCCACTGACCCCCATGTTGGGCACCAAAAAGACCATCTTAGTTTAACTCAGATGGAAACTAAGTACCACACAGTACCACACAGTACCACAAAGTACCACACAGCACCACACAGATGCTCACACATACCTTACACACCCCTCACGGGATGAGGAGGAGAATCAGAAAAAAAGAACAGTTTAATAACTGAAATAAAATAATAGAATGAAAAGGGAGATTCAAGAAAAAAAAAAGAAACGAGAGAGAAGTAAACCCAAGGCAAACAAGCAATGTGCAATACAGTTGCTCACCACCCACTGACCGATGCCAAGCCTGTCCCCAGGCAGCGATCAGCCACTCCCAGTCAACTCCCTCCAGTTTATATATACTGGGTGTGATACTCTACAGTATGAATTAGCCCTTTGGCTAGTTTGTGTCAGCTGTCCCAGCCATGCTCCCTCATGGCTTCTTGAGCACCTCCTCACTGGCAGAGCATGGAAAACTGAAAAGTCCTTGACCAAGGATAAGCACTACTTAGCCACAACTAAAACATCAGTGTGTTATCAACATTATTCTCTGAATCCAAACCATAGCACTGTAGCAACTTCTAGGAAGAAATTTACCTCTATCCCAGCTGAAACCAGGACAAATCTACATTTTTATTTTTAATCCACTACACTCAAAAGTTCCTGAAGTTCTGTAAATACTAATGACAAGTTATAGCTGTAGTTTCAGGCCTCACTAAATAATACCCACGTAGCAGGTCACAGTCCAGGTCATGCCACCATCATCACCAACCCTTTAAATTTTACATAGGTCCAACAGGCAGAGATGTAAGTACTGCAGAAGTCATATGACCTGGTGCTCTTGGAAGGGCAACAGAAAAGGGATCATCATCGCAGGGTTTCTAAAACATTGCCTTCATGGGGGAATAGAAGGAGCAATTGGTGAGCAACCCTTGCAAGTCCCTAGCCTTCCTTCAGCCTAAGTGGTCTGAAACGGCAGGCACTGTGGGAGCCAAAGCGACTGCCCCCGAGGTGAGTGCTCCAGCATGTACACCTAGAGTAACAGAGAAGGTTGTCAAAGAGATTCTCCAAGGAGTATGTGGGCCACAAAAATAGGGGAAGGAAGATTTCTCTGGCTATTAAAAGAACAAGCAGAAGAACAAAACAGAGGCAGAACAGGTAGAAAGGAAAGAAGAACATCAACACTGGATAGCCAGAAATAACATAAAAATGATGAAGAATAACTGTTTGCTGACAGGGAAGAAAAGTAAACAGGGAATCACAAGGCAGGGATGGGGGTGGGGGGTAGGTGTCTGGGAAGTGAGAGAGTGAAGAAAACAAAGAAATCAAGGAAAGAGAAAGCAACATTGAAGTTACAATATTTTATTTATTTCAAATTTATGTGTTTTGATATTCAATTGTTGAAGGAGAGATTCCTTTTGAACCATCAATCATTTTTGCAAGACGTGACAAGCAGTTTTTCATCTAGACTCCCTTTTTCCATTTCCTTTTTCCTTGGCTTTTCAAAGACTAACAGATCATTTCACTAAGCTATCTATCACTAGCACTGTATACCAAGGCAGCAATTTTGGGTGCACAGGCACACATGCACACTCTTCCTCAGTGACACAGTCTGCTGATTTCACCAATATCTGTAGCTCTTCCAAGTATCAATTTTGCACACACTTTTTGAGACTGTTCAACATGACCCTTGCTCTTTCTTGTGCATATGATGCATGTGCTTCACTCTTGAGTCCATGACTTTCCAAAAGACAAACAGAATAAAGATCACAAGAGCTTTACTCACGTCCTCATCCCCCACAGCAACAGAGCAATAGTTTTTGGAAGTTAGAAGTAAACTACCAAGTAGATTCTCTGAAGACCCCTGACACTGAAGTTTCTCAATCAACTGCAGTAGTAGCCTGGAGGAGCTTTAAGCAAGGGAGTGTATAATCAGAAGAAGAGTTATTTGTTTGGAAACTGTTTCATTAAAACTTGTCTAGTTTATATCCATTGAGCCCACAAAATGAACTAAGGGTACTGGGACAACCTATAGCTATAGTGAATAATGTGTTTAAGGAAAATGAGAGTTTACAGAGTTGATATCTGTCAGCAATTTAGACACCATCTATATATAATACTGCCTCAGAAGGCTGAGAATTTGACCCCTAAAATAGAGTTTCTAGTAAAATATAAGTCTTCCTATGACAGAGTTTGATTATGAATTGAGAGGAAAGCTTACACATATATAAGCGTGCTTGTATTTTTGCACAAGCATGTCATGATCCTAGTTAAAAACACCCATCAAAGCAGAGGGAAGGAGGGGAGACCACTTTTCTTCCGAGGAACTACTGAGCAGAGCAAGAAGGACATACCTTACAGAGATTGCAATGCCTGCAAAGAAGAAAGTCACAGCTCAGGCTGGGAATGCTGCAACTTCTCATAGAGACTGCCCAGAGCCAGCACCAAACACCCAGACCTCAGAGAGTTAGCTAGAAGGCAAATTCCTCATTATCAGAGGAGTCAGTGAAGCTTTGCTGCTATTTAGAGCCACTGAACTGCCTAAAAGCAAACACCTTTTGAACAGACACGGTGGTTAGTAGATCTTTTAAATCAATAAAAATGCTGTATACTTTCTTTTCTTTCCATCTTATCTACTCTGGGTTTTCTGGATTTAAGAAGTTACTTATTCTAGCTTTGACTCAGATAAAATCTGTCTTGAGTTCAAAAGCTTTTTGTCTCCTTCAGGGAGCTTATTTTAGGATAAAGATCTACTGCACATCTACCTCAAAGGTCTGACTCAAAGCTTTATTCACAGTGCAAATGAGGAAACCAGGAACAAGCCTTCATCTGGAGAAGACCTTGTTTTGCCATGAGCAGATTCACATTTAGGATGTCCCAAAATTAACTTCGCCATTCTGTGACCTTGCCAGAGGAAGTTGCTACATAAGTATGCATAAAGACATGCCAACATTCTTGGAGGACAAGAGAGATCAAAATTAACCTCTCTTCAGACCAGAAATTCCCAGGAAACTTGCTGACCTTAACACAGAACAGTGCAGAAAACAGTGGAACTGTCCAGTGCTATTTGGTCTCATCTCATGGCTTCCCTCATCAGGAAATTATTATAGTTTCCAATGGCTGTGTAGGGAAACAGGGCTCAGGCCAGACTAATTGACTGCCCCTGAAAAGAGCATCTACTGGCTGTATGAGACAACAAATAGCAGCAGCTGGAACATGAGGAGGCCTCCCCTGTGATTTGGATGATCACAGTATACTAGGTCTGACTAGGTTGATGGTCACTGATGAGATGTTGCTTCAGAGAGCTTACTTACTTAAGTGACCTAATGTACATAGAATCAGTATGGAGGGCTTCAAGGAAACCTCTGTGACTTCCTGTGTTCAGCAAAAGGGGAAAAAATCAAGTAGATGGTGTCTGAATGATATGCTGCAAATGAGGAGAAACTGTAGGCATGAACTTCTCTGGGAAATACAGAGACGACTTAAATGCAGAAGTAGAACACCATGTACAGTACTAGAGTCATCACACATGAGTTGTTGGAAACAGAGGGAACTCCAGTACCTTTTCCTTCAAATTAAATTAATCACAAAGAAAGGATGATTTGGAAGCTTATTTTGACTGAATTAACCTTCCAGCTCCTGGCATATGTCATGGACCTTGGTGATTAACACTTTTTTATCTTTCCTCTGGAATAGCTTGAAGAGACTCCAATACAAGTGAGTATGACTTTGAAATGTGGCCTGTACACTCAGGCATCACTCTCTTGAGAGGAAACAACCAAAGCCCACACTTCTGAAGTGAAAGGGTCTCTCATTACCCAAACAAAACTTGAAGAGAGATTTCTTTTTCTTTAGAGACCAATGATAACACAGATCATGCTACACTTGGGTCACCAGTTACATTAAAAGCCTTGATCCTCTCCTCTACAATAGATTTGTGCTTTCATCAAGGTTTTCCACTTTTGTCTTATGCTGACAATATAAAAAGCTTAAACTGACAGAGAAAGCAACATCTTGCTTTCTTAAAAACACAGGCTTCCATGAGTGATCAAGCAGTTATTTCCAATCCCAGATCTCCATGCTCCTGGATTTCCCTAGCATCTTTTCTTCCAGAACTATACACTCTAAATTGCATTTGCTACAATTTCAAGATTGTCACTGGAGCAAATCAGCATGTCCTGGTCTTTAAAATGCATTTAGCCAAGTGATAATTGATAAGCATTGGCTTGTAAATGTTTACTGCTGCTTCATGCATTACTCCTCCCTTGTTACACTGCTGCAAAAAGACTTCATATAATTTAAAACCTGATTGATATACACATACTAGAGCAAGAGGCACAAGAAATTGTTACATTACTGTTAAAGTAATCAAAACCATGTGATTACAGAAAGCTCCATAAAATGCTGAAAAAGCCTTTGATTCAGTAGAGTGGAGTAATATCCTAAAAAAGGTCTCAACGTCATGCTGTTCAACTGGACACAAGTTTCTTTTCTTAATAAAAAGATGTATAGGGCAGAATAAAACTTTCACTTTGTTCAAAACACAAAGGCAATTCCTTTTGTTTCTGCACTAAATATAAAGCAGTTATCAAATCTAAAATACCACCTTCTATTTTACACTCAGATTAGTAAATCTGCCATGAAACTTCAGTTTCATGAATTTAATAGTTTTGGGACTCCACAGTATAAAAAAAAAGTCAGGAAATTTCACAATAAAAATGTAAGAAAATGTTATTTGTTCTAAAATAAACTAGAATGAAGTTATTTATAAATACAATTCAGCTACATTCTCTTTATTTTATTCCATTATTCAAAAATTTGAAGCAGCGCTATTACTTCTTTGCTAGACTGGATGGCTGCAATCAAAATGAATTTTCTGCCTCAACTCATCTTTTTTCTTCCAGACAGTTCTAATTAGGCTGTTCTCAGGAATGGAAGTGAGTGAAATATGCAAACTAAAAGATATTTTCTGTCATATCAAAGCAAAAAACCCATACATGCCTGGTTTCAGTTAAGTCAATATGCAGCAACCTCAAGCACACAGGTCCATGACCATTCCAGACAAACTGGAGTTAGTATTGCTCAGATGGAGGTTCACAGACTACATTATCAAGTTACTTCAGCATCCAAAATAGCCTTTTTTTGAAAATCCAGTAAAAATACTCTGTTGGCATGAAGTAAGACAACACATAAGCTGAGCAGTTTCTCCTCACTACTCTTTCCCAAAACAGCAGCCTACCACTCAATTCAGGCATATGCCGATAGACAAACCAATGAATTTTCATGCTGCCAAGATCAGCAGGCTCACAAACTAGGTCAGCTATTGCAAGGGGATGGAAAGTCATACTGTGCTTGGCTATCCCAGTCTGTACTTCACCTGTTATTTATGATCAGACACCAACACAGTCAACCTTCAGCACAGCTAATTTAGGTGACAAAATTCAGGTCTCAGAATTTTGAATTATTATCAGTCAGAGTGTACCTTTAAGATCTACATAGAAGAAAGTGGATCAACAAGCAAGACCTGCTGCCCAGTGGATGCATATCAATCCACTCAGATAATAGTCAGGCCCAGTGACAAGTAATTATGAATTGTACTGACTATTAACACGAGACACTCTGGTCTGAAAAGGACGATCTGATAGCTAGCATAGGAACAGGCTCATCATCAATCATGCAGACCAGCAAATCAGACAGTAGAAAAGTCATAAATCTTGAACATGTCCCAGCCTTTGGGAAGAAACATCTCTAGGTGTTGAAAGGTAAGCTATACTTCATCAGCTTCATATTTTTCTAAGAAAAACAGAAATAAACCAGTTTGACAGAGACAAAACTGTTTCACCCTTAGGGATTGATTAGTTCTTGTATGTATTCAGCTGTCACTCTGTACAATCATCCCTGATACAGATGTCCAAGTGCAGATAACAGAAAATTCAGAGAATATGTCTGGCGGGCAACTACCTGGGAGAGCAAGGGACAAGTTATGGCACAGAGGTCTTTACAAACACATTTCGCTTGTGCAGCATTCACGTAGCATCAGTACAAACTGCAGAACTAGCATCACCCAGTACTTCTTAGAGCTTCCCCAGAGGCAGGTGTGCAACACATCTGTACTGTGCCAGCAGTCCTGGTAGAATGGCTGTATTGTGGTATATATCAAAGAGGCAGTGCTTGTTTGGCAGGTTTCTTTCTCAAATTCTGCTTATTGCATAACATCCCCAGGTAACACTACTCATCCCCAGCACCCCTGACAGTCAAGAGAAAATAATATTTCCACAAGGTGACTTACCTGGCCTCTTCCATATGCCTGTCTCAGAATGGTGAATCATCCCTCAGACTAAGTATTTCTCCTCCTTGACTATAAGAAATCAAATCGTCTCAGATGAATTAAGCCATTAGGTTCAGACCAACATGCCAAATCTGAACTCCTAAGTTACATGAAGTAAGAACAGTCACATGTTTTAATTAAGATATTGCTTTAGATCAGTGGGAAAAAAGGTTACATTGTGATCGGCATTGAAAGGTTATCACTGTATATCTATAAAATTTTTATCACTGGAAATGTAAAGGAAACAGCTTGTTTCAAGGAAAGAGGCAAAAAAGCATATTGAAAAATTTGATTCAAAATATTGATACAAGTAATAATAACACTATAAAGGAGAGCAATTTTGGAATTTTACTATTTATAAACAGCTGAATATGCCGAGAAAAAGTAGAAACACAAGAAACATTATTATTTCAACTCACATAGCCTACCAGCAAGATATTTTTGAGCGGTGCTGAAAATGCAAAACAATATTCAGAAGACCTGTTAGTGACTATGAGCTCCTTTCAGTTAATGACATAAATTTTGAGGACATTAGAAGAGCCAGTGTAAGACGTGAGATTATTCTAAAGAATCAGAGCTCAATTAGTAGGAATTAGAAAAATTGTGCTGTTATCTTCATGTCTGAAAGAAAAAGGCTTTGGGCTCACAGCTATGGAGGCATTAACACATCAGATTAAAACTGAACAAGAATAATAGGAATAGACAGTGGTATTACAAAACAAATGCTTGGCCATTCTAAATGGAAGCAGAAATGGGGGAAAAAAGATCACCTCTAAAAGAAGTATTAATTAGCTTTTAAAATGGGGTAGTTTCAGTGTTTGTGATAAATTAAAGGAGCCAGAAACCTTTTTGAGTAAAATATGCAGAACTAATATTTCCAAGGTTTTTCAACATTTCTATTATCTGAACACTTTAAATGCTCTCTATCTGACTTAAAGAATGAATGAAGTAACTGTTTGCATCTTTCCATGTCTACTGTATTGTTTTACTCCTAAAGTTATCTTGAGATCTCTTACAATACAATTTGCTATCCTGATACTCATGAGGGTAGAGACACATCACTGTGAAATTTCAGAGAAAAACACAGAATAAATTGCAGTATGTAGTGGAGCTAGTCACTAAAATGCAGGTAAAAGTAGGCAGCCAGGCAGATCTGAGATTTCGAAGAACAACAAATGTAAAGTAGTGCCTAATCTGCAAAGGCAATATCCAAAAGCTTATCCCACACCAGGAGGAGTGACTCAAAGCCAAATGGAGTAACACCTTGCTTCTAGATAAAAAGCTATTGGGGATTACTTTAATAGAGAACACTTAAGTAATCATGTTTGATGGGTGAGACTGCATCATTTATCAAAAATCTATGGTAAAATTTAATTTTCCATGTGAGTCAAAGACAGCAGTGGCAGCACTGCTTGTTGTTGCTGATCTGTGGCTGCTGATGCCTTCTGAAGTGGAAATGATGGATGCCACATGTTCTAGCTGTGATTAAATTTGCTTTGACAAAGCAGCATGGAAATCTGATTTTCAATAGACTCTTGCTTTTCACCCAGTGCTGAGTAAACAGATACACAACATAATGCTATATGGTTGTCAAGCTGATGGCTAATTCATTCTGCCAGTCCAATCAATCTATCCATTAAAATATTACCTGTCAATATCAAGTAGGTTCAGCTTAGAAATTGCATGGAAACGGGAAGCTGTTTAGAAGTAAACAATGCCAAAGCCAAATGTGTCATAAAGTTATTTCTTCAGGCCCCCCTCAACAGGTTCAGTCAGCCCCAGGAAAAGGTCAGCAGAAGATTCTTGCTTCAGCATGCTCTATGCTTCTCAAACCTCTCAACACTCAATTATGCCACAGAAAGAAGGTACAATGTACCAAAACCCTCTCCTCCTGTGTTACTACTTGAAGAGAATGAAGCAGAAAATCATATTAAAAAAACAGCTTATCTAAATGCTACTACCCCAATACATGAAAAAACTGCACCTACACTGTCTTTTTTTAAAGACATCTTTCTTACCTTGACTGACAGGGAATAAGAGTTGGCAAAACACAGGGACAAGGTATTTTTGACTGCATTGACCTCAGGCACCCTTGCATAACCTTTCAGATTTACCCTTCATTTGGAGGGAGTTAGGGTATTCCCCACTAATCTTTATCGGCAGCAGTTCTGTGGCCATTGCTGCCCTCTCCACAGTGCCTGAGCTCTGCTGGCAGCTGTCACAACCACACATGCGTGATGCACCCAATATCAGCTCTGCTTTCAGCAGGCAGCTCCTCACCACAGAGCAAATCAACATGGCAAGGAGTATGAGTGTATCCTGAGTGTATCCTCTTAAAAAAAACACTCTAAGACACCAGTGTAAAGATTGTCTTTTTTTTTTTCTAAAAAGAAGGGTGTTTAGAACATAGTATGGTTGCTAAATTTTAAAACAACCCCTAGTTCTTTGACAGTAATTAGAGACAGTTGTTTTAAGCTTAATTGAATCATGATGGAAAGAAAAAACGTGCCAATCAGCACTAGCAACCACTTCCTATTCTTTCTAGTCGTCTACTATTTGGACCTTCAGAACCTGAAAAAAACAAGCTGATCTAATACAGTCTCCTTCCTAAGAGAAAGAAGAAAGGAGAGAATTTAATTCAAATTATACTAGGAAAGCTGAAAGCCCGTGGTTCATAGTCATATAATATGACAGAAGTTGCATCCAGTGCTCAATTTTGTCAGTAAACCATAATGGAATAATGCTTTAACTTTATGCAGGGACTTATGCCATCAATGTAAAGGCAGCTGCACTTCTCACCAACATTACCTTCCAGTCCCAAAAGGTAACTATACTGAGACAGTTTAACACACCTGGAATTGCTACATTCATCATGAATAGAAAGGTAAAGGCACCAAAGAGCACTGAAAAGTGACACTAAATGAACAGGACATCAGTTAGTATTTCAAATTATATCAAGATCACAAATCCTCCAGTCTGCTTATACAGTAGCATTCAAACACAGAACCCAATGAGTAGGTCTTGAATCTGAGTAGTATCTTGCACCTTTTAGGAAATTAGTTCAAGTTTGAAATATGGCAGCTTCAGCATGTTTGTAATCAGTACATCCATATTTGCATAATTTTGAAATACCTGCTTTGCTGTTTGCTTGTGGTTTGACTTGTGTCATGTTACTTTGGAGCTGAAACATGAAATTCCATGCCAGACCCCATCCAGAGTCCACCTACACAACAAGTCTCTAACAAGGACAATGTAAGAGAAAAATTGTACATGTTAATACAAACTTTACAGAAAAGTTTTGAAATATTCTCTAAAGCAAGCTTAATCATGACATAAAAAATTACTTTCAGAGCTTAGTGTGCAGGTTCAAAAAGATGAACAGATGAGCCTGAGATTTAAGCCCAAAACAGAGAGATTGCTGTAAAAAGCCTCCTTTGTGAAAACATGGATTGCAAATTGTAACAACTTATTTTGTTGATTATATTTTGAGTTGTTGAAAAATCAGCTGTATTTACAGAATTTATGTCACCCTTCTCTAAAGTTGCAGAAGGCACATCCACATCAAGTAAGACATTACACAATGAAGATGCTCAAGGCAGCTCTGACCCAAGCTAATGCATTCAAAGCACTTATGCTGGTTAGACACAGTAATTTGGTTTAAAAAGAACGTGGTTTTGTAAATGTGTGAGGCAGCGTGAAAGGAAGTAGATAAGATCCTTCTATTTGTAATTGCACCATTCTTAATTCTGCAGCAGCCTTGGCTGAAGACCTGGTTATTCTGAGTTGGTGTAAGTTATTTGGCTCCAAGACGGTCTTTGTAGGCCTCATGATAGACAGGACAACAGAATAAATACAACTCAGAAATAAGGTCTTCAGGGCAAACCTGAGAACCCTTGGTTTTTTTCTAGAATTCTCTTTTTCTGTCCTGGAATTATGAAGTCTTACTGCTTTGAAGAAAGAACTCAAAATCACTATCCATCTACTCTAGCGTTGCTAAGGGACAACTTACAAGAAGCACTATGCCGGCAGCTCATTCCTATCTGTGTTCTTGGTGTCAATGAAAATTGAGCAGTCTAAGCTATAGTTACATGGAGTATTTGGGGTGGATGATATCTTAGTGGCTGATACACCAGGCAATTAAGTAGAAATATCACATAAGGTATCTGGAAAGTTTCCACAAGGAAGAACACAGAAGGGGCAGTTGCCTGGTGTAGTTCACCTCAGTGTCACATGGAAGAGATACAATGTGTTCAAAGGACTAAAATCTGAAGTCCCGGAGCATTTGAATGTAGTGTATAATTTTAACGCTACATGAGATTGAAACTTTTCCTTATCAGACATTTACAAAGACTGTTACATAGTTTCTAAGTAGAAAGAAATTACATGATGACAATGTGGTACAGGCAAGAAGCTCTAACTGGCACAAGAGACAGGGTTTGAATACTCCGTAATTCTGTGTCTCTATTAAAATATTAGACTGGCTCCAATTGGTTTGGCCTGGAGTTGTGCAAGAGGAGGTTTAGGTTGGGTAATAGAAAATGGTCCTTCACCCAGAGGGTAGTTGGGCACTGGAAGAGGCTCCCCAGGAAAGTGGTCACAGCATCAAGCCTGATGGAGTTCAAGAAGCATTTGGACAGTGCTCTCAGGCACATGGTATGACTCTTGGGGTATCCTGTGCAGGGCCAGAAGTTCAACTCGATGATCCTAATGAGTCTCTTCCAACTCAGCATATTCTGTGATTTTACAAAAAAGGTCTATGATTTTGTCCCAATAAACTAGAAGAGACTTCTTCACCAGCACTTATGCGATGATACCAAATTAAAAATTCTAATGAAAAAGCTTCACTCTCAAGTGCTTCAAAAATTATTCTTAAACTCGTGTCATTAATTTTAGCAGTTTCAAGAACACTTTAGTAACCAACTGCCCTATCTGCCTACATTTCTGTGAAAATTTTCAATTTTCAATTACTGAAAATAATTTTTGAAGAACCAAACACACTGGTGTGTGTATAGAGTATAGAAAAATATAAAACTTAAGCTCTGGGTAAATATATAGCAAATAGGAAAGCATTAATTTGAGTGTCAAAATAGGCTCTGGACAGAAAAAAAATGAGGCCCACAGAATAACTGTTAATCATGTCTTAACCAGATTAGCATTAAAACTAAGAGATAAATTAACCAGAAGACATGAAGTAATAGTGTTCCTCCCAACACCAACACAAACAGAACTAGCAAATTTATCTTTGACAAAACAGAAACACCTCTTGTAATTAAAGAAAAAACAAGGTAATATTTAATGAAAGCAGAACAAAACACTATCACCAGTAACAGATGGAAGGTACAGAAAGAAGAAAACCAAGATGTTAAAAACCTATAGCTGAAACAAAAAATTACAATAACAAAAAATCCAAATATGTCAACCACAAACATTTTCCTTAAGAAAACTTTCTAGGAATAAACTCACTAAGAAGTAAACTTAGGAATTTAAGACCTACAAAATTTGTCAATAGAAAATAAAAAAGGCATTTTAAGAAATAAATTTTGAGTAAGGATGAAATACTACTTTGTTGATAAGAAAACTGATACAGTGACCATTCCAGCAGTACCTACAATAATAGGTGACAGCTGTTTGCATATGTAATTTTTAATTACTCCTTCCTATTTCATTCTTGTTTGTGGCAGAATAGCCAAATTGCTGCAGAAATCAAGATAGCTATTAGTCATGTTTACTTTGGAAGGGGTAGTTTCCCAAATAATGCAGAATTATTCTTCCCTGAAAGACTTGAAAATTCTAATACTCATTCTGAATTTAGAACTTCTTACAGTTTTTGAATTTCCCAGATTCACAAATTTGAGCTTTGTTGAACAAAAAGAGTATGAAAGACACATGTGTGCACATATCTTGTCATATATCTCCTTACATGTCTCCTACTTCCAGCAGTCAAAGCTTTTTCTTGAACGTGTCTAAGCAGAGGCATCACACACTCTCCTGGCTGCCTGAAGTTTTGCCACACTATGAGGTGCTTCACAGCTGGCTGGAACCTCTTGAGTCTCACATAGGACAGTTCTGAGCCTCCTCCTACAAGGGCTACCCCTGGCAGCACCCTGCCTCAGAAATCCTGTTCTTTATACCCCATGCTCTGGAATTCTAGTGAGGCATAAGATTTTTCATGCTTTCACTTAAAGAAAACATGGAAAAGTTGCACCCAGTGGATCTGATGCCTAAGGGGTTTTTGATTTTTTCATTTTTATAGATTTTAGAAGTACTTGTAACTGTAGTAAAAGGCAAATTTAGTGTGTTAAT
>JAWWLZ010000001.1:78511461-78537196 GCA_035041345.1 Poliocrania exsul | reverse complement strand
CAGAAGGAAAAGAAAAAAAAATCATAAGTTTATTTTATCAATGATAGTAACATATCAGCAAGATTTTACTAGAGGACTAATATAGGACTCTAGGCTAATAGGACTCATAACAAGTTGTTTAGAGCCCTATAACCATCCTTCTGCTCTAAGTCACCTTTTCATGAATGGGTATGCAAGTTACAGAAGAAAGTTCAGTATGTTTCATTTAGTAGTCCAGAGATTAGCAGTGCATTGCTACATCCTATAGTTATTTGCATTACCAGCAAAATTCTATATTGAAAGATATTTAAAAACATGTGGACTAGTTAGTATGGATATGATTTTTTCTCCCTAATGTAGATGTCTAACATCATTAAATGTTCTAGGTTACCCAGCAGAAGAAGGAAATGGCACTAAGCCACATTTTCGTGAACTGCATCTAAAATGACATCAGAAAAATCCCCAAACAACAAACCATGAGTGAAGTGGTAAAGAAAAAATATTCATCGTTCAAGTGGCTTTAAAATATTATTTATTTCAGAAAGATGTTTCCTAAGGGAATTCTTACATTTTTGCTCACAAAAATTATATTACAAATCAGGTTTCTACATCTATACATTTCCATCATGCTGCCAACATTAAGTACACATTTTCATAAGCTGGAGGAATATATTTGAATGGAGTTATTTACTGCATTGAACCTCTATTTCAATAACAGGCAAAATACAAGAGAGAAAGTAATTGGATAAAACTGTAACTCAGTAGCTTATGTCATGAAATAGGCCATTTCTGATAATGTAATAGTTAAGAGGTATTGTCTGTATTCACTCATATGTCAAAATATTTTTTTTTAGTAACAAACTACTTTTCCTTTACAATTTTTCATAATCTTGATAAAATTTTCAGAAATTAATCTAAAAATTTTCCTTTATAATAATGTCATATTTAGATCCAGAATATTATGGGATTTTATTTCTATGTGATTCTATTATACAAATACAGAACATAAAATCTTTATTTATAGAAGAAAGAACACATTTGTTTCTTTCTACAAAGAAAGAAAATATTTCTTGTAGAACAGCTTACAATGACTTTATGTTAGCATTTTTCCCCCTGATAATTAAAGAAAATAGAAAGGATAAAGGAGAATGACTATTTCAAGTTTTCACTTAAACTTTTCAGACTGTAGAACATGCTTTTCCCACACTAATTACTTTGTCTCTAGCCAAACAATGTTACTTTTTCTAAACCATGAACAAATGTCAGCTAATCCAGAAAGAAATTCTATTATTTTTTAAACACGTTATGTCCTTTATCTCTGAGGAAATACCATGAATTGCTATTAATTCAAGCCTATAACCTTCCTCTACTCATCTTTTTCATTGAAATTCTGAGACTAAAAAAAAAAAGGAAAAAGTCTTTATTAGATAATGAAAGATATTATTGAAAATTTTGTAGCTTCCAGTCATGCTGTGAAAATGCATCAATCTATTTTCACTCCTATCGCTATATTTTACTTACATTTGTATTCAGTCTCTTGCTTATGCTGTTTTCCCCCCTTCATGTCCATATAGACAATATGGAATAACCAGTTATCCCCTTTATCCAACAGTTTCACATCTTATTTTTTTGCACACACATTTCAAAGTAAAGCCTGAGAGAAGTGAAAACCAAGATTTCCATCCTCTTTGTTAGATTTTTATAGAATTCTAGAATCATTTATGTTGAAGACCTTTAAGATCACTGAGTCAACCATAAACCTAACACTGCCAGGTCCACTACTAAACAGTGTCCCTGAATGCCACATGTACCTGTCCTTTAAATAACCCCGGGGATGATAACTGAAACACTTCCCTGGGCAGCCACTTCTAAGGCTTGATAACCTTTTGGAGTTAAGAAATTCATGTTTCTCTAACAGCATAAAAGTGAACAGAAATCAACTTTGACTTTCTTCTTTTCATTGCAATAATTTTTTACAGGCCAGTTTAACACATTGAAATTTTCATATCAGACAGCATTATGGGCAGAATGACTGTTAAGGAAGTACTTTAAGACTTTGAGGCAAAAATGCAATTTTCATGATAGAATACTTTCTTCCAATAAGTAATTCTTCAGACTAGCAAAGTTTTTTGCTATGCTACAAT
The DNA here is from genome assembly GCA_035041345.1 of Poliocrania exsul. Taxonomy (NCBI): domain Eukaryota; kingdom Metazoa; phylum Chordata; class Aves; order Passeriformes; family Thamnophilidae; genus Poliocrania; species Poliocrania exsul. Next base: position 78,535,073 of record JAWWLZ010000001.1, on the reverse strand, counting down.
TTAGATGAACAACCAGTTGGGTACAGACACTTGTCGGCAAGAAAAGGTCATGAGAAGACACGGGAATGGTGAAGACATAGGATTTTTTCCCCTTTTGTTATTATAGTTTTGTGTTCTATTATGAGTAAGGTTTAGAGAGAATACAGTGAATTATTTCTAAATTGGAAATTCTCTATAACCAAAACAACTGAGCAAGAACAAAAGATACAGGATTAGGAAAATGGTGCAATAAATAAAAAGGCTCAAAAATACTGGAATAGCCCATGGCTGGCCACTGTAAGTGATGCAGTAAATAAACAAGACCTTTTGCTGGATCCTTCTCTAAATCAGGATAAACAAAAAGAGAAACAAAATCTCAAAACCACACTGTTAAGGCCCAGGAGAATTTTATTTAAGGCTGAATGGTTACAACACCTCTAAAGGCATTTATAGGAGGTTTATCAACAGCCTCTTCCCTACACATAAACTGACATATGGAAGCAAAGGCATTTTCAGTCAGATGTGTCTCTGTTCATTAAGGAATGACTGCTAGAAAATTGTTTCCTTTACACAATGGTAAATGCAATCCTGACCAAGGAAATTAAGAAGGGCTTTATGTTTTCATTTTTATGTTTAGTTTTTCATTTTCACTATCTACTTTTTTCTATGGTTCTGCTTTCTTAGTTTTCAGCAAGTATGTGATGGTCAGTAGGAACAAACTCCCCTTAACAATAGTGTAGTAGTTCAGTTAATATTGGCTCTCTAGCAGCAGGGTCATCTTGTTCTTCAAACTTCTAATTGCACTAATGTTTAATATATGTCTAACAGTTTTCAATAATTTGTGCCAGGGCAATGCTAATAATAATGTTTCATTGAAAGACAAAATATACATTAGTATTGTGTTAAATTTAAATGGAACCTTGGAAGAAGAAGAAAGGAGGGAAATTTTAAGATGAAGGTTCAAAATATTACCTCCATGCTTACTAAGAATTGAAGCTCTGTTAATCTTCATAGATCTCCAGAAACTGCATCAACCTTTAAAAATCTATTTAAGAATATCATTATTGTATCAGGCATTGTTAGTCTTACATGGATGAATCTGCAATGCTAAAGTAGCATAACTATGTAAAAATTAAACAAAAACATCAGCTCCTTTCACTTTTGATTTGTCGTTAAATTGTTTTCTAGCTCTGGGATGACTGTGTGGTCAACAAAGATACAACTGAGCCAAGAATAATGTTGATTTTCCTTACTGAGTATTAGAAAATGAGTAGAGAAGAAAGAATTAGAGAAGAAAGATTTAATGAATATTTTTAACTAAAATTATTTAAAATTATTTAAATATTTGGGGATTTTTTCACTGTTGATGCAGGAGGGGGGTTGATTTTTTATTATTTTCATTTTTATAGATTTTAGAAGTATTTGTAACTGTAGTAAAAGGAAAATTTAGTGTGCTAATATTTTCAACAGCTTAAATTCAATGTTTATACATGCCAACTTCAGCCACATATCAGTAGCTCAAATTCTTTTAGTTGTTTAGTCTTATTTCAAAGGCAGAAAGCTGAAGAAAGGCCTGCGGAATAAGACATAAACATAATCCAACAACCTTGGATCTAACAACACTGGAAAAGCTACAAAAGCCCTATGTGTACAGAGGAAGAAGAAAATGATGAAGAGAGACCCCTGACTCAAATCCTGAGGAGGTGTGACCAGGGGCAGGACGGGGCTGGACTGAGAGATGTGTGAACTGGGGATTGGGTGGACCATATTATAAAAACCATGGAAATCAGTGTTCAAAAAGCACGTCATCATGTATTCCTGAAAGACCTAAGCCTAGACATTAAAGAATCTACCTTTTTTATCTTATTCCACACTAACTTGGCTCAGGGTCCATTTTTGGGGGTTTCTCAAGGCATCATGTAAAGGCAATAAACATCTGAAGACAGAAAAAGGCATTTTTCCAACACAGGATGTCAACTACAGCAACGATACTTGAGGGTGATCAAAACCCACTAGGACAACAACATAAAGAGGATACTGAAACCTCAAAAGTGAATTGACATGATGTTCACTAGTATTGACATGCAGTCAGCAACTGAATATTGCTTTGTTTTCTATTTTTTTTTTTCATTTTAAGGTACTAATTTTCATTTTAATATCTTCATAGATAAGGATGATCCAATACCAATGAAATGAGCTTTAGCATGTAGACTACAGAACATTTGGCATGTTCAGTTTTTTCATGTGATTTGTCACCAATCATATCCTAGTGCTGCTAATTGATTAGCCAACATTTTAGAAAGCCAGCAACATCAAAGTAACTTGGGAGTTGAAATTCAGAAAGAAGATGAAGTGGGAAACAGGCTATCCGAATTTTTTGTCTTGAAAAAGAACCAGTATAATTTTCAAGCAAGCATCTTCAGAATTTTTTACACCTTTTGTTTTTACTAAGAAATACTGCCATGAGTAGATGATGCTGTTCTTGCATCATTGCGTACCATTAAGGCATTGAACAGTGCAACAAATTTCTTGTTACCTTGCTTCTAGAGAATATGGTGTGTTCTTCTTAGACAACAGAAGACTTACTGCATTCTGTACTGTACTTGTTTTGTTTCATTTTTTTGACTCTATAAGCAACCTACTTGCTCAGCTGGGCAGACTTTATACAATTTACCAGCACTAGTGACTTCCCATGTCAAAAAATAATCTGTAAATTGAAATTGCTTTTGCCATTATGCAACGGTAAAACACTGTTTAGAAATCATCTATAATTTCATAAAGCAGTTTTCCAGCCAAAGAAGATCAGACATTTGGAGAAATGCAAATAATTGAATCCAGAAAACACACAGGTTCACTCTTCCACCAACATTAATTTGATTCTAGGTTACAGACTCCTTGAAAAAAAAACAAACAGAAAGCAAAATAATTTATCGATTAGCAACAGACTCTGAAGGAAGATGAGCCAACGTTACTGCATTACCAGTGATAAGGAAACCTAGGAAATACTTTATGCCATTCACTAAGATAATAAAATAAAGTAACTTTTACATCAATTTTTTCTTTGACTGATAGCATTTTGATGGGTGGCATTGATTAATACATTGGTTGCAGCTCTTAAGTTTTCATCTGACCACCCAAAATCAAACAGGAATTTTATTGTTATTCAACTACTGCCAGGCAAAAACACAGGTAAATATAAATCACAATGTTATCAAAAGCCCAAAGCAGGCAGAGACTGAATATAAAAAAATAATAAAAGTTTTGTCCAAGAACAGTTTATCAGTGATAAATAAGCAATATGCCACCGAGTCTTGCTACATAAATCAGGAAAGAACTGGCTGAGACAATGCTAGTCTGACTAATACCTTAGTTAACAGCCCACATCAGAGACCTCAGTTCACCCGCAGTGTTCATAACCAAATATTTAGTCCTTCTACTCTGCAAGCTCCTGTCAAGGTCAGGCCACCTACCCTGGTCACTGACAGTGCCAGAGGCAAAGGAATGAGAGAATTGTCACATACATCTTATTACCAGTCACTGTATAATCTGTTTGTTGCACACACCATTATCCTTTACACTAAAAGCATCATAAGGTTAAACAATATGCTGAATAAAACTTATGTAGCAACTGATACACACAGGAACACATTCACACACAAGACACAGATAGATAACACTTGGTTGTTAGTGTTGGACAAGCTCTGATAGCTCTATCATCAGGTATTTTGCATACAGTTTCAAACTACAGTGCATTAATAGTACAATTTTTATCAGCAGATAGAATTAAATCTTTCATTGTCAAATATTAGCTCTCTCTTTCATCTTTCCTGCATGCATGAAATTCATGCATGAAATACTTACTGAAGGCACAAGCAAAACTTACAGTCATAGCAAGAGTATGTTAATTCCATGAGACACCATTAATGATTTGCAAATGTGCATTTAAAAAAAATGCCCAAATCATTTGCACAGCCTTTTTGTTTTCCAGATACTTGTTCACTCAGGACACTCAAAGTTGAATGCCACTTAACAAAACATTGGGATTTAAAGTTCTTTAGTTAAATTTTATAAAAGTCTCTGATTTTGAACAGAAGTGCACACTTAAGTTTGTCTCAATTTTTAAGTGACTTAATCAAATTAAGGTCATAACAATTCTGAAGCAGAAAGGTTAAACAAGGATATGATCTAATTTAACTAACTCAAATTTGACCATTTAGTGAATTCAAAGAGATGGAACATAATTTATTTAATCTACTTTAAAAATCAATTTGGATTAGTTTTCCTGAATGACCCTGTGTAGACAAACCGCTGTTCTCCTAACATGGATAAAAGTATTACTGTGCTAGCCTGCACATATCGATATGAGATGATTAGTTTTTAGGTAATAAATTGCTGAATCAGCTAACAAATATTCCAGTCAATAGCAAAATTATTGACCTCTCCAGCAGCCTTCTAGTACCAAAAAAAGGCCTACAGGAAGGATGGAGACGAAGTTTTAGACGGGCCTGCAGTGACAGGACAAGCTGCAATGGATTCAATCTGAAAGAGGGCAGGTGTATAATAGGTATTAGAAGAAAATTCTTTACTGAGAGTGGTGAGACACTGGAACAGATTGCCCAGAGAAGCTGCAGATACCTCCTCCCTGGAAGTGTTCACGACCAATCTGGATGAGACTTGGAGCAACCTGGTCTATGGAAGGTGTCTCTGCCCATGGTGGGGAGGTTGGAACTAGGTGATTTTCAAGTAAGGATCCCTTCCAACCAAAACCATTCTACAAGTCTATGATTCTGCTTACATATTGGAGACTGTTACTGAAATAGCAATGGGACAGCACCAACCAGCTGACATCAGACAAGCATAACTTAAGTCCAGGTCAGCACCAGTGCAGCTTTTCCAGCAAGTCACACAAAAATGCTCAGGAGGAGTAATGCCAAGTGTGACTGTATTCTGTCATCTTCAAGTGTCCATGGATATTCCCAGATCTGTATCACCTCCTACATGCCCTATACTCAACAAAAGTAGACAAGATAGCAGGAAAACACTAGGGAGAAAGACATAGAGAAATGCACCCTGTTGTAGCTTGGCATCTGCCTTGTGGTGTACATTGAGTTTTCAGTGAAGGCCAAACTCCATTTGCATCCACATCTGCATAAGTTTGCCTGTTGGAGTACAGAAAATTGAGACTTTCTCCTACATTTTCCACAATATATTGACCAGAACAGTTCTCCATCACCTGTTCCAACCCACCAAATTATTAGTTAAGAGTAGGTAAGCCACTTCTGTAAAACATTAGACTTTAGGATCACTTTACAACAGGTTCTTACTGGTTTCCTAATAATTTCTCCCAAACATTTTCAGATGCAAATATTGCCAGTTGTTTTAACAGGTGGCAAGCACTGATTGATTTGGTGCCCATACACCATTCTGCCCAATGCCATCACATTTGGAGCTCCAATTTTTCCTGCTCTGTTTGGCCATCCAAACAGACATTTAAGAAAACACGGATGAATATAAACATCACTCAAATTTCCTTCCTCCTCTTTAAATTCAAGAGATGTAAATCTATAACAAAAAGTAAACAAAGCCACAGAGAAGCACCATCAAATGCTGCTGGAAGAGAGTTGAAAAGATGGAAGGGAAAGGGCTATAGTCTCCTTCCCACCTACTTCCATTGTGTACAGCCTTAAAAAAACAAGGCTGTATTTGAGTTAGATGCAGCTTTTTTGTGACACTTTACAGTAAAATGTAGGGAAAAAATCAATTTTTATCTGCATTCTCTTATATAGGAACACTTCTAATCAAATATATATCTCATAATTATTTGACTCCCCACCCTTCAGTTTTTCTTGTTTCCCTAAATATTCTGAGTACATTAATCAAAAAATAGAATCAACAGGAAAAGTTATTTTCCTTATAAAGAATAAAATACACCATTTAGTGAATCAGATCACATTTGTCTTTCTGAATTTATATTCAGACACTTGCTTTTCTGACAGTAATTCAGATTAAGAAACTGACGCCAAAACCAATGTGTCTTAATGTATCCTCAAAAGAGCCAGAATTTAATTCAGAGTTCTTACTGTTGTATGCCTTAGCAATGCAGTATTTTACAATATTCATGTGACTGAGACACAAAGCTGAGTTTTAAAACATGATTTGGAAGTGTGAGATGAACATGAGTGTATTTCCTTTGAATTTAAAACCTGTACCATTTTATGAGCTCACACCATCTCTTGGCTCTAATGTTTGTAAATGACAATGAGCAAATATGTGAAGACATCTGAACAAATTATATTTGGGAGAAAACCATGTAAATGGACCGAGGAAAGAAAATATCTGAGTAGCAGTCAAAGAGTTAGCCCCCATATCACCGGTTTAAGCTCCAGTGTTAACAGTCAGCAGCTCTCTACAACCTTCTCATACATCAGAAAATAACCACTCTGTGTGATCTTTACTTTCTTAAAACAACTGTATAACCTTTTTCACAGTAGGTATCTGACTGCCTGCAAGGGTTCCATACAAACTGCATCTAAAATGAGCTGACTGATCTAAACACAAACATATTGTGAACCACAAAATTTTTTATTGTCACTATTGAAACAAAAACATACACGGAAGGAATAAGTGTGCCCAAATGGCTACTTTATTAACTGGATTCTTTCACACATCTTCAGAGTATCATAATGACAGTCATCAATTCTAGCAATCAAGGACAGCAAATGGTTCATAGCCGACTACACTAAACTAATTAAAACCATCTCGCATAATGCAAGACAAAAATACTGTCATCTGCTCAAAGTAGGGCATAGTGAAAATTATGCTACAGAAATATTTACAAGCAAGTTTCTTACCTGTTATAACTGAATACACACCAAGCAAAAGTCAATGTTTCTAGTGCTCATATGGATGACATATTTGTTATTCAGAATAGTCAGATCAAAGAAAACAAGATGAAATTAAATCAAGAGCTTTATATTCCATAATACTATCTACACTCCCACATAGTGCTTTTCCTTAGTAAATATAAAAGCACTTGATTATAATTACAAAAAGCTCACAATTAACCTATTTTAGGGTATAATTTACCAGATGTTTTTACAATTTTCTATGCTAAAAAGATACACTGACTTTTAATGAGACAAGTGAAAATAAATTTAGATTTTTATCAGCACTTTATAGAAACATGACAGGAAAGGCATTGAAGAAGCTGATGGTAGTTTTCCTTTCATTCTACACACTTAAGGTTTAATGTAAGGATTCTCTGTTGTTTGACACAACAAGTTGCCACTATCTCTCTTTTGAAAGGTGCAATCCTCCCCAGGTACTGCTTGATGCACTCAGCAGGAGTCACAGCCAAAGGCAATAGGCAGAGTTTATATACTGTGTGTCCTGGTGAAACAAGAAGGCACACAAGCAATATGAACAGTAGACTTCATTTCCTAGAAGCAATGCACAACCAGTCTGCCAATTAAGATAGAAAAAGATGTGTGCAGTGCTACAGGAGTACCTTATGTGCTGTCTAAATCGCTTATGCCTCTGAGATGAAGCAACACTTGTTCCTGACCAGTAATACTCTTAAAAAAAAAGTGCATGGAGGAGGCTGGGTAAGACCACTCCTGTTGGGAGAGACTTTCTAGCAGGTGGGGTAAGAGAGTCCCCACCCCTCGAAGCACCAGATTTCCTAAATTGATCAAGATTTGTGCAAGGTGTTATCATTATTTTCCTGGGGTTTCTAGCTCACCTTGAAAACAGAGCTCTCCAAAGAACTTTTAAAATATCTGAACAAAGAACCTAAAATTCCACAGCAAACTATCTATTTTGTTGTTCCATTTTCCCAACAGCTTTTGTGCAATGCAGAACACAATTTCTGTCCACTTAGAACAATGTATTTACCAAGGACTTGGTCACACTTGACAAATGAACAAAATCTAATCATGTATCCAGTTTTATCATGCTATAAGACATGTTAACATGGAATAAACAATTGGTACTCTTGCTACCTATCTCAAAAATAAAAGCTATAGCAGGCAATATGTAAAATTTAAAAGTAGGCCATGAGAAAACAAAGTTATTTAAGGTACCTCCTAAGGTACAGAAATCTAAGATAGAAAGGACAGAAGTAAGCAAAGTACATAGGGTACATAATAAACCAGTGCAGGGATAATACATTGACTGTTTTCTGTTTATAATCTAGAAGACCAAGGGAATAAAGAATGAAACTGAAAGGCAAAAGTAGTATATTTAAAATTAATAAAGCTCTAATTTTAATGTGTTTTTACTTTAGTGTTGTTTTTTATTCCTAAACCATGCATAATTACCATGTATATACATACAGAAAATACACTAACATATGTGCATCCATTACCATGAAATGAGATTACACACTCACATAAAATGATGGGAATACACAATTGCAACAGATAAGATAAAAAAAGCATAAACCCCTGCAGTGCTTCACAAAATAACCCATGACAGATGCTCACTGTGCAGCACCACCAGATGTGGGATATTGGAAAGAAGATGTTACTGGTTTGTGCTAACACTGCTGTTCCTGAGTTTCTGGGAAAATCTGACCTGTTCAGGGAACATCCCAAAGCTGAAAAAGATTTTGAAATGAACAAAGGAAAGGGTAATACTGTGCTGAAGCACCCAAATATAACACTTTTTTAAGCAACAGAAAAAAGATCTACATAGAAGAAATTCTTCAGTTATCACAACAATCAACTTCAGAGTTACAGGGAAAAGGATAACAGCTCATATGAATGCTAGGGATGTTCGGGGATAACACGAGAAAGGCTTTTAAGCCAGCTATTTACAACTGAAAATCTGTTAATTAATAGTAAGCCTGAAGGGATAACAAAGGATTGATGGCAGCCCACTAAAGGCTGAAAGGCAGCACTTCCCTCTCAAGGCAGTCTGTTTAGAGGTGTCATCAGCAGAGGACAACTGTCCAAAATTCACCACCACCACCACTCCCCCATTTTCTCCAACGCCACTATCAATCTGCCAGTATTATTGCTGCAGGAATCCTGCCTGCTTCCAGCCCAACTAGATGGCTGAGCACAGAGTAAAGACCCAGAGGACAGTGGGAGGCTGTTGTGCAAGGAAGGTTTCAAGTCAGCCTTTAAAAATCCCCCTTCAGTCATATATCCCTGCCATATGAGGCAGTTTATTTACAGAAGGGCCAGGCCATGAGTTGACAGGGGAAATGTTATGGTAGTGAGACAGGATTTTGGTTTTGTTCTGTCCCCTCTAGAAGTTCACTGAAAAGGAAATGCAGCTGGTGCTCCCACCCAAAGCCCCCACAGGTCAGTGGAGATGTATGTTCCTCCCTTGCAGCACTGGCCAACTCTGGTCACGAGAACACCAACCAGTGCTCATTGGCACCCTGCAGGTCACTCAAAGGAGCCTGGGGACAGAAATTACAGGGACACTATGGCTGCATGAAATTCCAACCTTTAACAGCAGTTATTCTTCCAGTTCAGAAAGACAGCCTTGGGAGAAGAGAGATATGCCATTTGTCTGTGCGTGTGTGAGTTAAAACATACAAAACATACTCTAGCAAACACTTCAGCCGTCACTCAGCCATACATCCCTTTCTCTGCAAATTCACACAGTGGTTGCATATTCACCAGGAGTGGCCAATATGTCATTGAAGAGGTGAAAGGTGCAGCTTCTCAGCCAAGCCAGTGTTTTATTGGGAACTCAACATATATTACCCTTCAGTGCTGAATTACAGCTTCAGTCTCTAAAATTTACAGCATGGACAGCAAATTGCCCCTATCTCACTACTGCCCTACGATAGCCTCTACAGAAGCCCCTGCCTACAGTTTCAGTGGTAGTGAAATGGTCTGCTTGCAGTTTTGTCACACAGATGTCAACTCTCCACCCTACAAGCTCTTAGACAAGGGTGAGGGTTACTACACTACCAGTCCCTCACATCTATTTGTTCCTCCTGTGTTTTAATACACAACTTTATATTGTCTTTGTCCTTATTTTTGAACTCATTTCCTGGTGTGTGGCAACCAACCTCACATTCTGCAGCCCTTTGAATTAGCCCTTCTCTTGGCTTAGCACTGACCGTAGAAGATGCAGCAGGCATGAAAGGTCACATCATCAAAATTCCTTATCTTTAATCAGACATCCATTTCCCCTCTGCTTTAATCACTTTCCATCTCATTTAGATTTAAGCAGACTTTTCCCCCTCTTCTTCCTGCTTGTTTTCCTTCCTTCTGTTAACTTACGTGATAAAAAGCTCCTCTGTACACACACAGCTATTGCTACTTATTTCTGTACAGATGTTATTTAGGCCTGCACAGGGTTTTCTGAGACTAAAATCCATATAAAGTAAAATAAAAATCTAATATACTCTTCAGACTCTTATACTAGATTCTTCAGAACAAGAAAAAGTAGCTTAGACTAATTTCTGGTAATGAACAGAGAAGAAGCAGGAGATGAAAAGGCTTTGACCAATAATCCTTGATGGGCAGGTGCACTGTAAAGATCTGTTCAGATGTCTTTTACAACTGAGTGAACCTAACTGCACTGCTCTTTTGAACTCTAGCCTCACACACAGCAAAAGAAATGGAAGAGCAGTCTTACTGAGGCAGACCAAAGGGTCTTTTAGCTCAAGATCTTCAGCAAAAGGACAAAGTAATCCCACAGAGACACATTCTAGAGATAGGCTCCCAGCTGTATGAAGGCCAGCACTGTCCTGAATCGCTGGCATACTACCCATGTGCTTTTGACAGAGATTTTTCTGTGTTTTGTGACACATTTTTATTCCATTTTACTTAATTTCACTTTGTCTTCTGAACCCATATAAATACCTGCAATGTGCAATATCCAGTCACACAACACAAGAAGCATCTCCCTTTGTTCCAAACTTGCCATCTGTTAGCTTCATTTGTTGCCTCTGAGATCTGGTGGAAGACAAACATCCTGAGTGAGAACCACTCACTGTTCACCTTTTCTATTTGTGCTTATTATTTCCACTCCTCAAACCTCTCATTCCAAGGATGATAAGTCCTGGTTTATTTAATAATTTACTTGTGTAGAATTACTTTCACACCATTTTTTTCTTTATTACTATGCATTGTACTTTCTGCAGTTCTATTCATTCCTTTTCAAGACAGAGGCAGGGACAGACCCATACAAGTTACAGGTTTCTGCAGTGCTGCCTGCTTTGTTTTTTATTCTCCACATAATCATCCCCAATATTCTGCTTCTTGGACTACCATTAAGCACAGAGGTAATGCTTTTATGGAATTACCTGTTATAATTCTAAGAATTTTTTCTGGAATTGAAATAGAATGTTCAAGAGCTCACTGCAACACATGTAAAGATAGGATAATTCTTCCTCTTCAATGCACTTCTTACTATTTCATCTGCCACCTATCACCCAGCCACTCAATACTTACAATAATGTATTTCAAATCAGCATTAAGTTGAATAAACGTCCCTCTTCCATGTTCGTGACACTTACTGAGTTTGCATATCTTTGGTTATGCTAAGCAGAAAATAAGCTTTCAAAACAAATAAAAAATGCCTGTTAGCTCAAGTAGCACTATCCCCCACTCCAGTATAAGTTTGCTCAGCTGATTTATTACTCACACACTGCTATTACACAGCGCTCTAATACCATTCTGTGTATGCCATTCTGCCTGAGTGCAATCCAGGTAGATTTTCCTTCCTTTCTTCCAGGTAAATTTCTTCAGACAGGCTCAACACATCACCAACAGTGTACTATTTTTACATTATCCAACTAAGCTAATAAGCATACATGGGAATGATTTCAAGTATTCATAGATGCCGTGTTTTCCTTGTAATCAGTTAAGCCAACTCTACCCGCAATACATGTCAGCAGCTGACACACCAGGAGACACAGTGAAGAGGAAGCCTGTATAGGTAACAAAATCATAAATTTCTGAGAAGATAGGTGAGGTGAGTTAACAAGTAGTTTTCCCTTCTGTGATGCTCTAAAAAGAAATATTTACCCTTCTAAAGAAATAAAAAGGTATCTAAAACATCTGTGACTGGACAGAATTTTTACTGGTTTACTCATGCAATTTAAACTTTTTCCACAATTTCTTTTCCCCTGCTTTTCCCTGCCCCAAAGGCTGGGGGGACAAAGGTTTTTCTTACTCGTTCATTTACTTCACCACACCTGAGAACTTATGGGAATATTGCAGGTTTTAAAATACTAGGATCAAGCTTAAGATGTTGGCATCACAAGAACAAGCTATCAGTCACTGGAAGGCAAACTGACAGGCTGGGCTGGGTGCCACAGCAATGCAGTGGGGTGCAGGAGCAGCTGGGCACCCAGCAGAGCACACTCTTTTGGGGCAACTCCTATAACTGCCCAAAGAAGCACCTCAAATGCTGCCCTGGTGCTTCGGAGCTTGCAACGTGAGTAACACTAGACCCAGGCTAATGAATTGGGACTGCAGCAACAAGTATGTCACTCAGTCACTGACTGCTCCTTGCATACAAATGTGGGCCTCTTCAGTTGGAGACAGTTCAACAGAGTCCATTCTTTCCTGGGCTGGTATATGACGCTTTGCCCAGGACCAGCAAGTAAGGGCCATGAACTCCAGAAAACACTGAGTTTTTGGGAGAAAGCAGAGCAGCTTCTGCCACTACGTAAGTTTTCCACAGAACAGGTGAGTAAAACTGTAAGCCTAAATCAAAAGCTCAGCTATCAAGGGGCAGTCAGACCTGCAGAGCTGCTGGGGCAAACAGCAAAGTGAAAGCAGAGAAGCACAGAAAAGTAAGAAAACTCAGTCCTGAGCAGGTTAGGAAAGACGAATAATTTGCATTCAGTGAAAAATCTGAGGAAGTAGAGCGGTGATTTACATGCAGCATTGATTTATCTGTCCAAACAGCAAGTCAAAGTCCCAACAAAATGAATCCACACTTCTTATTCCTGGATACACAAACTGGGCACTACATGATTGCAGTGGAGCATCCAAGATCTCAAGTCTGCAAGCCATTTCTCACAGGACAGACACCTACTTCTCTAAGAGAGGTTTCATGAACATGCAAAGTCACAGGCTGAGTCTGCCCAGGCACCAGATACAGAAAACGAACACGAGCCACCACAGTTCTTTGCCATTCCCTTACTCAGCACTGCAGCACAAAGATACATGACAGGCAGTTTCTAGAAATGAGCACTTGACAGGCAGCACCTGGCTGGCACCTGGCCAGCTCTTCAGCTTGACGTGCACATCTTCTAAAAATATCAGTAGAGATTTTATAAATAAAAATTGTACGTCCATGCATCACATTTTGGTTGCTGGACAAAAGCCCTGCCACTATCAGGCTGTGTCAAAATGGAAATTCATTTTACAAATTATTGAAGTGTAAAGTCATGCAGTATGTATGTTCTCCAAAATATTAAAGGGTCAGAAAACTATAGGGTACACAAAGATAGGTACCTTTAAGTTCAGCTTAAGATGCAGGCTACCGAACTTACAGAATGAATTTACATCTCTCTTACCTGCCTTCTGCACTTCTTAATTCCTGAATCCATGTGCTAGGTGACATCCCAGGGTGTGCAGCAGCTCTGGTTTGCTGCATGTGATCCAGCTTTGGAGGTAATGAAAAGGAAGTGAGCCCCTAGAGAGAAGCTGTGGGCAGGCACACCTTGTCAGGGTCTCTGGATGCAACCAGAAGGTCGGTACATATGGAATGTGATATACATCATAATACATACAATATGATAAATAACGAAATGCCTGTACTCACACCACAGGCAATGGTAGTAAGCAGATCCTCCTGAACTAAGACATCTGAAACTCAGGTGAAAACCAGCTATCTGGTGCTGGTATGTGTTTGTCACTAACAGAATTTTTATTTGTAAGTAGAGACTACAATGTTTATCCTATTTTTATATCAATTTGTGTTCCTGTTCCAAGAATAGATAAGAAAAGTCAGCATCAGCTTCTAACCAGTTTCCCTTTCTTCATACAGCACAGCACCTAGGTATTAACTACCAGTTTGCTGTCCAGAGATGCACAGAGAAACAATTCATTTTAGCTGCAAACATTTAAACACAACTAATTTTGAGGCATGTCTGAACCTAGCCTGCTAAACTCGATGCCGAATTTGTTTAGTCTCTCTGCCTGCAGTGGTAGATGGAAATGTAGACAAGCAGAGCCATGGCAATTTCTGTATGTGCTGCCCAGATGTTAGCAACCTGCAACAGATACAATAAAACATAACATCATAAAAAATATAAACTTTCTTTTCCTGATCTTAAAACACTAGTCATGGAAAACAGAGCCCCTGTGGATATTCAGTGACTGCACTCATACAAACAATGTTGGGTATATGAGAATAAAACAGATTAGGCTGCTAGATATGTAGAAGAGATTCTGCCATGGACTACATTTAAAAAATGTCCTTTATTTTTATGCTTGGAGTTCCTGGTTCTCACAAAACCCAGATTAGAGCAGCAACAGATGTACACACTTACTTGAAACAGAAAGTCACTTGGGTTCCACTTCAGAGGAAGCTTAGTTACAAAAATTGCAACACGGCCCTCAATGCCCTGAAATCCATCTACCATGTCTTTTACAGACTTGTGTTACTTCTTACTCACGATAGGCAACAAACTACTGTTTAAAAAGAAAAAGAAGGAAAAAGAAAACAAGCATTTCACCTAAAAGCGTGATATTCACAGATAAAATGGGAAGCAAATACCATGAATATCTAGGAAAAATAGTTTTCCCTAAGGTTCAACTGCTCCAAAGTGACCTCATAAAAGTATTAAAAGTGCACTTTGATTTATGTATAGTTGTTCCTTAACAAGCTGTGTAAATCAAAAACAAGAAAAAATTTTACCCCACTGCTATTATTAGATAACACCTTAAAAATAAAATTAAAAAGTCAAGAAAATAACCTGCAAGTGAACAGAAAAAATAGCCATTAATGGGATGATGATGATGATGATGATGATGATGATGATGATGATGATGATGATGATGAAACATCAGTAAGCCAAAATTGTCTACGCAGACCAATTTATTTCTTCTAAGTGCTTCATTTAACCCTTCTCAAAAAAAAAAATAAAACAAAGCAAAGCAAAAAAAGCCTCCCCAAACCAACCAACCAGCTGACCAAACAAACAAACAAACAGGGAAAAAAAAAAACCAACAAAAAACCCCCAACAATGTAACGTTAAAAGGCAGGTAATATTTTGCAAACTGGTTCCTATACAGGAAATCTGGAAACAAGAGTTTAAATCAGTCTGAGGGAGGACTTGCAAGGCAAGAGGAAAACCTGAAGAGCTTCTTGCCATTCTGCTCTTCTCAAGACTGAAGTTCCCATCTCTGCTTTTCCTCTGGTTATTAATTATATAAATACAACCTGGTGGCAGCAGTATAGAGTGTGGGAATTAACTAAGACTCCTGGTGAGAGCTGGAGGAGCAGTCAGGCTACGCTAATAACTTTTACTCTCAATGGGTATGGTCTACTGCAGAACACTTCCTTATAGAAACCTACTAAAACAGTATGTGTGGCCACAGCTTCACTTCTAATGTCCCAGCATTGATCAAAAAGAAGGATTCAACTAAGTCAATGATGGAGAAAAACTAATTTCATGGTAAAATAATTCTAAAATATATTTAAGGTACATTGGCAAGGCTACTTTAAAGGGAATCTGCATTACAAAACATGTGAGGGAATTGAAGACTATATTCCGATGTCCTCCAGCTGCTAAGAAAACAGTTATTCTTTATCACTTTCTGACTACAGTATTTCATGTAAACAATTTTCTGAGAATATTTCTTCCTTTCTTCACTGTTTGGGTTTTATTTTTAAGATAGAATAAAGGGCACTGCTGCTTTTCCATCATCTAGAATTTCTCTTTTCCTCTTAGACAACACAGAAAACTAGGATGGAGAGAAAAAATGAAAACAACATTTTAAATAAAAAAAAGCAACAGTCTAAATATGAAACCCCAACACCTGCCTACAAGAAGTTACTTAAAACAAATGTAAAATTCTGGTTTTGCTTTTACATACGACAGTGCCAGGGGTCACTGCAGAAAACTTGTCAAAGCAATTACAACTAAATTTTGCACATTCAGAGAGTGAGAAATGGAGGACAGTTATGCACTCCCCACTCCAGTAAAAATGTTTCCAGCAACACAGCTTAATGTTAACACAAATGGAATATCCAGGTTTTTAAATCTGTGCTTCTCCAAGCACAGAATAGTCAGTCAATGTTTTAACAATACCTGTGATGTTGAAACAAGGACATTAACTTTTCACTAGAACATGGAGTACCTGAGAGCATCCATCGAGATCCTAGGTTGTTACTGTATTTACTACCAGGTTAAAAAAAACCATAATCTATCAAAAATCAAATTGTTAGTACATGAGTATTTTAAACAGAAGTGTAGTATATTTTTTTTTCAAAAAGCAGAATTAAAAGGGAAAGAAAAAGTGCTAAGAGCAACAGAAAAGAAATGCAGAAACATTTCACAAGGACTTTAATTAAGGCGTAAGAGTGCCATTCAAAATCCAGATTTCTGGTTAATGCTCATTTATGTTTGCAATGCCATATTCATTACAAAAATTATATATAAAGAACATTTTAAATATAGTATTTTTCTTTCATTCATGCATCTCATAACTGGAGAAGCAAGTCCTTTGGCCAGAAAAAGCAATTTTAAATTCAAATTATTTAAATTCTATCACTTTTCTGTAATAGTGAGGGTTTGTTATTACTAAATGTGATGCTACTAGATGTAGCACAACTCAGATGTAACACTGTATTTGCAGACCAGAGGCAAAAAGCGGCATTAATTTAATTTTCATAGTGAAAAAAAAAAAAAAGAAATGCTGAAATGGATCACAGGTAGAAATAAATTGGTTCATTTTCATTTCATGTACATTGTGAAATTACATGGTAAAAAAATGGCAAAATATGACACCACTCAATTATGATTTCATTAACAACTATTACTGGCATGCAAGACATATTTTGTTGTATGCATTTCAAAATTATTTAACAGCTCCTTTGCCAGTTGGTCTACAAATGCTCTATTTGTCTAGAAAAAAAAATGTACAAGACCATAACTGAAGGAGTATTTTACTTTCCTTTCTTTTTAAAACCAATTTTATTCTACCATTCTCTTTTATAGACACAAGCCTATAACAACCTAGCTGGTTGCTGTCTGTATAGCCTTCCTCATCCCATCAGATGCTGGCAACAGTTACAAAGGAAGTCCCATGAATGCCAGCATGTGCCACGTCCTGACACGTATGATGTGATCTGCACTGCAGCCAAGTCAACCTTCATTTGATTCTTGACACTGATCCACATCTCTTGGAACTCCACTGGTCACTACAGCAATACTGCTGAAATCAAGTACTACTTATGCTCCACAGCTTGCAATATTCCTCACCTAGACACAAACCTTTTTCTGCCATGTTTTTCAGACGAAAATTTTATTTTGGTTATTTTAATGCTTATAGTTAGGATTATTATTAGCTCCTTGCTTTTCCCAGGGAAGAACAGAGCCTTGCTCAAGCACTGTCTTAAGCCACAGACCGTGCTGCCATCTTATCTGCCTCTGCCTGTGTTCTGTATTCATTTCACCAGCTCTCACTCTAGCCCCTGTTTGTTTTGCTAATGGACTTGCTGCCACAGCATACACAAAAGTAAAACTAATATCATCAGGGAAATTCAAGTCCCCAAAACACAATCTCAAAATGCTTTGCTTTCTATACTGGGTTGTTACTAAAACAAGTCCAAAATTTCGCAGCTGAGAAAATGCCCAGACCCAACAAAGAAACACCAAAGACAAAATTGGACACTGTAGATAGGACATCAGACATATCTGTGTGGGAATATTAATCCATTGGTAGTTGAGATATTTGTTTAGAAAGAAACAAACTATGCTGCATTATTGTTTATTCTGAATTTTAATAATTCACTTCCAGAAATGAGAAAATATATCATATGGATGACCTTTTATAATTACACTGATAGACTTCCTATGCAAAGCACTTGAGTCCTAACCATTGCAGTGCTTTACTTTTGGACCACATGACTGAGCTGAGCAGGGGCTCTAGTCAAAGCAATTAATCTCACTTTATCCCAATTTCTCTCTAACAAGTTATGCTATTACTCTGTTATCTCATAGACTCTGTGAGCAGCCTTGGTAAATATTCTGAAGGTGAAATTTTCCATCAAAGGTCTAAACACAAACCCAGTGTTATCCCACAATGGCTGTCTTCAATTCTCCCTGGTATACATGAGGGATGACGCAAACCTCTTGCTAAAAACAAATGTGTTTCAAAACAAATGTTTACAAAAAGAGAATCATTATATGCAGCCAAAGAAAAATGGGTAAAACTTGCCAAAATTAACATGATGAAAAAACTATACTGTTTAAAAAAAAATAATGAGTAAATCCCAGAGACTTGGATAGGCTTGTACATATTTAACACAAACTTGCTTTCTATTCAGTCTCAGAGGCACATGATGATGATGGTATTTCCACAGCTAAATTAACATGGCCAACATTCTGCAATGTAAATTGGCTTCTATCGATTAAATTAAGCATGGGGTGAACTTAAGCTGTTTTATCTGGCCATCAGTGAATGTTTTGCTGGCTGGGAATGTCCTGAAAGAGGAACAGAAGTGCTTGGAATCGATACTGTCCAAACCAATTTTTTCTCCCTGTTATCAAGGACAACTCTGTAATTAAGAAGCAATTCCCTTAAACTGTCCACCATAGTACACAGGAATGAGTGCCTCAGACAGCTTCTCAGAGACACGGTTTGCTCCTTGCCTCATGGGTTTGAATAATGTTATCACCAAGCAGACTCAGGTGTATATATATAAAAGGCTTCACTGCAACTAAATTTGTATTTACTCATTCAAAGAGTATTTTTATGTGATTTAAATTTTACATGATTACTTTCTTATTTATGTGATGTCATCATGAGGAACTCAGGGCATATCAGATAAATCACACAGAGCCAAATTACTCTGAGATGTAAGTTTTGTAATAACCTTGATATCTAGGAAAACCTAGCTACATTGCAGAACTATAGGAAAATTACTCTAACCTAAAGAGGTAACCCAGGTTATAGATTTGCCTAATAACCACAGGGATGTTTTGACTTGAGAGATCCTGTCTCAACAAACTTCAAAAGCATATTCACAAATTTCATTATGTGAATAGCTGTGATGCATCCTCACAAGGTACCTGTTTCATCCATGGTTCCGTCATAGACCCCTCTCCTAAGGGGGGAAATTTGCAGAACATCAAGTGTGTGGCCTTATCACATGTCCTCACTCTTCCTGTATTCATATCAAGGAGGGGAACAATTTTCCCTGTCCAGAATTCACAAGAATTCAAAAAGCAAAAAACTCCTGAAATTCAAATGGCAATAAAATGTAGGAGTAGTTAATAACCAAAATAGGAATCAAAAAGTTTACCTTGAATTTCTAAACGAAAATGCATTAGTTGAAATGCCTTATCACAGGCTTAACTTTTTTCTTTTTTTTTAAGATCTATTTTATCCATATGAAACATGAACTGTTTTACACGTTGCCTCTAAATTTATCAGAATTTGGAGTGATAAGTCATTTTATTAGAAATAAGCATTAGAGTAGAACACAAGTAAGATAAACAATGTACAGCAAAATAATAAGGTAAATAATACTAAATAATAAGGTTAAATGACATACAGTGTTTGAAAACAACTGTATGGCAAATGTGTGAATAAATTACTTCATCTACATGAGCTATTTATTAGAACTACCACCTGTCTTGGCAAAGATTTTGATTATTTAGCAACTCTCATAATTGAATTGTTTAGTTTCAAACACAGTAACTGGCAAATGATTTGCAAACGATTCTGGATTGTGTGGTCCTTGCTGAGCTGTTTTCATATTATTAATTTTTTTTTTAGAGGAAAAATTTACCTATAAACCTAATGCATTTCTGTTGTGTTATTTCAGAACCTGGAAGGGTACATAAACAGGATTTATCAGAATGAGTAATAGAGCACCGCAGCTTGGAAGAAATGAAGCACTATAATTTTGCTTTTTTATTCATAATACTTCAATGTCCCACAGATCTGCTGCTTCTCACCAAGCACTTGAATAATGTGTGGTTCCTGAAGTCCCGCAGCTCCTTCAAGGAACATCATCAACTTTATAAAAAGAAAAGGAGTTTTGGGTAAAAAGCAATTGCTCAAGTTAGATGGTGCTTTAAAAGTTATTTCATCCATAAGATAAAAGGGGTCAACTGTGGAAATGTTCTTTAAGAAAGGAGATTGAACATCATGAGATCACATAAGACCTGTGTGATCGAGATGTTTACCACTTATCAGGTAAGATAAACACGGCAAAGGAAACGTTAGACATCAGAAGACAATGCTCCTCTAAGTTCAGAAAGCATTTCATGTGACTACTGTCCCATATCAACATTCAGTAAGATTCAAGACATGTCCCTGGCAAAGTAATAGCAAAGAAAAGCAGCAATTAGAAACAAATAAACCTAAACCAGTATTTATGGTTAATACCAGGCCTAATGATCATTTAATACTATGTTTTGGTTAGGAAATAATCTAAGCTAACTAAAGTAATGCAACAGTTCTTCTTACTCAATGGGGTGAACAAAGCAATCAATACATACTGAGTTTTGTACACCAAGAGTGTACATTGCTGTAAATTCAGGATAATATCAAAGGCATAAATCTTAAGGGAAAATATGTTGGAAACTTGGTTCTCTTCTTGGCTTAATGCTTGCTTTTTAAGTAAATACAGGACCTGAAACTTGGCATAAGGTTAGATAGAGCCCCCTTGGAGCTGACGAGGTGATGTTAATGCAGATGCAGAGAGATGCGACTTCCTCTACCTTGCATGTCTAAGATGATTTAACAGAGGACCAACAGCATTTTATCTCCAAAACATATACATATACAAGAACCTCTAAGATAGGCACAGGCACAGGGGGAGAAAACAAGGTGCCCTCTGCCCCTAAGGCAGAAAGGTAAGCCAGACTTAAAAGCCAGAGGGGTAGCCAATGGCTACCTTATCAGGGAAGGGTATGAATGACCTGGAGCGGGAAATGTGAACGGCTAACATTCCCTCTCATTTTACAAATCCTAAACATTATACTTCTGAGTGTGACTACTGTGTTGAGGCACTGCAGTGTCTCAGGAAGTCATGATGAATGTATTCTGTACATCATTCATTCCATTGCATGTATGCAGGATGATCAGTACGTACTTCAAATGTTCTTCAGAGAGTGGGACACTCAAAAATATTCAAAATGTGTGTATCATGTACAGACATCTCTGCTAAGACTGCTTGCACTGCTAGAAGTGTGTACAAGCAGACTTTCAGGCACCAAGGAAATTTAATTGGAGCTACATTAGCTAAAAGCACTTATGGATTTGGGGCTTGATGGAAATTTGGCAAAGATTAGGATGACACAACTAGACTTAACACTAGAATTTCTCACAAGCCCCAAATCACACCTATCAGCTTTGCTTGGACTGAGCTCTTAGCTGTTTAGAAAGAAGAAGACAATCAACTTAAAATCAGGTTATGATTAAAGTCCAATGGCTGTATGTAGGAGGAGGCAACTTTTATTGCAAGCTTAGCAGACAACAAGGACTGAAAAAGAACCCTTTACTCAATATAGGAAGATGCTACTGAGCCCCAGGGAGTAGAGTTCATGAACTACTTGCATTCAAGAAAGGGAAATATTTTTAGAGCAACCCAGCAGACTCAAACATCATACAGAAATGGATAAAGGTAGAGAAGAACAAATTAGATATTCTTAGAACAAGGTGAAATTTTACTGTTCCCTTTAAACTCTCTATTTGAAATAAGTAAAAGGAAATTCAAATAGTGATGATGAAACTTTAAAGCAAGTATGGGAGGCAGAACCAATGGCCCTAGACTGAGAATGTTTTATGCGCAACTGTCTGATATGGAAAAATAAATCAATATGAAAAATCCAAGAAAAGAAATCATTATTCATAATGCTGGCTAACCCTTTCCCTATTGAAATCTAATGCAGCTGTTCCTCAACCAAAGGAAGACGCTGTGTAAGACCAAAGGTTTTTAACCTGCTTTTCTGTTCCTGACAGTATCCAGTAAGGGAGACCAGAAGATCATAAAAATAGGCCAAGCTTGTAATGCTTTTTCCTTAGCGTAGTGGAGATTTCAGTTCAGGGATTTCCTGATACAGAGCTAGTATCTTTGTGTTTAATAACCCACAGCAGTTTTTTCTTCCATCAACTTGTTTTTTTCAACACATGAAAACTTCGAGCATACAGAAGCATCCTCCAGCAAAAAAGTTTCACCATTTCATTAATTCAAGCAAAAAGCTATCTTAATAATTTTATGTTGAACCTGTCACCTGCTGACATTTCATAACTCTTAGTTTTTATATTACAAAAGGTAATGACAACCATGTCTCATATAAAACATTATCCAGCTAGGACATAGTTTTACAAATGCTCAGAAAATTCCTTTTCCTTGAAAAACTGGACAAAAGAAATTCATGCACGACAAGGAACAGTAAAAGTAATATCTAATATATTGATTTTTTTTTTGTCCTGCCTTATTCTAGTTGATTCCTTGGAACACAATCCTAAGTGTTTCTTGCATATTAATTTGAGAACTGTCATGTTAAGATCTACACATATATTAGCTACATCTTGATTCTATACTGTTTACCATTCTGCAAGCAGTAATCAAAAAGCATAGGACAACCACAGCATGAGCAGCTCCAAAACTCCCATCAGAGAGATAAGTATCCAGGGGAGCTTGCAGGAAAGGAGAGAAAGCATACCATGAGTGCCACCAATTAATTTTTAATTTTTCCTGTATAAACAAAAAGCTAATTAAGTCTCCTTGCTTGAACAGCATTTATATTTACAGTAACTTGTGATGCTTTTTTTTTTTAAAGAAAGAAAATACAGGCGTTGCAAAAGTCAGAGACTCTCTTGAAGTTACTTAGTTAGTTCAGTGGTAGCTTTGTATTTAATTTCCAAGTTTCAAGAGGCTACAGAAACAGCATTAGTCAGGGACACTATACTATGTGTTATAGTAAAACCACAGCCAAGTGTTAAGTAGTTACTATGATTGAATTGTTTTATGCTTGTAGTTTCATATGGCAGTTTGCTTTTTGGTTCTCCTATAGAACAAACACTAAAACCTTATAATAAAAATGTAATGTAAAACAATATACACATCTCTCTCTAGTAGACTACCATAAACTCCAATTTCTCATGGCTTCAAAGTTCTCAAACATGAAACATAGCTTTTCTTTTTTCCCTTCTCTTACACAGAAATATTAAGCATTTTTCATCACTTGACGAATGATGTAAAAACACAAAACCCACAGGTAAAAACACCCATGAACTGTCCTCAGCAATAAAAAAGTATTATACAAATGACAGACTCTTGCAACATTTCAAAATGTCAAGGATCCTTCTAGATACATTAAGAAATAAAAACAAGTACAAGTCAAGGAATTCATTTCTCAAGCACTTTTCGACTAAATATTCCCCTTTGCACAGTATCTTTTCTATTTGAAGGTGGCAAAATTAATCCAGCACACTAATTCATCCATTGCAATATCACAAAAG
>JAWWLZ010000001.1:78490288-78511361 GCA_035041345.1 Poliocrania exsul | reverse complement strand
AGACTACAAGTGAGCACACAGACACTCCTGAAACAGCTTCAGAGTATGAAGTAAATTCTAATTGTCAAAGAGTTTCAGACAACACCTAACACTCAAATAGCAAAGCCCAAGCATTCATTCTTCTAAAGCCTAAACCAAAGAAACATAATCAGGTAAAAACAAACAAAACCAGTAAGAAGTTTGCTTTGTTCTATGTTCTTTGATTGCTACCCAGACATGGTCAGATGTATTTTGCAAGCTGGCCGCTTAACCCACCTTGAGCTCTGCTACAATCCAAGCCCTCAAAACACAACATAAACTCCACCCACTCAGCACTGGTACACCCACACCTGCAGCACTGGGTCCAGTCCTGGAGAGAGAGTAGTGAAGATGAAGGGCCTGGGGCAGTTCTTCTCTGATGAGAAGCTGAGAGAGCTGGGATCGTTCAGCTCTGGAGAAGGGAGGGCTAAGAGGATCTCATCAATGAAGGTAAGTAACAGGAAGGTGCAAATAGGAGGAAGCCATCACTCCTTCCCTACTACTTCCATCCCTTGTAGTGGCTGGCACTGGATGCTTAGAAAAAGAATATGCCATCCTATTCCATAGAGCAATTCTTTCCTTGTGTCCAACCCTCCAGCAACCTTTCATCTTCCCATAAATTGTGGTTTAGGGATTCCCAGTTCCCATTATCGTGCTTAACAGCCTCAGATGGAAGTAACCATCATGAATTTGTCTAATTGCTTTTGAACCCATTCAGATTTTAAGCCTCCACAACAGTAGACAGCAACGAACCCTGCAATTTAATTATGCACATCATGAAGAAGTACTTCCCTTCATTTGTCTTAAAGCTACAGCTTGATCATTTCACTGGATATGGCTTTACTTTTGTACTATGAGAAAGGCAAATAATTATTCCTTTTTCACCTTCTCCATGATATTCATGAGTTTATATACTTCACTTGTAATTCTCCTCAGTCAGTCTTTTTCTAAACTGAAAAGTTCTTCAAAGTCTCTTCATACAGAAATTGCTCCTTCTCTAAGAAAAGCCTCCTACAACTGCTCCTTTTCAAGCTGAAGAACATAATTTAATCTGCACAATCTGTTTCATCCATTACATAATACTACTACATCCTTCCAGAGGGTGGGAGACAAGAATTGCATCCATGTAGATGCCATGCACAATGGGGTTTGTTTGTTTGTTTGTTTCAAAGGCTGATGCTACCTGCATTATTCTATTTTTATCCTATATCTTAAAATCTAAACTTTTTCTTTATGAAAGTAGAAAGGTGTTGATATGAGAAATAGCCCAGGTCAAAAGAGAGAGAATATGTATGAATTTCACTCCAATCAATAGCTTTTTAACCAAATCTCAAAACAGACCAGAGACACGCCTATGGCAAATACGAGCCAAAAGGATTGTAGAAGCTAATAAACAGTGAATATCACCTTGGAAAAACATGTGTGTTGGACCATTTATTACCACTAAATGGTGCAATGGCACATAGCATGTTTTAAGGTATTGCTTATGCAGTCTGAAAGCCAGCCATTAGTTTTGCCACACACAAGCCTCTCCTCAGTCTCTTGACTTTGCCAATCTGCCACACTCAAAGAAACTGTTATCTGGATGCCAAAACTAGCACTGCAACAACATACACTAGAACTAAAGCATGATAGTATTATTTCATCAGTACTTATCTGTGGAATATTGTGTTCTGTAAGTAAACTCAGGTTGTGAGTTTCAGAAATATTTTTCTTTTCTTTGAAGCTCCAGTCTTTCTCTGCTGTACCAAATGTCAGAACCTTCATGTTTTGGAATGGAACTCTCTAGCAGGCAGTTATGTTCTATTTCCCTGGACACTTCTTTAGCCACTTCCACTAGATGGCTTAGAAAAATTCCTTCTGACCTTGATCAAGCCTGGTCCAGAGATGAATACGTGAGCAGCTCTATCCTCTGAAGATTCCATGTGTGCTGTCCCTCAAAACTCCTGTGAGCTCATGGCACACTGAAGTCATCATCTTCACAGAAGATAAACACAGAGAGAGCACCCTATTTTGCAGGCACTCACAGAATCAGAGAACATGCTGAGTTGGAAGGGATACATCACAATCATCAAGTCCAACCCTTAGCCCTGCACAGGACACCCTAAGAGTCACACCACGTGCCTGAGAGCACTGTCTAAATACTTGTCGAACTCTGTCAGGCTTTGTGCTGTGACCACTTCCCTGGGAAGCCTCTCCCAGTGCCCAACCACCCCTTGGTGAAAAATCTTTTTCTAACCTAAACCTCCCCTGACACAACTTCAGGACATTCCCATGGGTCCTATCACTGGTCACCATAGGGAAGAGATCAGTGTCTGTCCCTCCTCTTCCCTTCACAAGGAAGTTGTGAACTCCTCCTCCTTCTTTGGAGTCTCCAGCACTTTCCTTTCCTCAAGCCATAGAAGGCAGACTGTACTGCCCCTTGAGACAGCAGGAAAAAGGATAAGTAAGCACTTCAAACAAGAACTCAGAAGAATGAGGAATGTGAACAGAATAAAGATGTAGGACAGACAAAACACAGATGGGATGGAAGGGAATGCAAAATGGCAATGGGAAGAGAGTATGAACAGAATCAGAGGAGAGTGGGATGGGATATAGATAACAAGCCTGCAAAAAACCTCTAGAGAACAAGAAAAAAAAAAGGAGAATCAAGGCGAAAAAAAGAAAGGTATTATGAGCCCTGAGAAAAGGGATGTGAGTGGGATTACAATGACTGGAGAGCAATTCTTCATAAAGCCAGCTCTATTCTACTGGAAGGTTTGCATTCTTTATTGATCTCTCTGGGATGGTATATCATTCTCCAGCAATGCCACCTAAATTAGGGAGATTCTTCTGACTTGGCTATAATAAGTAAATGCTTGCACAAAGTCACTGTAAACAACACTCTGTTTTCAGTTTAGCTCCCACCATCTTCTAGGAGAAAGTCTGTACAGAGATGACATTCTGCTCATCCTAAAAAACGTCTGCTGTAAAAAATCTGAAACACCATCGATAATCCATCAAGGTCATGGAAAGGAGAATCCATAGAGTTTCAACATATTCAGACTTCCAAACTTGGATCCAGAATGTTTAAACACAAAAAGGATGCTGAAATTTCAAGTTCACCATTCAAAAATCAGGAGATGAGAAAACAAACCCTACTTAAGCAATGTTGTCAACTATTTGTTAGAATGTAATATGTAATTACATGATAATGTACTCTTTTTTCCGTTAAATTACATAAAGGACAATGATGAATCTGAAAATGTCAGTGAAACTTGTCTACAAAATCAGCCATATGGTTCTCTTTACTTCTGCTGTCACAAAAGTTAATAGTGTGTAATGACTCAGATAGGAGACTTGAGAAGCAGATTCGGGGTGGCTTATGCTCTCCAGACCTCAAAAACTGTATGCCATCTCTAACATTGTTGTGCAATCCCTGTATGATATTGAACAAGACTCTTCTTTAAAGATAATCACAAAGATCCAGATTCTTCTCCACTAGCTGGAAGTATTTAAGTCAGGTCTCTACATCAGATGGTCAGAGGTAGCCAGGAGGACTGACTGCTCTCCTGTAGAGCTTTGCTCCTCTATAAACTAGAGAGAGGAGTCTGGGCATCCAGTAGTCTCCATCAGACGCCTTTCTGCATCTTTACTACACCCAGTATGACCACTTGAGGTCTTATTATTTAATAAACCCAAATAGCTGTAACTACCACTGACATAAAAACACAGTAAGATAGTACTAAATAAAAATGTCCAGCTCCAGACTTCCCAAATTCCTCTGGCCAAAATTATTTATTATAATCTCTGTGCCTTATTTCCTTATATGTGAATAGCGATTGCAGCACCACCTCACTGCACAGGGTTGCTCTGAAGATTGTTTGCAAAGATCTAAGAGGTTGATGTAATCAGGGAGGAGACAGTGTGTTTCCTAATGTGCCTTTGATAACCTGACATCTTACAGTGAGGGCTACAAAGAACAGCTCAGGGAAAAGAAAAGACTATCTGCTGTAGGACGCGCCTGTCGTACATAAATGACGCACAAGAATGCACAATGAACAGGAGCAAACAGCAAGTGCGTGTTCGCTCAGCAAGATCAACCCTCTGGGATGAATGAGACAGGGATTTTTGCTGACGACAAGGTGTTGGAGAGTTTTCATATTTTCAAGAATGATTTTTAAAATGTTTCCAAATTTTTTGGTATTAAAAAGAATGATAAAGAACCACATTTATGCATCTAAATACTCGCTAAGAACAAGGTTAAAAGACACAAATTTCACTGGTATTTCATTTTTTTATCACAACAGAACTACAATTTCTAGCCTACTTGCAGAGGGGACTTAAAAAAAAAAAAAAGGATATATAAACATTAGCAATTGAGACTGATTTCATACCTCCCTAGCCAATGGAAGTCCTCCCCCAGCGAAACAAAGCTATGTTATAAAACTAAATGCCCTATGAATAGCTCATTAAATAGAACACTGCAGTCCTTAAGTCCCCACATTTGATTAAAATAAATAATTCCTTCAGTGAACTTTTTATTACTTTCTGAAAACTACAGATACAAAACTCAAAAGGAGTGAATACAGAACACAGTGAATCATCTGAGCAACAAATTAGCTCCATTTAATTCTTCAGGGTTACATTATAAATCAAGTCTGATGAGATGCCCGAGTCATTAGAGCTAGAAACGTCAAAAGGAATATATTCTGTTTATAAACTTTTGTGATTTAGAGTTATTATGAAAGTGTGTCCAGTTTTCTGGTTTTTCAAAAGCTGTTTTCAAATGTCTGCAAGCAGGTAACCACAGAAGCATGTACACTGTATTTTGAAAGACATTAATAATTCCAGTGCTCTGACTAGGATATAAAAGTAGCCACATAAATCTGTGTCTCTCAGGGCAACAGAAGTGTAACCAATGACTGATCCTAGAACAGAGACCTTAAACATCAGTGTGTATGAACGCTGAACAACATTACAAGTAACAAACAGTACTTGAAAAGAGACTGACTGAAAATTTTCACCTTCTACTATCCCAGTCTGAGAAGTGTCATGATCTTTCTGCTACCCAGGTTATGCAGCATTCACACAGTGGAACAGGAGAGCACACTGCCCAAATTTCATATCACGCTTCTCATTTGGAAGTGTGTATTGCCTCCACTACTTCATAATGAAATAAAATGATTCAAAGCACTCCTGCCACGTGTAGCTAGGTCTGATGGTTGGTTGTGATTAAATTCTGCTTCAGCTTACTGACCTGAATAAATTCTATGGCACACAGAACAAGAAGATAAATTCTCACACAAGAATACCAACACTTTCTCTAATAGCTGGATGATGTAGAGTGATTCAGTGTTACTCATGGGACATGTTAAAAGATAATCTTAGTCATGGCTTGTGTGTTGATTTGGATACAGTAACTCACAAATTTACCACTGGGATTGTGAAAGGTACCAGCAACAATTTTGATAAATGATTGTAAAAGAAAAGTCAAGTCAGAAAACCTTGAAGAGTATTCCTTCCATTTTGTACCTACCTTGTTGATTTTACTTTAAAATATTCTAATCAATGTCACAGACAGTCTGTTTTATGTCATATAGAATGTGCCAATCATCCTGATTTATTCCTCTGTAAATATCAGGTGATCCTGGTTTAGTGCTTCACAGCACAGAATTATACCAAAGACCAGAAAAATAGGCTTGCCAGACTTTTTTTCCTTAATTTATTTCTTTCCAATTTCCACAATGTACTATACCATCTGGCATCACTAAGGCACAGTAACTCACTTTTGAATACATGAAGAACTCTGAGCTCAGCACATACTCATATCATTATCCATTTCTTCATTTATTTTTATTTAGTGGATTTATTTTTAGATCTTCTCACTGAAGGTATCCTGATTTCACAAAGCATTTTCACTTAAGCATATTATTGATTAGCAATCTTTAGGGAGAATAAGCTGCAACTTACTAGAATCTAACATATTTCTCTTTAGTCTAACAGATACTACACAAAAAAATCAGCCTTATCAATACCTTTTTTCTCATTATATGTCAGTATAGTTCAGTAGTGGCATAAAATCCCAGTGATATATGTAAAGATTAAATGTTGATAATACATTTGAAAAATTTCAATACAAAATTTAAGTTTATATGTAGTATATCCACTTCCACTTAATCTATTCAACTATTTCCATAAGGTAGTTATGAACATATGCTACTAAAGTAATTTGAAGACTGTATTTTCTATTATATACTACAACCTCAATAAATTAAACACTAAATATCAGAGAGTAATACGGCTGAGACAAACTTCATAATTAAAGGATTGAAAAACAGAAAGCAATCCAAGAGTTCCCTGAAAAGCTGGACATTAATTATCTTTGCAGCATCATAATAAGTACCAAATTCACATGACCATCCCCAAACGCAAAATAGTAATTTTCTTTTTAAAACTGAGCTGCTGGAAGAAAAGTTTTCTCATTTATTAGCCTCTCATGCTCATGCATCTTACCACTTTCAACAGCTCTGCAAACCCCACAGCATAGACTTGGAGAGGTCATCTTTGCCCTTGAAACTTGGCTAATAAAGCCAAGAGATACAGGGCATGGGGGTGTATTGGGTGTAATGGCCCTGGGCAGTGTGGAACCTGCCAGGAAGAGAAAGTCAGGGACTGCCTTATGCTGGTCACAGCCATGACAGCAGCACACAAAACAGACCTGTCATAGAATCGATTGGGTTGGAAAAGACCTCCGAGATCATCAAGTCCAACCCTTGGTCCAACTCCACTCCATTTACTAGATCATGGCACTCAGTGTCACGTCCAATCTCAGTTTAAAAAACTTCAGGGACAGCAAATCCACCACCTCTCTGGGCAGGCCATTCCAATGCCATAACTATTCATCTTATTTCTTGATACTGGAAACAGAAATTACAAGTCAATATAAAACAACAAGAAACTAGCTTAAGTAGAATTCCCCAGTTTATGACTGGTTTTGCTCCTGATGGGGAGGCAAAGGCTTTCCTTTAGTGTCTACATCTGCACTTTGGATGCCGTTCAGCTTCTTGCAGAACTGTATAAACGAGTAAGGTAAGAACAAAACTTTCTTAAAGGCTTTGATGGATGGCGCTAAAATTATGGAGTCACAACACCAAATTACTGTTAAAAAGTACCACCTATTTCTGAATCAATTAATTTCAATACCCTTGTAAGTCTCTTCATCTAAATTACATACTTTAGTATTGCAAGAAATACAGCAATCAACCTGTGGAAGAGTGTCACAGGAATTTACTGTGCTGTTACATGAAAAGTACTTAGGATATCAATTCCTCAGGCTTCTGGCCACCAGAAGTGAATCACCATTTAAGAGCCGTAAGGATCCACAGGGACCCATAACCTTCCACATAACATGTCATACACAAAATTTTCCACTCAGCTACAGTTCTCCACAGGTGGTCTTCCAATTTTATCCTTTCAAGACAAGTTGAAAAATATGACCTCAGTATAATAAAAGTCCAAAATTCTTCACCTCCTGGTTTAACATTTCTATCAAGTAAGAAGCACACTGTTCCTTTCCACATTTCTTCCATACTTTTCCACTCCTAGGTTTTCTCTATGCCATTTTTAAAGTTTCATTTTCCACACAATTTTCTTTTACAACATATTTGTGTAGAGAAGCTGAAAATTCAGCTCCATAAATTTTAGGTTTTCCCTCACATGCAGGAAAATCTGCCTCTTAAACCCTGGCAAATATCTCAGCAATCCTTCAATTTCTAGTCTCCAGTTTTCAATTCCCACCAGACTATAGGCCCCTAAATGTTTTTCTTCTAATCTGACAACTGGAATAGGAAAGGCACAACACAATGTTTACAAAAGCAAAACAATATTAAACTCCAGTAACATCAAGGAACTTGCCTTGTCAACAATCAGAGAGTTAACAGTAAAGCTACAAGCTATAAAGTTGCTCCTAAAGTTACCACTTTTTAACTGTTTCTAATAGTCATAACCACTTCTGACCAGAATAAAAGCTTTTTATACACACACACACAATTAGTGTCCAGCTCTTGTCACTGTCTCTCCTCCACAATTGCCCTTCACCTCTCCTATACCTTCAGTACTACAGATCACATGGACTTACTGATCTGGACAGAGGACCACCAGGGACATACAATTGTTGTTTCCTTCATCTATCTTGCCAAAGTGCTACTAGGAGACTACTCAGGCAGTCATTTCTATACATACACCTCTTGAGGTTAAAAGTTAGCCTATGTTTAAGACCAGCTTTACTGGATAAAAACATCTTAGTCTAACCAACACCCTCTCTTTAACACCAGCTGTAAAAGACACTGAAGAAAACGCCATCGACAAAATGGGGAAAGTATGAAATTAACTCTCCCAATATTCAGCAATATGTATTTTAAAGACTTCTAAAGCTGAAGAATTTGTACACATTCTTGTGTTTATCAGTCCTTGATTTATCATCCACGTCTAATCCATTTGGGAGACATGTCCAAATTTTTCCTGTGCAAAGAGGCCCACAGAATAACTTGGTACAGTATGAAAACTATTTCCATTAATTCAGAGATGCTTCCTGTTCATTTTACTGAATATACCCTAGTCTAGTATTCTTCAAGACATTTATGATTTTTATAATACATATATTTTTAAATATTTGTATAATAAAATCAGTTTCTCTTCAATCAACTCTTTCATAAACTGGAGAGTCCTAGGTTACTTCATCTCTTCTCATACAGTAGCTCTCTCCTATGCAAGATGCAGGTGCACAGTACATTTATAAAACATTTTGCCCTCACTTCCTCTCCTAATAATTTTTAACATTGTTCTGATTGGTACTAAGCACAACGCCAGCATTTCCAGTCTCCTACTGCAATGATATCCAGACCTCTTTTCTGAGTGCTAATGGATAATTTACAGCCCATCACTGTGTTAGCAGCAATAGTTTTAAACCCTATACACTACTTAGGATTTATTGCTACAATTTCATTTGTTGCGTTATTGCCCAGTCACCGAGTATCATGAGATTATTCTGTAATTCTTTGGTTTTAATTTAATGCTTTAATTATTTGATGCTACAGAATTATCTCTTTTCACCATTTGTCATTTTTCCAGATTCAGAAGTATGTTGAATAGTATATATTCCAAGAGATTCCAGTTAGACCCCAACCATAATCTCCTGCCACTTGTGGTAACTTCCCCCAACAAAGTAGTACCATATTAACTCCATACAACACTATCTCACATTATTCCCAAATGGAGTTTGGTAATAAAATTAAGCTCTACATGCTCCCACACAACAAAATAATGATGTTATCTCCAGCATCCCAAAGTCTCAAAGAAATTAATGACTGGAAAAATGGAAGCCATGATCCCTGAAAGATGATGAGGGAAGATGAGAGATGACTGTATTCCTGAGACTGCCATGATCCCTCAGAGCTCTTTAGCAGATCCTCCTGCTTTCTCCAAGTGCTTTCTCAAACAGGATTTAATAATCCAGATAGGGCCACTGTGAACAACTGAATATTGCTTTGAGAAAGTGTCAATCTTCATGCTGAAATACTTTGGTTAAATGCCGTGACTAGCAGCTAACCTAGTAGCAAGAGCAACAATTTGCCTCCTCTCCTACTCACACAATCATTTGGCATCAGCGAAGACATTCTAGCATGTATTTTCATACACTGATTCAACTCAGTAGCCAGAAAGAAATTTCATTTATTTCATTGGCCTAGTTTCTTTCCAGGCTAGTAAGTTTAACTCAGGCAAAGCAGTGTGGTGAACATCAGAGACACTGAGCACAAGTACTACTTCCTTTGAGATGAGTTCCTCCCATCTCACACAGCTCCACGCTGTCAGGGCAGGGGATTGGGCAAAATGCAACAGCAGGGCTGTCTCTGCCCCTCCCATGACATACAAGTTTTAACCTCCAACTCAAGACACAAATATACTCTACTCAAAACTAAAAGTTTCCTTTTTAAACTGAGTCTTCACTAGATTACTAGAAAATAAATGAGAAATGTTTTTTAAATAGTATTAATAAATGTCATGATTATATTTAGAATTACTACATCAAGTAAGGCAGTTAAATGCCTCCCTGAGATCCGATCCCATCAGATCTCGGAAGCTCAGCAGGGTCAGTCCTGGTTAGTGCTTGGATGGGAGACCTCCTGGGAATACCGGAGGCTGTAGGTTCTAGTCCTGAGGACTTCATTGTCACCATCCAAGCTCGCTCGGCCGTGGCAGATGAACTTTAGGACTTAAACGGTGGGGCCAGTTCTGTGCACACTGTGCCTCACCTAAAAAATCCACTGTGCAGGCTGAAAGGGCACACCCACGTGGGGAGAGCCCTTCCCAAATCTTCGTTTGCAAAGCCTGGCCATACTACATCGAATTAGTCATCCCCAAATTATCATTTATTCTCCTAGGAAATATGAAGATTAATTGCATGTAGATTCCCAAAGATACCCAATGCTAATAATATCACTATTAATGCATTTTAACTAAACTGTAAACAAACCTCTGATCTCTTGACATAAGTGTCCTTTCAGTGTTCCAGGGAAACTGTTACAAGGTGCTGTGATCAGAATATTGTTTTTCTATCAATATTATAAAAATTCTTTGCACTTAGTGCCTAAGATTTGTGCATCTCAAAGTGCATTTACACTAATCATACAATCTGATCATACTAAGATTCAGAGGGAGGCAAGCTTTGGAGTGATTAAGGCTGTTAGAAGTAACTTTTTCACTTGAGTGAATGCATTGAACATGTAATTCCTCTCCAGAACCATGGTTGGATGCTTATCAGCTAAACCCATGACATCGGGTACCCCAGTGCCAATTTAATCTCATCCTTATTAGGTGTGACACAGACAAATCTGCCCTAAATCCCTGTGAGGGTGCCTCAACCTTCTAGTGCAGTTGCCCAAGAATTAGTTGCCTTTGGCTACTCCATGACATTGTATTAGTCACATTGGATGGCTGACACTGCTCCAAGGTATGCCAGTTAAGTAATCACTAATTCATCCCGCTCTCAGCAGCCAGGCTCTGATGCAGATAAATCTCCTAGAAACGTGCAGTCAATTGTTATTAGATTATTACTAGAGCCTCCCTGACCTTTGCTGTCTTGAAATTAAGCTGCTCAGGGACTGAAATAAGCATCTCATTTAGGTGCACAGTAGTAATTTCATCTTAAAGTATAATGCCTGGAAGCCATTTATAAGTATTTTCCAAGGTATCTGAAACTCTTACTTAGTAGTTGACATTTCCAAATTACACCCCTCCTGAAGTATTCCACATGGGGTAAAATGGCATCTAATTCAGCATTTCATGCTTGTAGCTATGTGGAACTTACTTTCCTTCATGCTACAACTTCATGCACACATTACTCAATCCACTTTCTATGAGGATGTGAAGTGTTTTTCCTTTAATGCCTAAAACAACTGTTTTGTCCCCAACAAGCAGAAGAGTTCAAAATAAAAATTATTTCACTGTTGAAGCACATTAAGTTGTGTCTCATCTCTGCATATGCAGATTTGCTGGAAGTTGGAACTATTCACTCTTTTTCTACACACTTTAAATTTGCAGTAGGTAGCTAAACCCCTGACCATCCAGGTTTTAGGACCACTTAGTCTGGAGATATATAGGGAACACTTGGTTCCCTATACTATGTTCAAGTAATGTAAGCAGTAAGTTGGAGAAAAGCAGTTCTTTGACACTTACCTAATTTCCACTAAATTTCCACAGAAAAAATGTAACAAATTTCCCAACTCCTTTCAATAGACATTAGGGAAGGTGAGAGAGGAAAATAATTGCCTGCTTCACCTATAAAATGACAAAATATTATTAATCACAGTTTAAAAACTTTACAAACTAAAAGAAGAAGTGTGGAAAACTACCAGGGGTTTTCTTGGGAGGACAACTTTCTGAACTTCCTTCTAGCGAACAAACAGTGATGTAACTTCCTGGCAAGCCTGACAGAGTTGAAGAGTAAGACAGAGTATAAATGGTTTGTGAGGAGTTCATAATTAAGTTTACACCTCACAGAACAATTCCCATCAGTTGTGGTCTTTTGGACCTATTACTGTCAGGGATGAGCTTACATTATTATTTAAATAATTTAATAATTTTACTTCAGTGAACAGACTGACCTTCCTTACCTGCAGGATGATCCTTCAGAGTCAAAATTTAGCATTTTTCTTCTATATATTGCAGGAAACCAAATATAATACTTGGTTTATGACCTCCTTAAATTATACTGTCATTTTGTGTTTTCATTTTCTGTTGTCAACACTAGAAACAGGTTTTGTTGCACATTTCTCTTGCATAGAGAAAGGAAGACATAGAGACTGTTTTCCTGATATATTTTTCTAGTGACTGGTTCATCCTTTGGCAGGTATGATCACAACTGAGCTTTACTGATACTGGAGAGACCACAACAGTTTTCTTTACCTCTCATGACCTACGATGCTGGTAACTCATAACCTATAAAGAGATTGTGTATTGCTTATCCAGAAGGTGACAGTAACATGCCCAGGCTCACTATTGGACAAACACATAACTCTTAAGGTCCTTCAACAGAAACAGCATCATATGAGGGTAGAAAAGTAAACAAAAATACAAATATAAGGTTGGGTTTTATTGGAGATCAAAACAGAGAACTACACAGATGTTATTTGAAGAACATAAGGAAGGTAAACAAGCATATGAAGCAAGAAGGGCAAATTGTATCTGTAGGTGTTGCATAACCAGCCTCCCTCTCCCAGAAACAACCACTACAACAATGAAAATTAATCTCAACCACGCTGGCTCCCTCCTTTCCAGGAACCAATGTGATGGGGTGGCATGAACAGCAGAATAATTTCAAATTCTGGACTTACATGAACCAGGGCCATCTCATCCAGATTTAAACTGGAACAAAAATTGCACCCAGCCATCTGCACTCTCTATCCAGTTGCAGTAGTCGATGACTCAAAAATGCAGCATCCTGCTGTTCATATTAGCAAGACCAGAAAGTAATTTGCCTTCCAGCCCAGACTGAAAGCCATCAAAGTGCTTTTTTGCTTTCATAATGAACTGGTCAGTAACTCCAAGTCAGCTGTAACAAGTGGCAGGGGTAGATGGCCAAAGGTTTCAACAGATGTAAAACTTGGCAGAAGACCAACAGACATGTGGTACTGTCAAAGGGCAGACTGAAGGAAGAGAAAATAAAATCAGAAGGATTGGTGGACATGAGCTCTGGAAGAACAGTAAGAGAGCAGAATCAGATCATCTTTGCCTGACACACTTCCTAATTGAGATTTAGATGTATGCACAACAGGTGCATGGTTAAATATACATGAATTAATAAAGATGCTGCCTGCCATTTGAAGTGGCACTACAGCAGCTGTCCCACCTCCTGCCTGAGGCTCGAGTGACCTAGAACTATTACACACACTGGACTGTGAGGAGGAATGCTCAGTTTGCTTGGCAGACTTTTCCAAGTATATCTCTTGTTGATAAATCAGGAAAATGCACTTGACATAAATAATTTAATATTTCTCCCTGACGCCTGTGCAGTGTAACTGTAATGCAGAGATGGTAGGAAATAGATGTTGTACTAACCAAATGGCAACAAGTGGCTTAAGTGTTCATAGTGTTCTCATACTCGACTACAGGGAAATACAAAAAGCTAGGAACTGCTCATGTCCAAAATGGTAACTCCTATACATGAATTGCCATAATTCATAGTCCACAAAGCCTGAAAAGACAACAAGGCCAATGAGGTAGGAAACCATTTCTCTGTAACCTAGGGATCACTTCTTTATGATCCCTAAACCAACAGTATTGAACTAAATCCAGTTTACTGCTCTAACAGAAAAAAAAAATCAGAAATCAATATTGAAATTTTAACAAAGAACAGAATCATAGAATTATTTAGTTTGGAAAAGACCGTTAAGATCGAGTCCAGCTGCAATGACCCTGCACAAAACTCAAAAGCATACACAACAATCTTGAAAGGTTATCCTATCATGCCAAAACTACAATTCTTTTGGATCCTCCCTCCAACTTTGCCACTTTTACTTGTTTCTATAGGGAGCAAATATAGGACCTGTATGCATGGAATAAAGAACGGTTTAATCCTAATTTCTACCACAGTTCAAAGAAAGCATTCATAAAACATAAGTTCACGTTAGCTTTTGAGATTAGCAATCCTATAAATCAGTGTGCAGCCTGTAGTTTTGAATCATAATTTCCAAAAAACATGGTTAACAAAGAAGATGTGTGTCACAAAGCAATAAGATAAGCCTGTGTGTTACCTTTTAACTTTCACAATTTGTATTAATTAGCCAATACCACAACTTGAGATTGGTTTTCCTATGAGTCCCTAAAAAAAAAAAAGTATGAACTCCTACCACTTATTGCAGAGTTAAACCTTTCTGTTCACAGATATCATAGTTACTTTTGTAAATATGCTGCCCTCAAACAATGTAAGAACTGACTCATCACTATGTACACATATTTCTCAGTTAACCTATTAAAATATTGTCCTTCAACATACTTTAATAGGCTTCTATCCTTAGACAATTAATTCAGGGAAAAAGAAAAAGAGAAGACTTTTTTCCCTGTTGCAGAAGGAACAGGAAGGGAAGCTTTTTACCCACTTGGGCCACAGAAACTTTATTTACTTTGCTGATAAGTTTAGCATAGTACAACTTGTATCACTGCAGTATTGTCCTATCATTGCATCATCATACTCTGAACAGTCTAGTCCTAAGAACATAATAGGGCCTAAAATGCACTGATAGTATTGCAGACAAGTAAGATTTAAATACACATGAGGTGAATCAAGCACTGTGGTCATTTACTGGATCATTTGGAAACAACAGTCAGAGACACAGATCTCTTGCAGGTTTTGGGGCTTTTTCTATTTGAGCAAGTTTGATAAAACTTCACATAAAGATTATATGTATTCTTCCCCTGCATTAATTTTGAAGCTTGGAAAGGATAAGAAAAACTAGCATTGGTAATTACATGCAAACAGATCTGACATAGTTTTATTTGAACAAAAAATAGATCATTTAAAATAGCACAAACAGCAGGTCTGAGATGGATTAGTGGTAAGTAATCCTCCCAATACTTTCACAAAACAGCTGATTAAATTGTTTGCAAAAGGACAGAAGTTGTCCTCTATTTCCCTAAGAAACGCACACTGCAATTTAGTTTCTAACCATCCCACCAGACTGAGCATCTTACTACCCCCATTAGAGCTGTCACTAACTAACATGTTATAAGAAGATCCTTGGCAATTTTTATTTCTTATGGTGAAGGAAGCACCACTTTGAGCTATTGTGATTTTAAGGATGGGTCTGCATTGCACAGCAAACAAAAAGATTCCAAACACTGCAGAACAGGACATAACATATCATATCTGCCTGAGAATAGAACATGCTCTACCTCTGATTCCAGCCTACCTACAGGACCCAGCTGGTGGGAGTATAACACCTTTATGATTCCAGAACATATTATGTTTGGAAGATACTGCAGAGCTACAGTGCAGTTACTTGGAGTTGCTTTTTAACTGAATTTAGTCCTTTCAGGATTTATTTTAATGGACTAAAAGCTCAACAGTCTGCATTTGTTCATAGCTGGCCAAGCGGTGTTGATTTCACAAATTACTAGCAGTGATTTCTTTTTATGCTAATATCAATTTTTTTATCCATAGCATAGCTGTAGACCTTCAAGATGGGGGTCCTGTGAGTCCCATAAAAGCCTTCAGCATACAGTGTTGCCTTGGCAATTTTTTCCTCAGAAAGCAGTGTAGTTTTTAAAGACAGGTAAGGCACCAAGGTACAACCTTTTGAGTGATTAAATGGCTCTTCACAAGTCCAATAACCAACTCCAACAATTTTCTGTAGGTTTGCTCAATCTCTTGTGATGCAGGTGTAACAGCAGTGCTCATTCCATAAGTCCATGTTATTTATCATTGCTGTCCTTTGTTCCTAAAAAATCTGAAAAGATGAGGGATTTCCACAATCTCATTGGTACATCCTGTGATAGACACTTCAAAATACACAAAGAAAATTATTTATCATTCTTGTACTTTTTTCCCCCTAAATCAACATTAAGACTTTTCCACCTATTTATAGTCATAAGCCTGTAACATTCTATTAACTTCTCTTCATTGAAATGTCTTTAGAAGAAAAAACTCACTGTTTCCCTCCATTTCCTAGCTATAGATATTTATCTTGGTGTTCTTCCTTACTCCTTCTAAAGAACTCCAGATTTTCTGTATATTTCTTTCTCCAAGACAAATTCAAATACAGCTTCCCTCAGTTGTAGGAAATTAGCCCTTTAGATATAAGCTTATGATTGGACTTGTGCTCTGTTTTCCTATACTAAATATAATCTGGTCAGAATTACTGGCCCCTAGGCAACCATCAGCCTCTAGTCTAGTGGTTATTTCATCTTTATCCATCAAAATGAACCCTGAAATTGACTTATCATATAGTCAATGTAATACCTTTTTGCTTTAGCAAATTATCCTCTATTTTCTAGCAACAATAGCTTGTTTTATGTCCAACTGCCCAGATCTTATACTAAATGTCTCTTAAATTGAAGTCCCTCCATAACACCACCATTTCATTAACTGTGAATTACAGCGGTACTTAAGGTAACTTTTTATTCCTCTGGTATCATTTGATGGTTAATAACAGATCCCTCCAGCAGGGTATCGATCCACACACATTCAAAACCTCACGGTTACATTCTCAGTAACACTAAGAAAGGTAATGAAGTCCTTAAAAAACAGAGTGCTACCTGACTTGTTATTTTCTCTATCCTTCATACAGTGAGTCTAATTCAGTTCAAATGATTCTGCCAGTTATATAAAACTTCTTATCACACCTTGTGCTTGTTATTTAAGATATCTACCATTATTGGAAAAGGAACCAAAAGATACATTCTCCATGTTATGTGGAGCTTCACTGCAATTGTTTTAGTTGCAACTATTTGCATTCCATATGTATTTCCCTTCCTTACCAACTTCTTGTGAAAATGGTAATTGAAAACCTTCCTGGCTATTTGCATGACGTTTTCAATCAAAACCACTAACCACATTTAAGACACAGGATACCTTGTTTCTGTGGCTTCCTTGACTACAGGTGCAATTTACAGTTCCACAAAAATGGACTTTCAGCTTTATCTTCATGGGATTACCTCCTGATTAACCTCCACCACTTTTTGGAGTCACAAAAGAGGGAATGCAAAAAGATGTCCAAACAATATCAAACACTCACAGGATTACTTGAGGGGTTTTTTGGTGGTGGTAGGTTTTTGGTTGGATTTTGGGTTTGTTTTGTCTTCATACAAAGCATAAATTTGCCTTCCTAGGAAAATCCCTTTAGGAACTATTAAGAATATGCAAGGTGCATACCTTTGAGTTCATTAAGCATAGTGACAAAAGATCGGTAATGCTCTTTTTTCCCAATTCAAACAGATCGTGCTCATTTAAAAGAACACAGTTCAAAATCAAGTTGTAATACAGAAAATCATTAAAAGGCATAGGTTTTCTGATAAATTAGTCTTCCCTTATATTTAAACTGAATGTTATAATGCAAATAAATAAACCCAAACTTCTACATAAAACTATATTAAATGGTATTATTTATAAGTTAAATACTGCTTAACATCAATTATTTTGTAATCTTAATTCTCGTAAACTAGTGTTATAGGTTTTGTAAATAGGTTTTACAAAATACTGTTGTCCCCAGTTTTGATAACGAAATATCTAGCTTAAATTTCAGCTTTCATCTCCTTGACTTTCGAGTTCCCTGAAAGGAAGTTGGCTATTGTCCATCTTAACTCATGCAGCATTTTGTTGCTTATGCTTAATGTAATTGCAAACATGATGTGCATTCATAATTAAGCCCAAAGGGTAAGCCAAGAGCCTGAGACATGCTGGAAAATGCTAAGAGTGTCTAATCTCTTCAAGAGCAAAAAATGGAAAATGTACTACTAATGAAAATAAACCAATAAAAACATCTATTACAGTTCAAACATGCTGTAACACTATTTTCCATGACATTGAAAAGTATATAGCCACTTTACTAAAGAAATTAAATTATACTAGTTATAACAGACATGAGTCTGCACAGCCTATTTAATGAGTCTAAATCTAATCAGAGGAACCTGTGATAGTCTGGTCCTGTCTGGACAGACCTGAAAAGCTGGAAGGCTTTCACTGCTACACTGCAAAAAATCTTGAAAACCTTACAACACCACCTCTGGTACTTGCCCCTTCCACTTCCTTCACTCAGTCTGCTGGAAAGGTAGTATTTTACATTATCCCATGAAACCTTTCCAAAAAAATCCCTAAACACTTGCATAACTGTGGATGCACCCACACAGGCCTCCTTTGACACTTCGAGCTTGTTGCAGACAAATTATACAGCAGCCTTCATAGCTCTTTGAAGGGAAGGTTGTAAGGAAAAGGAAACTAAGACAGAATTTGCACGACTGATGGAAGGGGAGTGAACATTTGCCTGGAAATTACTGATGTCAGCATCCCAAAAAGTAATATGAAGAAATAACCCTAAAGACCAATGCCCAAAAGTAAAATGAGGAAATAACAAAAAACAATAGAAAATGGGACGTGAGATTAAATCCTTCAAAGTAGTGTGAAATTCAGAGGCTCATGTCATGGTCACGCTGAGAGACTGGTGACATCTGCTGGCATGGTTAGGGCAATTTTGTCAGGGGAAGGGGGAAGATCCTCCAAAGATCTGGAATAACATCAGCCAACAAGACCAACAACTGTGGAGAAGCACTGGAGTTCTTTTCCTCATTGTTGGATCTGGGACAAAACTCCATGTTGGTCCCCAACCTGGACCATGGTCAGAACAACACCCTCCTGGGCAAGCCCAACATAAGTAATCTGCACCAGCCACCCACTGAGGGGATGAATAAGCAGGGGAAAGACCCCTCTGGATATCCACAGTGTGGGCAGCAAAAAGGAGGCAAGTGGAATAGGTCTTAGAAAGTGTTATTGTTACTGCTTTATGTAGCTTTTTCTTTAGCTTTACTGCTTTACTAAGTTCAGGTACTTTAATCGGCTAATAAAACAAGTATTTCAATTAAGGAAGGCTTTGTCTATTTTCCTGGCATTGCCACATGCACGTTAATCAATGGGCTGTCACAGCACACAGGCAAGAGGCACTGAAGGTATTGAGAGCCCCAAATCGATCCCAGCACTCTGGTGCCACATCTGCCCTCTGACAAACTGGGAGAGCACACAGGCAGTTTGAGGCTGCCCCTGCAACCAATAAATACCCTTGTTACTAACTCAGTAGGAACCAACTTAAATGCCTTTTCATACTTCACCCCCACTGCACAAAAGACCATGATAGCCACTGTGTATTTATTTTACAAAGACAATGAGATGTTCCCATAGATGCCCCTGGCCACTCTTAGAATACAGTATGTTATATTTATTTTCTTCTCAGAGGACATAAATAACAAAGAGAAACTGTGCTAATAGGCACTAACAATTATGAATAATAAAAAAGGAAACCAAAACAAAACTGATTATCATTTTATCTGGCTGACTGAAGGAAAAAAAAAACTACAGCCCTGCAGAAGAAAATCCTTAGATTTCTCACAGAGCAATGGGAGACTAATTACTAGGAAGACAATGTATGCTTGTGTACCACAGCTTAATAGGCAGAGCAAAGTCAGGCTTATTCCTCAAATTTACCAAGCTGAGGAATACTAGGATGGTAGCAACTCCAGGGAAAAAAAAAAAACAAACCCCAACAACAAAGTCTTCAACATTCAGTGTCCCGAAGGATGCAGAAGAAACTGGAATAGCTTATGGTATTATGAACTTATAAATCCATTGTAGTAAAAATATCAAAAGAAAAGCCTGGCTTTATGAATTATGAACAAGTCCTATTAGTGCAATGGTATAAGTATAATCAGCATTATTCTGGATTTTACTGATCATCCCCATCCATATCTAAAGAAACACAAAAAAAATTGACATAGATTAATTTTGATAGGGGAGAGATTCTGAGGAAGAATCTAATAAAGCCACAATACACAGAGGAAAGACTTGACAGCAACTGGTATCAGTCTATCCAGGCAATAATAAGAGAAGAGAC
Source organism: Poliocrania exsul (assembly GCA_035041345.1). NCBI lineage: Eukaryota > Metazoa > Chordata > Aves > Passeriformes > Thamnophilidae > Poliocrania > Poliocrania exsul. The sequence continues at coordinate 78,491,211 of JAWWLZ010000001.1, read as the reverse complement.
TGTAATACGTGCACAAAGCTCTTTTCCCATAACATGTTTCATTTTTTTCACCCTACTATAGCTCCAGGACTACAAAATCTACAGCTTTACAGCAAATATGAAGGACTTAAGAGCTGTTCAGAGACTGAAATGTAGAAACTGGAAAACTGAAAGCAAGACTAACTCAGCCTTACAGCTCTCACACAAGAGCAAAATCTTTTGTATTGTGAAAACAATAAACTCCAAGAAGCTCTGGAGCTGGATAAGACAGTCTGAATTAGTTTTTCAGAAAATTGTAGAATTTTTGCAATTTAAGTATAGAAGTTTAATTCTAATGCTGTTTACAGCATTTTGAAAATGAATGCTAAATAGCTCAGCAGGTAGTATCAATTATTTGAAAAATTAATTAAATTAGAAACAAATATTGAAACACTGACAAAATGGACAAAACAAAATAAAGCTAAAACTACTAAACACAGCAGAAAGAGCAGCAATAGGGCTCATTACTGAGGGACTGCATTAACTTAAGCACTAAGTTGCCTTAAGACCAGCATGAAATACGACAAAAGCCACAGCTTTCCTGAAGCTCCAAACTCTCCCAGCACATTTTTTTTTATAAAAACACTTACATAAAACTTTCAGAAGACACTTACGATGTCATTGCTGTAGATCTGTGTACAGTATATTTGGGAAAAATTATGTTCTCACTTGCTAAACCCTGATTGTTCAAACATTAAACTCAGAACAATCCACTAGTGACCAGCAGCACTAAACTTTGTTTCAGTAGTATAGCGAGAAGTCTCATCCTACCCATGGTAGGTCACCCCATCACTGGTTATTTTTACATTACAAATTTTACAAGATTGTCATTTATTAAGGCAAATCAGACACTGACAAGGTCTCTTTTTTATAAAGAAGACACCCCAAACAAAAACAAAACAGGA
>JAWWLZ010000001.1:78475946-78490188 GCA_035041345.1 Poliocrania exsul | reverse complement strand
ATCAGACACTGACAAGGTCTCTTTTTTATAAACAAGACACTCCAAACAAAAACAAAACAGGAAAAAAAAATGTTGACATCTTACAATCCATAGGTTCAGCCACACTAAAGATAAACATGGAAGGTACTATCAAAGCTACAATTCTCTGTCCAGTCTGCAGTCTCCACTCTGTGCCTGCTTACCATAGCAAACCGACATCCTTGTTAAGAATGTAATAACATAAATAAATGCAAGGGGACAGCATGAATGCAAGAGTAAAAGGGCAATCGGAAAGATAAGTATGACATCTCTGTGCATCTTCCTCCCCAGCAACAACGTCAGGCAGGAGCTGTGGGTTTTCACACAAGAAATGTGACAGCTAGCAAAAATGGAAATACTGCAATTTCATGTAAGTACTGATTGCCTCCTCAGCTTAGGCAGCTGAAAAGTTGTGTGAGGAACAGCAAAACTGTAAGCTTCTATCATTTTTTTCCAAAGCATAGAGAACAACATACTCAACAACTGTCAGTACAAAAGTTTTAAATAAATCAATTAGTAGACATTATATCTCATGCAAATAAATATCAAAGCATTTTGTGTTCGTATTTTGAACTAAGGATTAAGATAGCAACCCAGTTATTCACCCAATCTGCTCATTTAAGAATTCATCAGCTAGAGAGATTAACATGCCTTATGGTTACAGAACATGTAACAGCTTTGTCTCCATACTTGCATTAGTCCCATTAATAAATGCGGTCTTAGCATGTATGAACATTTCTTAACTGTCACCTGTGAAATCTGAGGTAATGAAAGTGTTCACTTCTCCCTTGTACTATACAGTAAGTACAGTAAGGAAAGGCAACTCAAGTAATTTATTTTTAGCAAACTAAGCATTATAAAAAGGATGTTCATTTTTCTTTACAAGACTAAATAAAATGAGACACTATTTAAGTCACACTATTTCAAGTGTAACTGTATAATGAGGAGCCTGTAACCAGAGGCACTCAATGGCACAATTACAAGTGATTTGAAGAATAAGAGGCTGGTAATAGCTGCTTTACCTAAAAAAACTATGCCCTTCTGTATCAATCAAAAGTACTTTTTCGTTTGCTGAAAATACTAAGGAAGAACTGGTCAACTGAAAGACAGCTTACCATTCCCTATTACAGTATGTCCCACAAGGAACTGGAGAAGAAAAATCAACGCTGGGATTACCATCTCCCATTCCATCCCCTGCCTAGTACTGCTCTCCAACTGCGGATAGGCAGAGAAGGGGCATTATCAGCATTTGCTCTTTGGTGAGAGGTGAACATGTTCATCTCAAACCCACCACTGAGAGGCTGCTTGGTGAAGAGCACCGCTGTCTCCTTTGCTTTAGCATTGCCCTGAGCCACACAGGAACAACAGCACTGCTATGAGGGAGCACTACCATGCCTGGCCACAACTACCACCCTCCAGATAGCTGAAGCTGGAGCAAGAAGGGTTGTAGAAGTGGAAAAGAACATAACACTTAACAAGCATCAATCCAGGTTGCTTCTTTTTGATCACACCACCTTATTTATAAATTATTTTCATAAATACAGGCACCGTTTAGCTGGGTCTGCATAAGCAGCCTTCTACAGAACTCACACTAACTGTTGAGTTACTTCACTTCTGATTCACAACTCCAAATGGCAAATATGCATCTCAAATTCAGCACAACTTCTTACTGCTTAGTATAAACTAGAGGGCTCAGTCTAGATAAGATTATAAGAGAAATCTACTCTTCATTCCATTTTTTCCCCCTATACAGAAAGATAGCTTTTAGGGTGACAGAGTACAAAAGAGGGCAGAAAGTAGGTAAGTACCTTGCCCGTAATAGCCCACAGAACCGCTATGGAGAAATGGTTAAGACATAACAGGGTATCACCTTCAAAACAAACTGCAATGAAGGTATATTAAAAAATGAAGTCTGACACAGCCATAGCAATTTCTGTATCAAGGAGAACTGAAGAACCTTTGCATTGTTGTGAAACGCATCTGCATGAGAAAACACATTTTTTAAAAATGTCTAGGAAACAACACTGTGTCTGTTTCATGTCTACAATGCTGCTATGCAACAAGTCAATCCAATTTTCATGGCATTCTTTATGTCCTAAAAACTAATTCTTTATTATGAGTTTGCCTTTTTGATATTCTGTCATAACAGCTTTAGACAGAGCACCACAACACAGCACAAATCCTCACAACAGGATCATGCTTCATGCATTTTATTCCCAAAGATTACTTGCTAAAGCTGTACTCATGCTTGCATTATTTTTTTTTTGTACAAGTAGAATATATAAGCAGCATAACTACATTTCAGTAAAATATACATCTGATCTACAGACTGAATTGCAGGTTCTGAATAAATTCTGAATAAACACACCAAGCAAGTTAACTAAAAAGGGCAGCAAACTGCATTTTGTAAGGCAGTGACACCAGGGAGCTTAGGAGTCATTCTCTATGTAGACAGCCATACAGGAGACCTAGGTAGTGCAGACACTTGTGGAGGAAGCTTGTCTTTGCAGTATCTATAATATGTGAATGTAGGTATCAGGCTCTTCCTTTTGCACTGCAAATATAGAAAAACAACTGTTTTTCCTCTTAATCCTGTCTCATCTAGGGGCTATCAGGACTATCAGTAGGCCTCAAATGGGTAATGAATCAACTTTATTTCCATTGTTTACTGTCCCTTGCCTTCTTGTTTGTGTGCACATTGTCTCTGTGGGTGACTTCAGGCATGACATGTTCAGACTCTCAGACTGGGATATAAATCTCAAAACCTTTTGGCTAAACAATGACTAATAAAACTTATTCAAGTGGAACAACACTCTTCAGTACATTAACACACTTTACAGGGTGGCTGGAACTAGTTTCCATTACAAATGGCTAGGATTATGAGAAAGGGCTGCTTTGTACATATCAGGAATGAGAGTCCTTTTTTAACAAAGTCTTTGATACACACCCTGACCTCCTGTGAAGCACACTCTCATCATCAGAGATAACTCCAGCTTAGCTGGTCCTACACACTCTTGGACAAGGCTGCTATCTCACTGAATACCTGCTGAAAGGACACTGCTAAACCTTTTGGTTTCTTAGCTTTTCTGTGAATATGGAATCACTATCTGAAGGGCTTGATCCTGGACAAGTAGGGCTGCCTTCCACACATGGCATGTGTGACAAGCATGTTCAAGCCCTTGGTTCCACAGAAGAAAGCTTGAGGAAAAGCTGAGACAGCTGAATTTTGTGACTCAGAACAAAAAGCCTCAAGTCTTGGGTACAACATCAGGAAGGGACTTAAGGTAGACACAGAGAGAGATTGCTCTCAGTGATATGGGAGCAGAGGACAAGGGAAAAGAGGCAGAAATCTCTCAGTCTCTTTGTAAAGATGACAATCACTAAAAAGACTCCTTTCCTAACTGTGATCCAGGAGAAAGGTTTCCAAGACAATCTGATGAAAAATTTCACAAGCCTGTGAGATGTACCAAAATCAAGCATATTGAGCATGGATTATTACACTTCTAGAATTCAACTCCCTTGAGGCAAAGTAAGGGATCTGTACCACTATGTCAGTTGATGTAAAATTGAATCCATGGAAAACTGCAATCATGTGCTTCAGCACACCCTGAGACTCAACATGGTCAATATTCTTCAAGGACGAGCTCCTCAACAGAAAAACTTTCCCATCAGTCTGGGAAGATGAGAATAGCATGTCTCTGCAAACAGTGAACAGACCCTACAGTATCTGCAAGGGAGATCAGGTTCATCTTGGAAATAGGAAAGGTACACACTGAAAGCACTTCATCTATTTCCTGAGGGCAGGATAACATACCCTGAGGGCAGAGCCTAGAACTGGATGAGGTTGAGAGAACTAGAGATGTGAGGTTGTTGCGCTTCTAGAGCAGGAAGGCAGATCCTGAGAATCATAAAATGAGGCCTTACAGCTGAGAAACTAACCTGTGACACAGATTTTGGAGCAAGAGAAGCTACAGCTGTCATGATAAACTTCATAATTTACAGAAAGAGTCATTGATTTTGTACATTCATCAAGAGACAGGAGAAATATGTATAACATTTTCTGGAAGGCATTTGAAACCTCCTTAGATAAATCCGCCCTTTACCAAAACAGTGATATAGGACTAATTCCCCCAGCACTTAAGTCTGAGATTGATGGTCATCTGACACAGGGTTTAACATCTCAAAGCTCCAAGTGTTTTATGCAGTCTTCATTTTGTGTAGTCTGGTCTCGCCTCTCTTTTTCTCCCTTTTAAAGAGTTTCTAGGTCTTTCTGTTTAGTTCAGACCCTATAATTTCATTTTGTTCACCACTGAGTCCCCTTCAGCCTGTGCTTCCATTTAGGAAACCATCTACACATACTGCTCAACTTAGGAGTGTCTTCAGTTGTTTTCAGGACCTGCTCAGAAAAGCACACTCCATAATGGGCAAAACCTTGGCACACAGTGGTGTCTCCCATGGGCTGTTTTCTAGTACCCCACCAGCACCCATAACCTCCGTAAGACACATTCCAAACAAATGCTCAGTTCTGCCACCAGGACAGCTGGACTCCAATGTGCACAGACGTAAGTACAGACTTAAGTAAAAATGTGCAGAGGTCACATACAACAGAACCATCTTTTGCACAATCTCACTTTAATACCTCTAGCAAATTTACAAACCAAATCCAAGCAAACCCTCAGTAGGTCTACACTGCCCTATTTCCATCAACATCAATGAAGCTATGAAAATTGAAGTCAGCAGAGGATCTTGCATCAGAAAACTACATGTCATCCTTCTCAAAATCCTACACTGCAATCCACATGAAACAAATCATCTTTGCATACCCCAAATGCTAACTATCTGTTTGCTCTTGCTCTTCATTGTACTCTAAAGGACAATGGAAATCGCACATTGTAGATGTTTAGGCAGGAAGACAGACTCTCAAGGGTTTGATTTTGATGCTCACTCCAAGCTTTAAATGCTTAACAAAACCTGTCAAAATCCCTTGGTGCCTCACAACCTAAGCACAGAACACCTGGACACATACAAATTTTCACAACTTCTTGTGTCAATGATCAAAGAATAAGATGATTAAAGAAAATATTCAAAGATTTTAGCTGTATTTGGATAAAACAGACATGAACAGTTTAGAATCTTCGCCAAAGCTTATTTGAACATTAAGGACTACATCAGGCAAGGAATTTGAGAGTTAATTCCACACTAAAGCCTAAGAGCTTGTGCTCTGTGCATAGCACAGAAGAAAAAAAATTAACTTTTCCTATTTAAAACAAAGCTGATCTAGACTTAAGCAAAGAAGACACAAACATATGGGGCTGAATTATCAATGACTTCTACAGGGTATTTGAGGACACAAAATCAAAGTGGAGGACTCCATGTGGATACTGTTCCTCTGAAAAGGAAATAGAGACACTCATGTGGCCAGAGGAGAGACCAAAACCACCAAAGTTATCAATGAAAATCAAGTGTTGGAGTAAAAGACCTCGTTCTCTATGCTTTGACACACATTTAGCACAGAAAATTATAAAAACAGGGAGCTTAGAATGGGTACATTTGTTGAGTCTATCAGCTTCCTAATTTTTTCTTTTCATATTCAACACTGAGGCTGTCTTTCTCTTCAGTTTCAAGAGCATGGGCAGCCAGTGCCAGCTGGACACTTCAACCAACACTTGGCTGAAACCACAACCTTCTTGGCCCAGTGCTTGCAGTCTGAGTTTTGTTTGGAATTTACTTATTTCCTTTTTTTCTTGTTCCTTATTTCTTGTTTCCTTTTAAAGTTCTACCAAAAGCCTTTTCTTTCCCACCATGACATTCATCTCAGACTGCTCAGTAAAAGGCAGCCAGTTAAAAAGAAGAATGGATAAGCAGAACAAATACTGATTCAATTTAAAATGAACACTTTAGAAGTTTGAACAGAGTAGAAATATTCTTCCTTTTTTAAATCATCTACTCCCTGTACTGGATTGTAAGTATGATTCAGCTCCAGAGAGAGAAACCTAAACATAAGGATCTGCACTGCTCTTCTACTCAGCAGAGGCCCAACTGCTACAGTCAGAGAATCCTAAGGGAGTAATTTGGCCCTCCTGTGACAGACACTTACGACTGCTTAGTGAATTCACTCATGATTTTATCTCCTTGGACTAGAATGGCATGCTCATGGATAAATACCTAAATTACTGAATAGATAACTAAATTACAGGTATTTTCATGCAATTTCTCATCGTGGTATGGACAGTAAGGCTTTAATAACCAAAATGGTTCATCTGACTCTTTGGTGAGACACCACCTCAGAAGAATCCAAGCATGTTCATGTCAGTGGAAATGCCACCTGAAAGCGCTAGATCAAACCAGGCTCTGCCCATACCAGCTCACTTGTGCACTGGACAACAGACCAGCTTGAATGGACCAAATTGGACACACTGTTTGCTGAGAAAAGGTGTGTGTGAAGTGGTGACAGTGTTACCAAACCTGCATAATGTAAAGGTAGACAAAATGCTTGTTGGTCCAAGTTTTCAGTCTTACTACAATACGAAAATTGGATCTACCTGAAATTTTTAATCCAGAATACTTTTTAATAAATAATATAGGCTTTTGAAAAATGGGATGCAGTTTTTGGGTTCTTCCAGGCAAAGATGCTTCTGTTGTTAGAGCACCCTCCACCCTAAAAAGGAAAAATTACATTTGTCAATGTATTTTTCTGAAAACTAAATTAACTGAAAGCCAATTGTACAGGCCTGCCACACCAAAGGAAACAAGCTATTACATATATAGGGCAAAAAATTACAGATTAATATATGGCTTTATTACTGGTCTTGCTGAAGTGATATCCTAAATTAAAGTCAAAGCAAACCTGAGCCCTTTCCTCTCCCTGCTGGCCACACATGATTGCTCTACAGAGCTAAGGGTGAGCAATTACCCAAGTAACAACTGTGCTTCCTTACAGAAACAGAAGTGTGTTCCCCAGACTACTCTTTCCCTCCATGGTGGCAACAGCAAGCCAACTGACCAAGGTTTCTTCCCAAGCAACACAGGCAGCAAAGTCATGGCCATTTTGCCCATATATCCATTTTGGACAACTCCCTTACCTATCCCTAAAAGCCAGTTCTGCCTTTGTGTCTCCTTGCAGATGACCATGTTTTATCCGATCCTGTCATTCTGATGACAGGTAACACCACTGTTGAAGCTCTCTTCATATCGTTCCCCATAATGGTGTTGGAGCATCAGCAACGCTCAACAGCCTCCAGCATTTATTTTTGGAAAAGCAGAAATTGTAGAAACTGTACCAACTTCTGACTGTTAGGTCTTTTATTGCTGCTTTAATAGTGGAAATGTCATGTGTTTCGATATTACAACTACAGACTACTGATGTCATAGAATAATACACTTATATGTTGTGAAAGTAGCCTAACAACATATTAAGTCCTAATGAAGCAACTCACCTAAGGCTCTTCACCCCATTTCCGTATGTTCACATACATTAAATAGAGGTTTATGTTTCCCATTGACACTCAGAAGAGAAATGATGATTTTGGCTCTAAAATAAGGAACTAGGTAACCAACATGTAGATTGAGAAAAGTATAAAACAGAAAACTCAGTCAAGCCCTATACTGAAAAGATGAATTTGCTGCTTGAAAGCAGTAGCTCTAAGGAAGAAAGCTTGCAATTTAAACAGGTGGTAAAATATACACTAAAGAAAGTTAATTAACTTAAATAACCTAGCGTAGAGTACTTTAAGGCACACAAGAAATACAGGTGACACTCATGACATAATTAAACAGAAATGCAAGCAGCTTCAGCAGTGTCCTACCTGGGCTACCCATGGTTGGTTCTTACAGTGTTTATGGCAGTAGTAATGGCAATGCTCAGTTTCTTTCTCCTCTGTTTCTCAAGGCAGTCAAAACTAAAATCCCTCTGCTCCAACTTACTCAGCTCTCCATAATATGCCATAAATAAAACACACTGTAAGTACACACAGAAGCATACAACAGAACACTGTCCTGTGTCTTATCTTCAGCCAATTGCATAAAGCAATAGGCTCTTAACCAGCACCTACTTCTTCCCATGGAGTATCCTCTGCAAACACCTGCTGCTGCTGCTTCCCCCTATGAGGATAGGAAAGTTAGACTTAAGACCTTTTTTGGTCTTCTCAACAGGAGCTTGGAAATGATCTGATACTCAGTAATATTTCAGTAAAATACAGCTATTTAAGGCAAAATATTAACCTAATAGCACAATATACCAAAATTTTTCTAAGTCAATGCATTGCCATGAACCAAGTGAGAGGCACCATTGAAGCCTATGTAAAAATACATAACATCATTTAGACCCTTCTTTAATTTTTACATTAAAATTTTGCCATGTTGTTTGATCTCCATCTGATCTAATAAGAGTGGGCACACCTCTTACTTTTAAGGAATCCTGTCTCATCCATGTTACAGTCAGTCTGATTATTACATGCTTTCATAAACACTGTTTTCACACTGTAAGTGGAATATAGAAACAACACTCTGAAAAGAGGGCAAAAGCAAGTAACACAAACCAGTATGACTTATCAGTGAAATGCTGCAGTATAAGCTGCTTTCCCTCACTAGATAATCAATAACACTGTTTTCACATCTTGATTATGTTATAATTACCTGAGCAAAGTGAGTTGGAATTTTTATACTTTCCTCATTTGGTTAGTGAAATTTCAAAGTATTTAGAGTTAGTGCAAAGTAGTCCTTTGGTTCACCGCCACTCCCACATACAATATTTGTGAATAATGACAATAATGATCATTTTATGTTTTAAAACATTAATGCATATTTATGCTTTTGTTCTACAGCATTTTATCATGCATCAAGTACTTTAGAAATGGGATGGGGGGAGCACCAAAACCAGAATGAAGCATATATGGAGGAAATGGGGGGGTGTAATTCTTTTTCAAGTCATCATGATCCAGGCTAATTGCATGCCATTTCTGGTATGTAATTGGTATGTAATTTTTTGTACGTAAGGGGTTTTACATCCACACAACAACTAGGTGGAATGAGCTTATTAAGACAATTGAGGTAACATTAATCTGTCTCAGGGGGGTATTCACAGGTACGAGGACTGAGCAAGCAAACCAAACATGACCCCAAGCTGATGATCAGCACCTGACACCACTGCAGCTCCATTGCTTCCTGTAACTCAAATTCTGCTTGATTACACATATCCACACCACAGCCAATTCTGACTTTTGGCTGGACTGACTACTACGGTATCAGCAAATGGTACCTTGCCCTACCTCTGGAGTAGAGTACAGCCAACCAAGATGGAGCTGTTGTTGCCACCTTGAACTTCCACAGTGATAAAGAGCTAAATGCTGGTATGTTTCTGAGCTCTTCTGGATACTCCCAGCTTTTGAACACAGACACTGGCTGTAAACCTCACAGGATAAAGACTGTTTGAGCTGATGCTGGTGTTGGTAATTTGAGGCATCCATGGCACTAAATTTATAGAATTCAGGAGAGACTATGAAATTAAACATGTTCTCATTACTTCTCTCTAGTTGATTAGTGAGACTCAACCAAGGCCACATTCATCCACAAGCCCAGTTCCTAAATACAGACATCACAAAAGGCCATTGCCTGTATGATATATACAGAGCAAATAGGGTGTGATGGTAAGTAAAACTATCTTTTATGAGAAAGACTCAAGGAACAATTCACTGGTATCCATTACAGGCTGTTGAAATTGTGCAAGAGGTGCTATGCAGATTGATTCCTTACTAGCTACTAATATATGTCTGCACAGCATTAAGTGGCGACCCACAGACAGAAGTTAAAGGTAGTTGGAGTCTCCAGAGCAGGAGAGTTACAATACTACTAGAACAGGATGTGCAGCCCAGCTGAGGAAACAACAGCATTCCTTCAGTATTCCTGTCATCTTCACTACATTGCAAAGCAGCACACAGCACTGATGGTCCCCAAGTCAGAGACCAAAGGACTACCAAGCTTCTAGGTTAAAGGACTGCATCTTCATTAATAAAAATACACTCACGAAAGTATTATGGGGGTATTTTTCAGAAAATGTATGTATGCATACATGTAGATAAATTTAATGTTAGATAATGGAGATGGAAAGCCATCAGTTTAAAAGGGGCTTACTGTTGGAACAGTATTTATACTTTCCAATCTCAAGTCAGAGAAAGGAAGTTTAGCAAGTCATGGGAACTTAAGCTACAGTATTCTCCATATTATACCACTTAAATACCTCAGGTGGAAACATCTGAGTCTTTAGAATTCTTATTTGCACACAATCATTAAATAAATCTTTTAGAAGCACTCAGCATCTATTTGTTCTTTGCAATAAACCCCTGCTTTGCACAGACAAACAACTACTATAAAACCATAAGAGCCTAGTGTAGAACAGCATTCTTGCCAGCACATGTGGATACAGCACCTCAAAAATACTAACAGTTGCAAGGCAATTTTTACTGCCTCACACACGAGTACCCGTTGGAAGCAAAATGACATTCACAGGGATGAAGGCAGCCATCAGTTCCAGCCCCCAGGAACAGGAACCATTTCAGCTTTCCCACTTTTTCCCCTCTTAACTCCTGCATTTATTGGCAAGAAAAAAACCATTCATCACTCTGCCCCATCCAGAACATTGGCAGCATGGTGAAAAAGGAGCAAGCAGTAAAATGTTTCAGTTTCATACTATAGATTTCTTATTTTCTACAACAGATTTCTTCTTTTTAGAGGAATGCTCAAAGGCAGACTGGTTACTAAGGTTTTTATTTATAACAGACAGCTCATGTTTTATACTGCACTAAAAACTTGTATATTCATTTATCTAATTATAGAACAGTTTTCAATAATCTGATCCTTTTTTTTCAGTCATACCACCTTGTTTCACAGTTAATATTCCCTCCTTTGAAGTTCCTTTTTTTCTCCAGGATATTAATAGTTGAAATTTGAAACCTAACAACCATCTTGCTGGGCTGTTTGCTGTTACCAACAGTTGATGGAGTCAGGAATATAAGCCAGTGTTGTTACTGCTTGGAAGTCAAAATTATTCTTGCTGACTAGTCTGCTGTTGTGAGACATTTACAGCAATATGAGTATATGGTGTTTGGATATTCTGGAACTCAACTTGCTTTGTACACAGTAACTACTACTTTAAATTTAAAAATAAATATAGATTATTTCCTTTTATGGACAGACTGGATTACCACTCAGTAAGATTACATGTTATTTTTAGTCCTAAATAGTAAAAAACATTAGATATGCATTTTAGAAGTGGTCTCCAAGCACAATTTTCAGATTCTGAAAAGCTAGTTCCATATTTTTCACTTCAAAAGGGACTTGGTGATCCCTCTTGTCCTCTCCCCATTTCATTCTCATTCAAGTGTAATGAAGCAACATGAAACCACTTTGCTCAAAATCTCTTTATTCTCCATTTTTTTTGCACTGCTGCTGCAGAAAGGACAGAGGCCACAGTACGGATCAAACAAATAGGCAGGAATAACTAGAAGGGGCACAGACTAGAAAATAAAACTGTTAGATTTTTCTTTGTCATTTCCAAAAAAAAAAACAACTTCAACCCAAAAGACTGGAATACATTTAGGTCCCAGGAAACGCTCTAGAGACCAACTCCATGCCCCATAACAACAGAACTGACTTTAACAATACAACAACACAGATAAACGTGACTTGCAGCAGCAATAAAGCAGCTGCTAACAATATTCCATGAATATGAGTATTTTAATTATTACACTTACTGCTCAGCTATGAGAGGTTGTTATCAAAAAAGCAACCTATTGACCTGTATCTTATTTCATTCCCAAAAGCTCAAAAATCTTAATGTTTACATACTCCACCACCATCAAATATGAAGGGAGAAGAAACTGACTGTGGGACATTTTAAGATCCAGCACTGCTGACTTCTGTATCCATCACTTATTCTAATTTTCACAAGGAAAAAAAATTGCTCAGCTGTAGAGATTTACCACAGCTGAAATAGTAAGGGTCAACAATATCAGCATTTCATCAAGATAAAATTGGAGGAGATGCTCTTTCCTAACCTAATACAAGAGAAACCAAATTAACTGACCTTTGGTTTTTGAAACACTGTGAATTGTGGATGCAACCTGTTGCATTAGTCATGTGAGATGAACCAGTGGAGACCAACCATGTAAGAGCTGTAGAGAAGGTCAGCTGAAGCAACAGCCAGTAGCTTAGCATTCCTGACGGATTTACAGAGAAAAAAAAAATGAGAAAAGTGCGAATAAGGAGAAATTAACCAAAATTTCCTGTTCCAATTTCCCCTCTCACATCTGGGATTACCTCTCCATAAGACAGGAATAACGTGATCATAGAAGTACCCAAGTACAGTTACCCACTGAAACAAGCTTAAGTGGGTCACTGACTGACAATAGCTGACATTTTGCCCAACCAGGCATGTCTCTGCCCAAAGAATCTTACTGAAAAAGTATTCTGGGGACAAAATATTAGTTCGAACACTAAAGCAACTGTGAGTCTGTGAGTGTTGACTCAGCTTTGAATGGTGAAGCAAGAGGATTCTGGAAAGGTGGGCAGGGAGGGATAACAAAACTGAAATGTCCCTTCCTCAGGTATTGTGACCACTAGATTTTTAAAAGACTATACATTAGCAACATCGACTAGAATTAAATCAACAAACTTGTGTACAGTTTGAAATATTACTCATCCCAAACTCAAAGTAAACTTTTGGAGGGGGAGAAAATGGGCAAATTATTTTTTTTTAATGGTGGTTACATGAAATTATACAAGAGATGCACCAGTGACTTTTGTTTACATCAGAAAACTAATTAGACCCTGAAGTAAGAAGAATGAAGAGTAAATACTGCCTTCTGGCCCTACTAGATCTAAGTTGGAAAAGATGACTATTTCTCACTGAAAACTGTAAAGATCTATGGCTTAATTGCAACGGTCAGGTTGAGAAAATAAATACAGATATACTAATCTTCCAGATAGGAATTGGCAGCATGCCAGGTTAAAAAAGAAAAGTATTGGAGGCAGGTTTTGCTTTCATTTCTTTTTGAAACAAAAGACATTTTAACCATGTTTTCAGAAGAAGATGAGAAGAGAGGCACCAACAGAAAGGCAACACTGGGAACAGTGCTCAGGACTCACCTACCTGGCAGGTATAAAGGTGATGACACCCAGCTGTGTGTGCTGAGCTGTAATGTAGCTGCTCCCAGTGTGATAATTATGAGTCCTAATGCTCTGAGTCAGGTCACAAGACTGAAGCATGTTACAGAGATATGACTTAAAACACACCACGAAACACAGTGAGAGCTGAATTCATTCCGCTACCAGTCAGAAACAGGTCTTACTAATGAGCTATACCACCCTCATATTGCATTAATATGTTGCTGGACAGGTCTGCCAGTTTTCAATTCGTAGTCCTGTCACAGTATAACCTGAAGGTAATTTCAGTAGAAAATGCAAACCTATCTCCTACTGTTTGCATTCAAATTTCATCTTCACTCGACAAGAAGCAGCTCCCCACCATGACCTTACTATTTACACCTGGAGGCACAGTGTTTCCAACTGAGAGCCACCAAATGAACTGATAGTTTTCCTAGATACAAACAAGTATAAAATGTTCTGAGATGATATTTCACTTGTACCATGTGCATCACTCTGATACACTAGATGACCCTGAGTAAGGACAGAAGATGGAGGGAGAACAGACATGTTGGCTTAATATGGGATAAAGGAATTCTCAGAATAATTTTTGCAGATGCAGTTGTATAAATTTTAAACCCAATTATGTCCCCCACCTCTGTAAGTCTTAGTGCAACTCGTAACAATTTATACTGTCTCAGGCTCCTACATACTACGGGTTCAAAAAGTAAATAAAATTGTGAAAGGTTAATATTCCCAAGTATAGGGCAAAAAGGATTTACTGAAGATGAGCCATTCACTCCCTTTTTCCCCCACAAATATCTGAATGCCTTGGGTAGTCTATGCTCAGAACAAGTCCCTGGAAAAATGGATTAATGGGAACACTGAAGGTGAGGCTCTGAAGGAAGTGGGGCAAACGTAATTTCGGATCAGCTGTGCAATTCTACATGTGTATCACTTTCCACAGTACTTTACCATGTGTTATGGTTTCAGCCAGGTGGGACTAAATTTAGGTTTTAAAGTTCAGACTAGGCCTGAAAATTGTCAGGTGACTTGAGCTGGGCCGAGCTGGCTGGCAGCTGACTTC
>JAWWLZ010000001.1:78460733-78475846 GCA_035041345.1 Poliocrania exsul | reverse complement strand
CCCTTTCTTCCTTTTCTCAGCCAGAGGCTAACTCTGTACTTGGGCAGTTGGCATTTTGCCAGCTCAACCCAAGACACCATGATAACACATTACTTTACATGTGCTTTTACCATGATTAACATGGGCAGTGTAGCAGCTTCTTCATAATATCTGCTCTACAAACAAATAAGGATTCCATAAACTCGGCTGCCTAAAACCCACTGAACTCATTTAGAACTGGAAAGCTTTTTCATATAAAAAAATGCAAATATTCTCATTTTAAACAGAAAAATGCAAATGATCAAAAAACCTGAGAGTTTCGTGTGAACATATGACCTCCTCTGAGTTTCTTCTTTGACATTGGTTCAGCATCTCCTACAGCCTCCCAGGAGGTCAGAAAAGGACCACCACCAGCTTGAGGCATTAATGAACAATGACTATGCCTCTCACACTGCATCACAGGAAATAAAATTTATCATGACATTAAAAGTCTTTTTAGAAGAAACCTTTATTGTCTCTAAGCAATCAAATCACCAGGTTTCCCCTCCAACTGTTTCTAATCTCCTGTATAGCAGAAAGACAAGAAATGTATCCAGATGAAAGGGTTTTGCACTTGCCAACAATATGAGTGTTCTGAAAGTACATTAAATCCCTTAAACAATAATTAAGTACCAAATGAACCATTTAAAAATTCACCACTAACATTAGAACAAATTAAAGGAAGCCAAGATTAACATATTAAGTTTGCTCAACCCAAAAGCAGCTATTTCATACAGTTCCTGGTTAGCAACGTGTAAACTGCTTTTCAAAATATCTGACCATAAAGGCAGGCCAACAAATGCATGCAATTAAGTAAATGAGATGACTGGGTAACCTATATTCAAAGCATAATGGTGAAGTAACTCCTTATTTTTCCCCTACAGTAGTTAAGATGCTCAGTGTCCAGGTTTCTGCTGATAAAAATTAACAATTTTCACATTCTAACTTATCCTATGACCCAATTTATAAGGCTGTGTCCCTTTTGATTAGCACCTGTATGTTACTTGCTGATTCTTGTGGGGTAAAGTGAGTAAAGAGGGAATTTCCACAGGATTTCTAATGTCTGTTTTACTGAAAACTCTTTTGTTCACATCTGAGTTGAAACTTGTGACGTACTTGTGACCTGTACATCATTGAACGCAGCAGGTTCTAGGTAGCTGAAAGATTTCAGTATGGTAGGTTATCTTTTGAATATTATTCAAACCAGGAACGACAAAACACAGGGTTGTTACACAGGGCTATAGGTTAAATTTAGATGTTCAAGTTATTCACAGAAACAATCCATATTTCAATAATTTCAAGTGGAAACCTCTCCTAGCCCCCTCAACATTTTCGGACCCACGTGCATGTTCTACCACTTACACATGTAAATAACTTGTTTTAATTCAGCAGAGGAAGAAACTCTTGCCTGGGGAATTGATACCTGTTACCCATCAGTGGCCATGGCAATGATAAACAGGTAGTGTTTGCTTGCAGGAATATTTACAGGTTCAACACTTTTCACTCCTAACAATGGCATTTTTTAGTTCATTTTTACTGTACAAGCAAGTACATAATTCCTATAGCAAGCTAAATAGGGTCATCTTTTAAAATAATCACCTAGCAACTAGGTAGGAATTAATTAGCTCATGTTTTTATGTAACAGTAAGTATAAACAAAGATGATGTATTTTGCTTTAAATAGCTTAGTGCTAAGTTCAAAATCATAAAAAAGACACCAATACTAAGAAAAAAGCCCCAGAGTTTCCCATGTTCCAAATGTTTCAATACATATGTGGTTGTTCCTCATTTCACCAAAATATAAAACTGAAATATCTTAGCATGGAATTCCTACTAAACCAGTTTCCCGTTAGATGATTATTGATTATTCAGGAACATAGTACAGCTACAAAGTTCTTAAATTAAACAACACTTGACAACAGACCAATTTTTGTAACAACTACTATTTATCTTAGTCAGTAAGCAACTATACACACTTGTACTTATAATTGCCTCCCAGAACCTGTATGAAATCCTTTTCATGCATAATTTCAGTGTAAACTAATTAAAAAGGAACTAAAAAAGCCAATCAAAATACAAAGGTTGAAGATCTCAGTATTGAGTCTGAGCAGCAATTTATGCTATTGATGGTGTCTAGGAGTGGCTTCTGATGTGCCTGGTCCACAAAGTTATAATGTGAGGGAATAGAGCACACTATAATTGTTCCAGAAACTGCAAATCTCTCAGTACAAACTGACTAACATGACATTGCAAGTAACATTTAAATTTCAAAGGCACTGCAAGATAATCTTTTCAAGGAAGTTGGACATGGCATTTTATTGCCGACTGACACGGCCTTCACATTTAACATTAATTACACCTCTATTTATGCTACTTAGAAACCTAATTATCCAGCCCAGTCATTCTAACCAAATCTGAAAGCTACTTAAAATTGAATTTGACTGGTATATCAAAACTTCACCTTATTTTCAATTCAGTGATTAAGCCATAATTCCATTATACATTTATTTAGACTGTATCTGGAAAATAAAGCAGCATATTAATACGATAAAGGATATTGCAAGCATCTTTTGAAGTTCCTACTTAATTCTTCAGCATTTACAAAGCAGTAGAGAGAATAATGCGAATAAATAGATGAAAATTTTTATGAAAGAAAATTAACAACCTCTTTAAAAACATCTGAGGGTTCTGGTGGAGGTGGTTCCACTTTCTTATGATTGTCCCATCATAGTCACAAACTCCTCAGGCATGAATCTGAAACTTGTAATTCTTCATAGTTTAATAAAACATTTTTCTTTGTGCTATATGCTGTTGCCAATTCACAACTAACAGCTCTTCTTTACAGTGCTAGTTTTTTACAGAGACTGAAATGCCAGAAGCAAACATAACACCTACTCTCACTGGCTCATACAATCCCTGCAATCGACAGTAACCAATTAGAACCTCCTCATCGACATCTCTGCTGCTGGCAGCACACTCCACACAACAGTTGTGACAACAGACTATCCACTCTTCAGAAGAGGTACAAGAAGTGGTCATAAAAGCTAGAAAACTGTACAGAGTCTTTGTTTAGTTATTTATTGTTGTTCATGTTTCATATCCCTTCACATACAATTGCACGATCACAGGAATGTGACCATATGTGATGTTGTTGGTTCGAAGCCAAATCCAATACAATGAGATTCCCTTTCTTCTTCGCCTGTTCCACTCTATATTCTGTTTATGTTCTGCTCCCATACGTCTTGTTCAGATCTTTGTTTCTAGAAGTTTTACCAAATACTAACATTTTTTTCTTTAAATAATGGTAAAGTGACAGAAGCGATGACCACTTTAGGACTAATCTTGCTGGAAGCAGAATTAAGCTAATCACTTTTGTAAAACCTGGTTTTAGTTGTTTGTTTGGTTTTTTTAATTATTATTTGGGTTTGGTTTGGTGGGGTTTTTTGTTGTTTCGTTGTTGGAGGGGTTTTTTTGGGGGGTGGGCTTTGAGTCGTTTGGTTTGTTATTTTTTTAATAAACAAGTCATTATTACAAACTACTTCATCAAACTGGACTTCAAGAGCTTTCTCCCAACACCCAGCTCCTCCCACCATCCTAAAAGATACCTATTAGCAGATTTTTGGGAGGGCAAGGTAAACCATTACAGATATTCAGAAGTCACATTTGTTAGCAATGTACACCATATATCACTGTCTCTGCTGACAGCTATCATGCATTACAGAGCTCCTAGTTGTTTAGGAACTCAAATATTGCTACACTCCAACACTTCAGTCTTACCCTAAAATACTGGTTGACAAGATATGAAAGACATACAGCATTCCTAAACTATCCAATAATGAATAATTTAAATCTTCTGCAGAGACAGGACATAAATCAATCACTTTTTCATTCAAGTTGACAATACATCCATTGGATGGCAAAACTTCCTTCTTAGAAGCAATTAGACCTTGTGTCTGCAAGGTCAAGCACATTGAGAAAGAACTATTGGACCATGGGTACTGATGATGTCAAAGTGGTTAAATTGAAACAAGTGTCCTGTGGCCTGTATCTTTTTCTCCCTTCATGAGAAAGAATTTCCATTCCCAGATGTGATAGTTTAGGCCTTAATTTTAGTAGGTCTCGGTTTAGCAGTCCTGAAAATGCTACGTAGATTAGAGGGGACAAGCATCACCTGACTTAAGCAACCAAAGAGATATTTCATATAATTTTGACATCAAATAAAAGAAGGTGTAGGAGGTGCCTAGCTCTCCCTCCCCTTCATGGTCAGTGTCGAGCAGACCTGCTATCACCATTGCTCAAAGTGTTAGGCCTTGTCACCACTTCACAGCTGTTTAGTTCAGGAAGTAAACAATTCCTTGTCATTTGTTTTCCTCCTCTCTTGATGGGTGTCCTTTGCAGGGAGTTTGTTGGGGTGTTTTTGTGTTGTGGGTGGTTGGAATCTGTATTATTTGGCTGAGTGACTCGGTAGAGTGGTTGCTGGGTTTTTCCACATTTGTATATATATGCATTATATCATATTCTGTTTTTAATTGTCTCCCTTTTGTATAAATATGAGAGGCTTGCATTTTGGGGTTTGGGGTTTTTTTCCCCCCCTCTTTGATTTTTTTCCCTCCCTCCTTTTCCCTTGGTGGGGGATTACTCTAACTCTTTGTGTTGGGTAGTTGGCATTTTGCCAACTCACACCAGAGATTCTTTTTTAATCTTGTCCCCCCCTCTCAAATTCATTACCTTTTTGTCAAGGCTAGAAATGCTGAAGCATCAGTGTAAAACCAGCACCAGCATCTTGACCTCTAAGTTTTGGGGTTTGTGGTAGCCATATTGAAATGTCTCTAGTATTACAGTTAATTAGTCTTAAAGGCACTGAAGAATGGAGTACAAAGCAATAAAGTGCTTAGAATATTCACAATATGTACTGCACTGCCTTGCAACAGAACAAAAATCTACAAGGCATGACTGTGCTATAAAGCTACAGCTTATGGCAAAACCTCTCTTCCTTCGGTACAGGTGAGAAAAATGTCCACTTTGTGAATACACACGTAGATGTGGGAGACCATCACTGTTAGATCTGCTGCAGTTTCTGGTGAATACCTGCCATGATTATGGCACAAAGGGCAGCACACACCATATGAACACACCCACGCCCAAGCCAAAAAAAAAGCACGTCCAATGGATTCACATACTATTTGTCATCCAAAGCTGACAGCTCATAGCCCGACAGAGGTCGTGGATTGTCAAGCAGGAGCCACAAAGTGGGAAGTTTGGCAGGAGAATTTGAAGATTTGGAAACAAAGGGTGATCTCATGAGAGGAACAAGAAAGAAAAAACAACCACCTAGGATTCAGTCTCTTCCCTACAAAGAAACAGTCTGAAATAGAATAACAGGAATTTCTCCCCAAAAGCAACAGAAATTCAGCTGACTCTAAGGCCACAGGGCACTGGCCTTAAAAGCAGTTCCCAGGATGTTTTCATATCCAACTCTGCAACTACCAGCTGACTGTGCAGCTGTTCCAACAGTTATTACAGGAGTGACTGGCACTGATACTGCCTACACACAAAAATTACTGTTGAAATACGTAAAGTTGGAAAACAGAAAAAAGATAACAGATATTGTTTACAACTTACAGGAGACCTACAAAAATGCAGTATAATTCAGAAAATTCATATTAAGGCTCAAACAAAAAAGTTGCCACCTCTCACTTTAATGTGAAGGCAGTTGTTAGATGCAGAGAACAGTGTAAGGGACCAGAAGTGCATTAAAACAGAATTAACACAGTTGAGGTTTTCATTACTAACGAAGAAGCCTAAGTAGCAAGACACGTTACTCAAAAGTACTTGCAATGAGGATTTTGGGTGCTTGGGAAGCCAGGACTCTGCCACATTGGTTTTTACTGGTAGGTCATGATCAAAGGGTTCGTTCCAAAGCTGCCTTCTTGCAGTGCACACCTGCAAGACCAGTGCTCCTCAATTGTGGGAATAAATACAATAATGAGGAGAATTCAGGCTTAAAGAGCAAAACAAACTGACTACGTAAGCATAAGACGACTCCTTTTTTCATAAGCAAGGATACAGAAAAGCCTCCATAAGCAAAACATCTAAGAAGCTTACAGACATTTGGAGTATAATTATTTTATTAGTTCCAAAACACAATGCTGCTGTCTTTTAAATTAGAAGACAATATTCCAACACAATCAGCAGTGTTACTTGGTTAGTATCAGGAAAGGGCACTCTCACTTCGCAAGCAAGAGGTTAAGTGTACAGCTGCAAGCATCAAGGACCTTGCAAGTGCCAAGGGAAGAACAGAACACAGAAGCTGGAGACAGATGTTGCCAGAGAGCCCTAAAGAGAAGAGATACTTCAGACTGGGACTCTGCCCCACAAATGCCATAGTTGGACAAATCTAATTTTATTCAGAAACTATTAAGAAGAAAGAAATTGTTATAGACCAACAAAGAACAGCTGTTCTAAAATGTTAAAATTATTTAAGCAAAGAATTACTTTCCTCTTTCACCTTCCTCCCAACATCATTTATTTTATTTCTATTATGTGCATAATAAGAATAAGCTTATTGCAAGATTACAGTAGTAAATCTGGGTTAAGATTTACAGAAGTATGCACTACAGTAGTGGTAATGTAAACTGACTTTTTCTCCTCTTTTCACTGATTTTCACATAAAGCTTTATTTAAATGTTATCAACTTCAGCATTGGTTAATCATTTTCACAATTCTGCAACATGAAATCAGTCTCCCTTTCTCAACAACTGGTGGAAGGTGATGCCAATCCAAATGAAGCAATTATGTCTGAAATCAAGTCAAACCATTTTCATTTTTCATTTACTGTAACAGTCTTTAAGTGTGATTAATCAAATCAACCTTCCCTTTGCAGGCAGAGATGTAATTGCTAAGTGCAAATTAAAACATATTATATATGACATGTGATACTTAATCTGAAGACAAATTTTTATTAAGGTTTAAGTCAAACTTTGTTAAATGAGTTAAAGATACCCACTGAATATATCTTAACATTACAAACATGCCCTACGAGAAAAGAAAAAATATAATAAAATATCACACAAATACTTCAAGCCCCATAGATAACCCAACTGTTTTGACAAAAAACCTCACAGAGTAACAGTATTATTATGCTTGTTATAATAAATAGAGTATCTTCACAGATTCTATCATGCAGTTTCAAAGGGGGTGGCAGATAATTCTAGGACCTCGAACAATTCTTTTTCAGAATAATGTACAATAATCCCTCACCAAGATAAAGAAGAACTACATTCACTACTGGAGTAAGCTGAAGTTACTTCAATTATTTTAATAATTGTTGGCAACAGCTGTGAAGTCCATTGCTATTACTGTTCCCTAAGCAAAGAGGGGCAAGGAAATCACCCCAGTAAGGAATTTAAAGGATGGGAGTTGATATTCAATGCCCCAATGTTTATTTTACTCTCAGTTTTGCATCTATTGATAACCATATCAATGCATTCTGATGTGTTTAAATAAAAATCTTTGTCCTACTGCGTGTGTAATTGTGAACCTATTTTATTAACAAAATCTAAAACAGAACAATATTGTCTCAGAAATGCAAACAGGAAAAAGCAGGTTGCAGAACCTCTAAAAAACCTGCCAATCTAACAAGAAAAAAAAATCCAAAACTGACCTACAAAACATGTCACAGGGTATAGTTTTGTAGAGTTTGCTACCAACAGAAACATGACATGGGAGATTGCTTTAGTTCAAAATGAAAAAAAATAAAAAGGCATTTGGGGACATGGTAACAAAATCCATCTTCAGTGCTGAACAGTCAAAATGCAACATATTAAAGGATGTACAATTACAAAGAGATAATCAATTACCTTTAGGATAGTATTTTTCCTATGACTAATCCTCCACAGAAAGTATTTTCCTCACCCCCAACACACTTTATTGTTTACATCACAAAATGGGCAATATCATCTCTATTAGTAATTAGATAGACAGACAATCTGTAGGCAGTTAAATGTCACCCTGATACCCAATCCCGTCAGATCTCAGAAGCTAAGCAGGGTCAGCCTCGGTTAGTACTTGGATGGGAGACCTCCTGGGAATACCGTGGGCTGTAGGTTCTAGTCCTGAGGACTTCACTGTCACCGTCCAAGCTTGCTCAGCCGTGGCAGATGGACCTCAGGACTTAAATCGTGGGGCCAGTTCTGCACACGTTGTGCCTCACCTAAAAAATCCACTGCGCAGGCTGGAAGGGCACACCCACATGGGGAGAGCGCTTCCCAAATCTTAGTTCGCAAAGCCTCGCCATACATACATACATATATATATGTAAACAATTAAAACACATCTATTCAGTGTCCTGCGTTTTAAGCAGACCATCCATCCTCTTAAAATAAAAATCTTACCTGAAATAACTACACTGTTGCATATTCTGTGTTGTATCAGAAAACACAATGTTTTCTACCCAATTCACATTACAAGCCATCCATTTAGAATGTAAGCACACCTGTCACACAGACTATGACATCCCCACTGGACAGTATAGTCTGAAACCACACATGCTATAAGGGACCAAGCAGGTGTACAAGGACCAGCCAGCTGGCTGCCACTATAGCAAACAAGACAGAGGAGGGGAGAGGTTAGAGATAGGGAAAGGCTGCCCCTCAACAGGGAGAAAGTATAGTTGCAATTCTAGTTCCAGCAGTCACAGAATAGGAAATCTAGCACCTTTGGGAACTTTATTTTTCTTTCCAATCTGACAACTGGCCAATAGCTCCAGAAACTATTTTAGGGAAAGGAAGATGCATTTGACAAGTCAGCTGACAAATAGAGAGCAAGCCTTTGACCTCTACCTCACCATGTCTGAAAACCAGGATTCAATGTCCTTGTAGATAAAATTCACATAATCCAAATGTGAATTTGTTCTACTCAATTCTCATTTTTCATTCAGTAAGGGCAGTGTTTCTTGCGGGATGGATATATCCAAACCACCTGTACAATGAAGAATAAAGCAGAGATGTTAAAGGTAGATTTCAAGAAGTCTTTGCTGCTGGGAGACTTCTGGGTGTGAAAGCTTAACACCTATTCCACTGAGCAATACATAGACTATGTCTGGTACCTGAAATACCTTTTTAAATTTAATTCAAAGCACACTTAAACTACCATGCAATTACCACACATCTCATATGTTTTTCCCATTAATAGCTGAATTGCTTTTCTAATTGGCTATCATAAGTTTAAAATATTGTTGTAGGATAAATATATTGTTAAATACAAAATATTGTTACAAGTTTATCACCTCCATCCATGTTGCATTGCTGTCATTACATTTATTTCAAATTACTAGTTTAATACTTTATCTCACTTGCACTCACCTGGCATGGGCAGCAGGGTATGAGGAAAGGGAAGAAGAGAAAGACTAAAAGAAAGAGGAGGAATAAAAAGGTGCAGTAGTGTAACAGACCTCGACCTCTCCATAACATGGCAACACAGCATGTCATAGTCTGGCTTTGAGTCCACTAGTAAACACAGTTTTACTTCTGAAATCAGTAATTTTTAAATGCAGTTTCCCTTGTACTGTACACTTCTGGCAGATGCACATCTAACTGCCTGTAGTACTTGTCATTTTTTCCCCCCATAAACAGTCATCTTCCAGAGCCAGTCATGTCATTTGAGAAATGTTTGAAAATTAACAAATGCTATAAAAGTCACGTGAAATTCACTCACAGAAAGCAATCTAATAGCACCGCAGCAGGCAATGTAGGGTTTTCTTATGAGAAGTTTTAGCCTTCACACATGTCCAGTGACATGATCCACAGCTGAGCTGCTCCTCCTGTTTCACTGCTATATCCTCTCCCACTTAAGCTGCACTCATGATCCAAAACTTTAAACCATTTTTTACAAGCAAGAAAGAACTTTCAGATTCTAAGCTGTCAGTCATCAGAATGACACTTTACATGCATACTATGCTATTACTTGCTGTACATATAAAAATATTTCTGATCCTCTGGGAAAGTTTTCTTTTCATGACACAGTCTACTACAACTGCTACTTGTACAATTCTACAGATTGCTGCTTTTTGCTTAAACATACCCCAGGCACCTCACAAAATCTCTGGATTTACAAAGTTTTCTTTGAAGCTGCCTTAATTACAGGAAGATTTGGGGCTTTTTTAATTAAGAGTTAACAGAAGCTAAGGACAAGATGATTAGTAGTCACAACATTAATCTTTTCACTGTACCTAACAACTTCATTTACTGTTTAAGACACAAACCCTTGTGGAGTTGCTGTTCTATTGAGCTGACATTGATGTACTCTCTAGGAAGTTGCTTCTACCTCTTATGTTCTCCTCTGAGATGTAACAGATGGGCTCTCAGGAAATTGAGTCTGATAGGAAACACTCTCACTGACTTCAGTGAGCTCTTACAAAGCTAAAACAGAAAAATAAGGTTCACAAGTAACAAAGGAACCCAACGCATTTAATTTAAATACAGACTTCTTTGACAGTGGGAAAGAATTCCTGCATCAGCAACAAGATTTAGAAAATATACTGTGTGTTAATACCATCATTATTGCTTAAGAAAGGTATATTTTAACAATTTCCAGGACAGACTTTACATACACCACTTTCATCACTGGAAAGGAATGGGACCACTCATACAATACACATTAAACAGCAGACTTCAGCTCCTAATTTCCCAGCACAGTTGAGCAGCTTCATGCTACATTAGTCTGGCAATGCTTAAAGAACCCAAAAATAGAGACATTTTTAACCTGGACTGTCTAAGCCTCCAAGGAAATGATGCTTAGGCAGTCCCTCATCTGTTAACTTGTCACATTTAAATTTTAAACTTGCTGGCAAATTTCAAGTAAATTTGACGAACTTGGACACTCAAAGATAATTAAGTCCTGTGAATTCTACAAAAACTAGAATCTGAGTACAAAAGAGACACCTTCATAATGCTCACAGGTGAAGGCAAAGAAGTTTGACCTAATAATTGAAATAAAACACTCAGCCTGCATGTGTATGTATTTGAGTATATGTCATGTGTGTATGTATATTCAAGTATATACACATTGTATATATTCCAAACTTTACTGGACAACCTGACCTAGACAGCCCTGCTTGAGGAAAGGTGTTGAAATAAATGATCTTTCCTTTCCAACCTACAAAATTTTGGGCTGGGGTGGGGTGGTCTTATGTGTATGGCTTAGAGAAGCCACACCAAATTATATCAAACAGGGATGCTAGAAAAGAAACTCAGAGTGAAGAGGAAGACCACCTCTTTGGAAAGTGAAGGAGAAAAATCCAAAGGCAACTGAGCTTCAGCAAGTATGTATTAATGATTCTTCTTCTTTAGTGACCCTCAGAATTTCACTCAAGATTTGTCACTTTACTGTTTACATGCTATTAGCAGAATAATTTTAGAAATTGTGTCTAGAGATACAAGCTACACAAATGTAATTACATTACTGTAAAACATACTTTTGATAGCAAAGAACATTCCTCTAGCCTTTTACACTGATGTGAATGTACCTGTAGGAGGAACTATTCTGAAAACCAGTATTACTGACTACACAAACATTGTGAATGACTTAACAAGGCTTTTGTATGATGGACAAACCTTAAAAGAAGGCTCCATATGCAAGAAAAGCAAATCCCATCAGGTACTATTACCAAAAAGAGCATCTTTCAGTGTAGTTCACAAAAAACTCTTAAAGACAAAAGGCTGCTACAGTGTAATTAGTTAGATATGAAGAGCAGAATCCCAAAGTAAAGAGGGAAGGGTCCAAAAGACCCTAGTTTTGTGAAATTTTCAATTCTGCCTTGCAAAGTGTTGCTTGCACAGCAAGATTGCTTAACTCATGAAACATAGCATGAAGTGATGAAGTCGTTTTGTCTGGTACAGAGTATTTAGCAATTATTAGAGACTAGTGTACCATGTATTAGAAGTCATAAATTTAGCTAAGCTAGACACTTCAATAGGATGAAATGGTAAGAAGCCAAAATTTTTTCCACTAGATTTTGGCAAGGACACTCATGAAAGAAAGTTGAAAAGGTCAAATGGAGGAAGAGTTTGGACTGAGGCCAAAAACTAGGGAGACCACCCCAAAGCACCCCAAGAACTGATGCCAAGAGAAGAATCTAGAAAGCTCCATCTTTAACTATGCCTATGTACTGTCTAATCATGAATATTTTAATCACATATTGTAATAAATTAATACGCATTGTAACCAAGTACTGTATTTGTGTAAATATACCTGTTTTAGCACCAGTGCTTGGAAGTAAGTTTGTGCAGTGCAAACTGCCTCACTTCCCTGCACAGAAATAAATACCTTGCTGCTAATTGACAAAAAGTTCTCTTAGCAGTTTCTTTCCAAGCTTTTTCAGCTTCAAAAGACAAGGGCAGTAGTTACTCTGGAAACACATTGCCTAGCAGTATTTGTGGGAATCTGCTCAGATCCACTGTACTCTGCTATCTATAGACAATCTAACTTTTCGGCAGCAAGAGTAGAGGACATCATGAGCCTTGGTATAAATTCAACCACTTCTGCAATACTGTGGGCACTTCTGATTCCTTTTATCACAAAAAGGATGTAAATGGGAAACTTACTGAGAAGGACAGTAAGCACCTTGAAACACATGGAACATATTAATCTGGGGAACCATTAAGATACCTGGACTCCTCAGTCCAGAAGCTGAGGTAACTGAGATATGACAGTAATTTATAAGATAATGAATAGCAAGAAAATGGAGACAGAACAACTGTTTAGTGCACCTTCCAATTTAGTAACCAAGGAATATTAAATGAAGCTAATATGTGTCAAGTTCAAAGAAGGCACTCCTCACTATTTTTTATTCTTGCTTAAGTACCTGCAACAGACTTGAAAGTCATTTGTTTAAAAAGCAACTGGATGTGGGGGTTTTGGCGTAAAACTTCTCTAAGCTATCGAAAAAATAACAACAACAACAACAACCCAAACTACCAAACAGCAACAACAAAAGTAAAAAAAAAAACCAACTACAACAGGCTAAGAGAGTATTCTAGGGTTTTTGTCCAGTGACAATGAAAGTCATTATCCTATTGCCAAGAAGAGACTTAATCTAAAGTCAGTGCACCCATTTGTATGTTTTGCTGGCATATTTCAAGTAAAAAGCATTGGGGTAATGACCATCTTCAGACACTCTGGCAATGCAAGATCCTCTGATTTTGCTCTAACCTTCAAAACTGTATTCACGATATTCACAAAAAGATAAAAATGGTCTGTGCCCAACAAAGACACAAAAAAACCTTGGCTTTCACATACGACTTTCAGAAGACAGACTTACTGGTGATTAGATGTATCATCCCAGATTTCCATGAAAATCTGTACATTACATGTAAGTCTTCATAAGTTCCTATTACATAACTGAGCTGTGTGATCAACTTCAGAAAGCATCAAAAGAACTAATCTCAGCTCTTAATATGCAAAGCAATACTTTAATTATATTTCTTTGGCCTTAACTTCCAGAGTAGGTAGGGAAGAGTCAAAGTAGTAACATATGTGCAGTGTTCCAAGTTTGCACCTTTTTCTGTAACATATGCAGCATAGGCATAATACCACGGTATGCAATACTTTAAAATCTTCAAATATTCTACATTAACAAAGGCAGTTAAAAGAAAGTCCAATATGGTAAAGGTAGCTAGAGGCAAAGAGAAGAAGTTAGCAGGGGGCAGCAAGATATGATGGTATTATATATCCCCAATGACATGGACCATTTTTTTGTTTCCGCTTACATTTACGATACCCTCCTTCCCAAGCTCTGAATTTCATTTATCACTGTATGCTGCATAACCTGTCAACAGTGGCAACACTTGCACATATTTTTGTGCAAGAACAATAAAAACAAGATCTTTATTAAGGCTTCTTGAAGGGAAAAAAACCTCAAAACAAAACAGTAATTTATATTATTCTTGTTTTCCATCACGTAGAAAAAGAATTTGTTCCACAGAAACAGAATATTCAAAGTTTGCCCTGGGGCAAGAGGGGAAATGTTACTAAAATGAAGACAAAGTGATTACTTCGCAATGTGCCATAACAGGTTAACCAAAGTTTGAACTGTGAAAAGTTAGTATAATACATGTTTTACAAGATGAGAGAAAAACTGAAGAGAGTTCAAAATTATCTTCTGGGGAGATACAGATATTGCTATTTTAAATAAAGCTTTTTATCAGGAACAACTTCTGAATCAAAACAATTATTTCAAGAACATGAACCAAAATCTGCCTACAGAGCAGAACAGTATCTGTAACAGAACACGCATTTATTTCCATAATTTTTTGAAGAGGTTAAGTGAATAGTTTCTTTTCAGTACAAAACAACAAGAAGAGTAGAATTTGAAGAGGTTCTCAGACTCCCTGCATGGCCCTTAAGAGCAGAAGAAATAACAAAATGAGAAAGAGAAACATGTATTGAAAATATGCTCAAAAATTAAGCCATACAGTGAAGCTGTTGAAGAATATAGACTGATCATTGTCCCAAGATATGTAGGCTGTTGAGTTCCATGGCAATAGCTTTGAAACTCCAGTTATTTTTACAGAATACTTGCAGAACTAAATATCCAGAAAATATATAGAAAGTAATCACCTTTAATATTGCAACAATCGCAACAACCAGTGTTTCCTTTGACATGTTTAGGGAAGTTACAATTTACAAAATTCCTGGGACAGATATGAGTATTTTATCTTTAAGCAGTATTTGGTCTTCAAATAGCTATGCAATAGAGACTTCTGTATTCATTCTCAACATACTCGAGTCAGTGTTGTGTATGAGTCATATCTACATAACCATTTAACTGTTCCCAGATTGTGCACACTCCAACAGTTGATTTGCAGGTAGAAGCTGTGTACCCAACTTACTACACATGCAGACATACAAGTACACACAACTTACCAAAGGAGAGCTTTAATGATTTGCATAATAACTTGAATGGAGATCATGTTAGGCAAACATCTTGATTTTTAGCTGCTAGATCCTTTACCAGGTTTTCTTAGCTGCTAGATCCTTTACCAGGTTTTTTTAGCTCTCAGGACTAGTACTCAGACAAGGCCTCATAACACCTTAGGA
>JAWWLZ010000001.1:78402276-78445226 GCA_035041345.1 Poliocrania exsul | reverse complement strand
ACTTTCCTGCTGCATGAATTTCACTTTAAATTTCTCATATAGCAATTACAGTCACAGGAAGTGAATTATCCCAATCTTTATAATTTCAGGGATGACGGTTTTAGTTACGATACAAATTACTTCTTTTAATGGGATATTACAGTAAACACATGCCACTAGATTTTCTGTTTCAGGATGTTCTTGATATGATTAAACTGTTCTAATCTTTTATCAAAATAAAGTGATTGTCATTTCACCTCCTCTCATACAAAGCAGCATTTCTGTTACACAAATTTAACCTTTTCTTAATCTCATATATACTCCTAACAACCCTGCCTATTCTTCACAACCTTTGCAACATTGTGGATGAGCCCAAAACCTTAGCTTGCAAATAAGGTAAAATACTTACTACAGCTGTGTATCAGGATTTAGTAATAAAAGAAAAGATCTAGTACTGTGCTAGCATTCTTGTTAACTCAGGTTTTAGTGGGCAGCACTTATTCTTCTGACAAGCTAGGGTCTCTCTCCCTTCCGCCCAGTCCTTAAATTCATACTGTTGGCAATGAAGATTGCTGTTCTATGTTCACATGAAGTAACAGCATACTGAAACAGCAAGAGAGGAAATACGGCAGTCAGTGGTACCACACAAACATAAAATGAGAGAAAGAAAGATTCAACTATTAAGAACAATGAAAGAAAACTCATGTGTTTGCAACTTTCTGTAAGGAACTCCGAACATTCCAAAGAAAGCACATTTCCGTGACTAAGCAGTTTTGAATAATGGTTCAACCATACTAGTTTGCTGCTTAAACTTTTTCAAGGCAAAACAAGCCAACTTCCTGTTAGGACGAGAAAAGACCTCCAAAAGGCATTCCCAGGCTTTTTCAGGTACTCCAATTCCAGCACCATGATATGATAATAGCAGCCCAGACATGAGCACAAATCTTGAAAAGAGAAGGTACATTGGCCATGTATCAGTCACACTGTTCGATTAGGCTTATCAGGTTTAAATCTCTGGCACTTATGGATTTGCATTCTGGAGGTCTGCCATGAAGCAAAGTGGACGTGTACTACACTCAGCCTATTCTGGTGCTCATACAACCAATGGACAGTTTCAAACCAGGGCACTTAGAGGGAGTTAGGCAAGTCATCTCTTTAAAATTCCAATCCCTGTTGTTGAGACTGCTAAGTCCACCACTAAAACATAACCCTAAGAGCCACATTGCCCTGGTTCCATTTGGGATAGACTTAATTTTCTTCCTAGTAGTGCTGTGGTTTGGACTTAGTATGAAAATCTTGTTGATAACACACTAATGTTTCAGTTGTGACTAAGTAGTGCTTACCCTCAGTGAAGGACTTTCTCCCATGCTCCAACAGTCAGTAGGTACACAAGAATCCAGGAGAGACCATGGCCAGGAGTAGCTGACTCCAACTGGCCAAAGGGATATTCCATACCATTAAATGCCATGCTCAGTATATAAACTAGGGGAAGATGGTGGGGCCAATCAGTGCCAGAGACAGACTGAGCATCAGTTGCTGAGTGGTGAGCAGTTTTACTGTGCATCACTCATCTTCTTTGTTTTACTCCTCCCTCTCTCTGTCCTTTTTATTACAATTATCATTATTGCTACTTTTATCATTATTATTTTATACCATTTTATTTCAGTTATTAAATTTTCTTACCTCAACCCATGTGTTTTGCCTTTTTTCTTATTCTCTTCCCCATCCCATTAGCAGGGAGTGGACAAGCAGGAAGTGAGTGAGTAACTACGTGGTATTTTATTGCTGGCTTGGGTTATACCATAAGACACATAAAAGCATAGAATTGTTTTGCTGGTAAAAGATCTCCAGTATTGTAAAGTCCAACAGTTAACACTGCCAAGTCCACCACTAAACTATGTCACCAAGTGCCACATCTACAGGAGTTTTTTTATATTTCCAGGGATAGTGATTCCACCACTTTCCTGAGCAGCCTGACAACCCTTCCGGTGAAGAAATTTCTCCTAATATCCAGTCTATACCTGGTGCAACTCGAAGCCATTTCTTCTTGTTCTGTTGGTTGTTACTTGGGAGAAGATACCAAATCTCTAGCTGCCTACAATCTCCTTTCAGGTAGTTGTAGAGCGCTGTAAAGTTCCCCCTGAGCCTCCTCTTTTCCTGGCTAAACAACCCCAGCTCCCTCAGCTAATCTTCATAGGACTTATGCTCCAGATCTTCCACCAGCACCATGGCCCTTCTTTGGATATGCTCCAGCAATTGATGCAAGGGACACTTCAGCCCCTGAAGGTGTGAAAAGAGCACAACAAACAAAGGGCTAAGTTGCTCCATAATAAGGCAAAAACAGTTGGTAAACAAGACATCAGTGCAGAAAATTTATCCACAGAGCAATTCAGTAAGCGATGTGAGTGCAATAGGAAAGTCACTACTGATAGTTTTGATGCAGATTTGTGCATTGATGGAATAGACCAAACAAGCAGTATGGATATTGCTTCTTTTAATAGTTTGCTAGGGTGAAGTGGTATTTTGCTCGAGGCAAAAAGAACCGAAGAGAAAGAATTAAAAACAAATAGGCCAGAACAAAGCGTATTTTCAATTTCAGCTACAAAACCAATGTAGCAACAATTTCCTCTTCTTTTAGTATGAAAAATAATTATGGCATATTGCACTGTCACCAACATAAAACAAAGACTGAACTCAAGGGAATTTTTGTTGCTTGCTTTTTTTCATCATTTCAAAAGAAAATTGTTTGCTTTACTGAGAAGTTTCTTTACATGTAGTAATGTGAAAGTGGAAATCCAGTGTGTAAATCTAATATGCTCCATCTTTACATTTGAGTTTCCATTGAAATAAAAGAAATTAAACTTCACAACTGTTTTAACACCTAAAGATGTCTCAGCAACAGGGTCTACACTTGCTTCCAGTCACTATTTTATTTACACATGGTTTAGCACTTATTCCAAAGTGACTGCCCATAGACCCCAAAAAGCAATAGCTTAGGTCATAAAGGTCAAATAAAATTCAAGTACCAGACAAACAGACCTACTGATCATAATAAATGCATTTTCTATTTTGTTCCTGAAGACTCTAGACACTGGAAATAAACCTTTGGGCAAAACAACACAGGGGTTGACTGGTATTGCTGTTAAGGGTCTGCCAACACTTAGAAGAAAAAGAAACAAGCTTTACTGCAATTTTCTGGTTTTACTTCTTGCTAGGTCTGTTAAAGATAAATGAAACTTTTTCCTCTCTCCACTGAGATATTAACACATCAGTTCTCAGCTGTACTTTTATAGGCTGGAATAAACCATCTCTAATCTTCACTTCACCTCAGGAAATCACATACTTTACATATTTTTCTGAATGTTTCCCCTTTAAAAGACAAAGAGTTCAGTGAAGTGAAGGAGACCATTTCAGAGGTGGGAAGAGGTGGGACTTAAGTCTCATTACTTTTCCTTACCAAATTTTGCTTAAAGTATGAAAAGAAATGCTGTATGTCATCCACATCAGGTCTTGAAATTAGATACTCACCAGCTAAGCATCAAAAAAATGGCTGAGGGGAAAAAAAGAGTATTTAAGTAGGTATTAAGATTTATATAATATACTAATTTTTATAGGTTAGGATACATTATCTTGTCTCTTTTTTTCTCTTTTGGACATCACACACTCCAGATCCTGAGTATCCTTATTTCTTTCTCCTGCATCATGTAAATTAATTATTCCCATGTTTCATCTGTGGGGCTCATGTTAGCAGCTTACCTAGGTAGTAGTGCAGAACCAATCCTGAACTCAGCCCCTTACTGATTTCAGACCACTTCTGAAACCATCCCTTCAACATGCCAGCAGCTGCTCTCAACTCTGTCACAAACATCCATATCATTATCAAACTAACTACTGATGTCTTTAGACAGATGAGCCTCAGGACTACACAGTAATTCTCTGCAAAAGGGGAATATCGAAAACTGTGCTGGATACAGTTTGCAAAAGAATTTTGGACCCAACTTCAATTTCTCTCCTCTGAGCCATTCTTCCCACGCATACCTTGTGAATATCCCATTTCAGAAACGCACTAGAGGTCATGTGGATGGCATCTAATATTTCTTTTGACTCCTTCACCAAAACATGGTAAGCAAAAGTCAGGAGACTCAATTCCACCTCTGAGCTCCTCATCTTTAAAGAGAAAACATTACCCTACCAGAATGGCAATGTTCTGCTTTCTCTGTTAGCTGGGGGTTTATTAGATTTACTTAAACGCTCAGTTCTTCCAGCTGATCCTACAGTTTTTAAAATTTGAATTCTGAGTTACCAAGGGAATTGGAGGGCTGATAGAGTCACTCCAACTTTATAACCTTACATGTACATGATATGCAAGTCAGGTCACAGGTGGTGTCAGACAATACTCTTCAAAAGTTTTTGTGCAGAGAGTATGTGGTACTACAACATCTAGAAGAGGATCCAAACAGAATTCAGTTTTAACAAACATGTCTACTAAATACAGCCTTCACTAAAACACTAGAAAAGTACTTCATTGTCAAATAAATTAGTATTTTGCCTGTTTGAATTTTAAATTGTTTTGGGTTTTGAGTAGTACTTTCCCAAAATATTAAATACTTAGTTGGACTTCAGTTGCTCTTCAG
This sequence comes from Poliocrania exsul, assembly GCA_035041345.1. NCBI lineage: Eukaryota > Metazoa > Chordata > Aves > Passeriformes > Thamnophilidae > Poliocrania > Poliocrania exsul. Next base: position 78,440,613 of record JAWWLZ010000001.1, on the reverse strand, counting down.
GTTGCTTAAATACAGAAACTTGGAAGATAAATATATACTTAACTCCTAGTCTCATCACAAGCCATTAAGTGAGTAAATACATTTGGAAGTCTGAGCCTTTGATCTCTGATTCTCAAATCCCCACCTGCAAAAGAGTGACAATTTTTCCCTGCTATTCCCTGTCGTATGATGGTAAACTAGTCAGATAAAATGATCACAGAGACTATCTAAGCAACTCAATTGTTTTGATTTTTGTGTTTGCTTTTATAGATTTCAATACTCTTAAAATGTTTGTTCTTCCTCCAGCAGTACTTTTTTCATGTAATTCAAGATATATATTTATACACCTTTGTTTCTGAAAGTACCGCTCTTAATGCTGGCACAAGTGTAGCAGAAACAACACTAATCAATTTGATTTGGCCTTATGAAGCAAGTGTCATTTTGATAAATGATCCTAATTAAGCTGATATTTCAGGTAGAAAGTGTATTGAGTTAATGTGTTGGCACCTCTCTAGTTATAGTCAGACAAGTACAGATGTTGCAATAAAGCAGCAGTAGTACATTATTAACTTTGCAAGTCACTCAGTCTGCATTCACAGAGTTTGATCAAAGCCACACAACTCAGCAATTGAAAGAAAATGCTGATTTTAAGTTTTAATTATTCAGCAACATACACAAGTAGTAGCTCCAGGAAGTTTCAAAGCTATGGGTCATTCCTTGATGATCCCTCTCCAGCATGGAAATGATTAATTAGTCTAGTAGCAACACAATACTTAGGGCAGAGAATCACGTTTGTTTAGAAAACCTTGCTCAAACAGCAAAACACAAACTGTGTTTCTTCTCTTTTACATAAATCTAATTACCAAATGTCCTGTTAAGGCTAAAAGACACCATACATTTACATAAACCTAATTACAGAATGTCCTGTTAAGGCTAAAAAACATCATACATTTACATAAATCTAATTACAAGATGTCTAGTTAAAGCTAAAAGACATCATATGTTTATGCAGTGCTGTGGAAGTCTTTGATACATGGCCAATGGTTGGCAAATACAAATCTGGTCTACATTCAGTAACTGTAAAAGATAAAATAAACATTAATCATCTGCTCTGAAGTCAAAGCAGTCTTATATTTTTCCTCACTTTTCTGTTGAGTCCTCTGTAGCCCTAAACTACATTATTGCCCTTACCAGTTTGAACAGACTTCCAACTACACTTACCAGTAAAACACAAGGGAGCAGCTTTGCTACCAGCTCTCCCATGGAGTATTGGCTTCCATCAAGCACCAGTAAAAGCAAGTATGAGATAGTCAGGCAGGTAACCACGAACACCAGTGAGACTCCCTGTAACTCTGTCACTGCAGGTTTGTGGCAGCCCAGCACACACTGGAGCTAAGTCCTTTGATAACAGCTTCCTCCCTCAGACACCCTCTGGTATCAACAATGAGCTGCAGGATTGCTGGGCAGAAAGCAGCAATTAACTTAAAGGTTCCTTCCCACTCTCAAAAACATCTTCTCAGCAACATTTCCAGAGGCAGAGAGACTGAAAGGGGCAAAATACTTCCTATCAGGTTTCAAAGGAGTTTCAAGCACAATGCCACAGCTCCACAGCTACTCAAACTCGTGGCCCTTTGGAAACTGTCTTCCCATCTTTTGTCAAGTTTGGTCTGCTAAAAACAAGCATGTGCTGAAAGTACCTTACCTTCTGAGGTGTCTCATCTGCAATTATACAGCTCCTTAGGGGTTTCCACTTGCAAGACAGCTGAGAGAAGTCATTTATCTTATTTTCTTCAGATGCATAGAAAAGTTCCCTCTGGAGTATAGAAAAAGTTCCTGTTCTTGCTATCTACCTGTCAAAAATCAGGATATTCTCCACAGGTGTTTACCCCACAGAAACAAACTTGACATTAGATCAGTCTACTTTCACGCTGTAGACCATGAGACTGGGGGGATGAGTCACCATGGCTGTAGCATCTTTCAGTCTAACACATCAACTAAGCCAGTCTGGAAATGGAGGTGCCATGGCCATGACAACAGAAGAAAATTACTTCAAGTAGCCATGCTTCTGTCAAGTTCAGATACCTCAACAGAAACACAAAAAATAATAAAAACCTGCACACAATAGAAAAATACATATTTCTGTACTGCAATGAGACCAGCCAGTTAAAAAAATAAAATAACAATAAAATAACATAATAACATTATAGAATATTTGTGTACCATTCTAGAAAACAGGGAAGATTATACACCCATTTCCTTGATGAAACCATATAATTAGTAGCATTGCCATTCTTAAATAAAAGAATTATTTATAAACAACCATAAGAATATACTGTAAATTTCATTATTAAACATTACGTAAAAAAAAAAAAGCAGCAAGTTTTCATTTTCTTCAAATTTTGCCACAAAGGTGTCTTAACACCACCATAAAATCTTGCTGAGTGGATAAGGAATATTAGGAGTCAATCAGTTCTCTTACTTCACAAGAGTTGTTCCAATGTGGACAGATCATGTAACGCAGTCAAGTAAGTCTTAATGCTTTAAGATCATTAAGCACTCATACTAGAACCAAAGAGACTGACTCATGCAAGAATATAAGCAGTCCCTGCAAATGACAAAGTACTCTGCGGACTCATATCCACCCTCATATCTAGATCTGTTCATGCTCACTCTTTCCATCAGATAGAGAACTACAAAGAAAAAGAACAGATGAAGCTTTGTTCAACAGCACCAAAGCATTGCAGGTGCTACCACATGAAGTTATCTACGGTATTGGTAAAATTATGATAGAAAAAAGGATTCCCAAGAGTCTTATTTACAAAGGTGGCTCTACCTATCAACATCTCCTGGCTGTGGGAAAAAACTACTTTGATGATGTTTTCTATGCATCAAGGAAATTTCTTGGTGCTTTTCTTACAAGGACTGATTATGATTGCATGGCTGCTTCAGCAGTGGTAAGACTTGACTGCTGATGCAAAGAATTAAAGAATTATCACCATCAACCACAGCACTCTGCTAGTCAGCAAACTAGCTTCAGAATGCAAACACAGCCTAAGGGAAGCATGTTGTGTGCATAACTGACATGATGACTGCAACAACTCTACAAGACCTCAAACTCTTCTGAGGGTAAACACTGCTTCCCACACTAGCATCAGGTTCCATATTCACCTGACACACTCTAGCCTGGCTCTGATGCAGACAGTGCTGTGGGCTGTGGTGGCAGTCTGTGGGAGGCAAGCAAGAGTGCTTAATCTCTGCTCAATGCCAGGGATGTTTTACTGACATAGTTGCCATGAGTTTTGAAGCTGCCTAAAACTTCAGATGCATAGTATTTCCCCCCCTGCAAAAAAAAACCCATCCAAGTCAGAATTAGAACATCTCTTGTGAACTATGAGAAAATACAGATGCTGAAAGCTATGTCTGAACTTCCCTCTCTCCACTGAGAAGGTCCAAGGCAGACACCGAGTTCAATAAGGAAAATATGAGCGGCCTTCAGTGGCTATCAAGGAGTTAAAACAGTGTCTTAGACATCAATAACATTGAGGGGTCAGATATTTTGCTTTGTCACAACCTGGCTAACACATTTTTAAAGAGTAGAAGGGAACACATCTTCTGCTCAAGGGAAAAAACCATCATTCTAGCAGTACAGCTACTGAAGACTACCACTGCGAGCACACTACCATTCATTTGTTCTCTAGTGCTACTGCAAGAGGGCACCCCTGTATCTCAGCTGGAGACAGAATCAGCTGTTTTGTTTTCAGTCTGGCATATATCCATTTATAATGAAGTGAAAATCACAGGGGAAATACACAGCAAATAACTGTTTCACTCATTACAAAAATAAAAACTACCAAGGCCATAAAATACAAGAATAGAGATTTGGAATCCAGAAGAAAAAGTTTCTGCATCACAAATCACACCTAAATCATGGATAAATCTATTTTAAATATTCCTTTATACACACACTGCATCTATAAAAGGGACAAAGTTCAATACCAGTAACAAGCAATCCTTAAACAACTCACTATTTAGTTCAGTAATTTTGTTATTCTGTTTAATCACTTTCCAATGGAAGAAGCATGTCTGCACTAAATACCACTCAGAACAGTTTCTAAAAATAGGACATTACTACCTCTAGACTTCATCTTTACAAACTTTCTTTTGAATTTTTTTTTCCTCTATCACAGACAGCCAAATATTCCTGCATTACTGACTTGGAAACAAGAATACATGAAAGTTGCAACTCATTTTACTGCACCATCTTGTGGTTAATAGTAGCATCCACAACAAGAATGATCCACAAGATTGTCAGGTGTTGACAAGACCTCTGCCCTGCCCCATGCTATTAGGATTAAAACTAATTCTTTCAAAGCATGCCACATAAAACTATCTGTCTCATTCCCTCAGCCAGGTTACAAGAGATGGCAAAAAATTATGAAATTTCTCAGTTATTGAATGTTTGTTTGTCTATGCAGCAAGTTTTAAACATCCAAAATCATCCAGCCTTGTCTTCCTGAAGTCTGCATTTTACCCTCCCCCTGACCATGGTCCCTACAGACAGCTGGATATCACAAAATGCAACAAAACCCACCCTTGACAAAGTTCAGGTATACAAGATGACAATCCTGTGGCATGCAGCATCAGAAAGGGGTGTGCCCCTTACACAGACACTCAGGTCTGAGATGGCAAAGCAGAGGTACTAGTTTAAGGAACTTAATGCACAACAGCTCCTTTCATATTTACTTCATAGAGAAAAACAAAAAGACATTCAGAAATAGCCACAGCCCCTGTCTAAAGCTGACTACAGTGATTATATTCCCTTCTAGAAACTTGTGCTTGTAGAGGAGGCAAGGACAACTTTCATACACGTACCATGAGCATGAACACATTTTTAAAATCACACCAGCATTTTTTATTGTTTCCCAGTATTCTTAGGCCAGTTTGAAAAACAAGCTAAGCAGCAAGCAGTCTGACTGCCACATTTGTATGTGTCTTAATGCTGCTTTTGAGAGTACATAGAATGTAATGTATATGTTAAAGTGAATACAGCTATTTTATTAGAGTATTAGGATAGTCAAGGAATAAAAAACAGTAATCACTTCACTAGATCAGTCAATACATTCTTAGAAAGAGAAGGTTTTGATGACTATTAATGAATATTCAGATACTATTTGGAAGGCATTTAGGCTTTGCAGCAAAATGAAAAAAGCTATATTATTTAGTATTTTTCAATAAAATCCCTTTAAAAAACTTTACAAAATATCAATAAAGTGGTAACTCTGCAGGAGTAGTGAGCTATTAGCTCATTCATATCAGTGAATTTAAAACATTCTCATCTCCTCGAAACCATTAGCCACCAAAATATTTATGCATAAGCTGTTATAAAGGCCACTTTACTAAAACAGTTATTCTGTTCAACAGTGACAAATGAAGCAGATACTGGTATAAATGAAGAAAAGTACTCACAAACTCACTAAAGGGAAAAGGAGGCAGCACCTTCACTACCAATGATACAAATGCAGACTCTTTAATCGGTTTAAATGGCAGTTATTTATGGAAAAGTTACTAACACAGTAAATCTGTATAAATAACTTTAAGTGTACCAGTGCTGATTCAGTAACACTAAGAGCCTTCAAAGCAATTACTAGCTGTTAAACCTGAATAATGAGCTCTCATTTGGGCAACAAGTGCAAATGAAAGAAAAACGAACCATACTAAAATTAGGCAGATTTTTTTTCTCCTCAAACACACTGGCCAATTAACAAATACTGTTTCAACACAGCATTGTTGCAACACAAAAACCTCAATACCTCTCTGTCAGTCTACCCACATCCCAAGCAACTTTTATCCCGTAGGCTGCAATTACTTTAACTACAATATTCAAATCACTGAACTGAAACCTCTCATTATTCTATTGTGGTCATGCTTTGCACAAGATGAAGAGCATGGAGCTTGTCCAGAAACATTCCTATTTCCCTTCAGCTGTAAACACCAAAAGCACCAGAACAAGTTACTGCACAGACCCATAACAAAGGCATTTAGCACCGTCCTGCATAGCAATATATATGCCTTGACAGTTGTTAAGCAAAAAGCTACCATCACTACTCCATTAGCTAATTTGCTTCATAAAGCAAGCCTATATCTTAGGTATTTCATCCTAGAGTTTACATCAGAATCCTTGATGTTATATTAAAGTACTTGTTCTGTCCAATCTGCAAAAAGCCAAGGAGAATAAATTTATTTATAATATTATTGTCAACTAACCAATCTAAAATTACATTTAAATATTTAAAACCTATTTTAGAAACCTAACCAAAATCTGTTGTACAAAGCTAAAAGCTTGCTTCTTAAAATGCAGTATATGTCTTCAATAAAATTATGAAGTTGCACCAGTGTCTGATACACATGGAACTACCCAGGGTGATAACCCAGTGTTGCCAGTACCATCCTCTTCTGCAGGATAAGAAGCAGATTTTTTTTTCATTTTATTTTGTTCCACTGGTTAATATTTTGTAATTAAGGGTCTGACTGGGAGTAAAGAGGCAGGAAAACTTTGTGCACTTTCACATGAAAAATGAGAATTTTGAAGTGAACATGACAACTACACACAGACCCCAAACATACAGCTGTGTAGAACCATGTGTCTGATAAGAAACAATGGGATTACCATAGTGTAGTTTTAAAGAGACTTTTGAAAGATGAGGTAAAAGCAATTTCACCAACAAATAGAGGAAAAAACTGCAGAGTTCTTAGTGCACTGCTAGCAGGTGGCACTACAGGTATCATACAAGAAAACAAATTTTTAAAAATAAAAATATTACCACGCACAAATATAGGGGTAGAAGAAAATAGAAGTCTAACTTTCTTTTCAAAAATATATGCAGTTTGATATGAGGCAAAAAAAGAGAAAACAGGTTTATGTGGGAGGAATGATACATCGAATAGGATGGATAGATATGCATTTCCCTATTTGTTAACTTTTTCTATAAGGGTAAACAAATGAGGGCTTTGTTTCATTCACTAATAAAAAGCATATGTACAATTTTATATCTTAATATATTTCTATTTAGGTTCACACCACCATTTAGCTTTGATGAGCACGGCATATATTTCACATCCAAGTGAACAGCACAATTAATAAGACAAAGTAATTTTACAGCAACTTCCCAATTTAATAAATCCATATTAGGTTCCAGTATGGATGTAAAGACAAGATCTGTTACTTTGACCGCTATCTCTGAAACACAATTACAGCCTCATTTGTTGAAAAGCACTTTAAGGTACACATACAACCCAGGATCTGATGGGCATACAATTAAATAAATTAGACTTTTAGAATAGTAGAATAACTCTAAATGGTAAGTAATGCATTTAACATACAAATAGCCTTCCAGGAAAATCAAACTGTGTGCAGGCATTTTACAACATCATTAAGAACATCTAAATGTCATTCTACTTGCATCAACTAAAAGCCCTTTTGATCAACTAAGTGGCAATATTATGTCCCTTCCTGGCTCATTTTTGTCAGCTGTTTGCAAATGATCTCTAAACAATCCCTGCCAAATACTTTACCTTACTCTTCAAGGATACAGATTAGGATAAAGAACAGTTCCAGACATCTCAGGAGAAGTAAGAGGGGGAAAGAGTGGAACTAGATATCTACAATAAGCCATTAGAATTATCTTTTATCATGGCCCATATTGGGTTGGATTTATTATTTTTGCTCCTTTTTTTAAAACTAAATACTGTACTCTATTTTTGTTACTCAGTCCTATTTAAAATAAGCAAAATCCCTAAACAAAATTCAGGAGATGAATGTTGAAGACTGCTGAATACAAAGTTCAGAGTTACTTCGATAAAATAAGTCTGTGCTTTCTTATTACCACATATAGATGCACAAACTTATGTTACTGTCACTTTTGATCCTCCCAACCACCCCCTACAATGATTTGCATATCTGGAAAGGAACAAGGCATACGTGTGGGAGAGGAGAGAGTCTGGATTCCAAGCAGCAACTACACTGAATTAAAACTCAAACTTAACTTCAGGAATCTCATGCTTTATGACACAAAACTTTCATTATCAAATAATCTGACATAATTCTCTGTTTTGCGATGAATTTCATGCTTCCTCTTTCTTGAATTTGGATTACTAATGTATTTGGATTACTAATGTAATTGTATACAGGGTATACAATGGAAGTCAATAATAAATACACGGTGATGTATTTAGGAGAGTCACTGTCCAGAAATTAATTATGAACATAGAAGTACATACACACTGTATGAGAATTCATATTAATCTTAACTATCTCCAGAAAGCAACTATCAAGACAAATGACATACAAATGGGCAAGACATTCCTACTCTTTAATTCTTTCTGACAATAGAGGAAACTCCTTGGAAAGAAAATTTAAGGTTTCTATAGCCTATTAAAGATTATAAATTCCCAGTTATCAAATAAGGAAAGGGACTTCAGTTGTCATATGAATGGCTCAATGAAACTGAAAGTGCAGTTGTTGTTTAAAACAAACAATCTAACGGAACAAAAATAAAGGACTAGAGGAAAAACAGAAGAAGTACCTATACTACTATGTAATTCATCAGTTTGGCCTCCTTTATAATACTACATACCATAAACCTCTAAAAATCCTGACATCAGAGTGAACTTAAAGAAGTGCCACACAGAAGATCTAATAGAGAGAGATTTAAAGGAATTAGAATGGTTTCCATAAAGGATAAATAATTGATTGTTGTTGTTTGCTCCTATTAAAAAATTGTAGGTCTCTGTGGCATATCTGTGGATAGCTAATAGACACATATCTGTCTTCCATGCTGAAGAGGGCAGTTGATAAAATAAGCCAATAAAAAGTTAACAAAATTAGTAGGAAACAAGTAAAAAACATTATATTCTGTATAAGACTTCAGCAATGACCACCAAAGTTAGTCTATTCAGAAAGGACTGATTTTAATGGATTTACAACAGTTAACAAAATATAGGTGCCCAATTCCTTCTGGATAAACAGTTGAGGAAATGCGAGAAAGAACAAAATCTTATCCCACAATGACCTTACAGAATCCTTTGGCTTTTGTTTTGCTTGTCTGGTTTTTCTGTTTGACTGTTTTGGGTTGTTTTTTCTTTTAAAGGTTTGGTAGTGAAGACAGCTAGCAAGCTGTCATCCAAACAGACCAGAGGATTGCACCCAGCCTGGCAAATCTTGATTTTCTGTATGCTTTGCTCTGTGCTAGTGTGCATCTCGCCAACAGTGACAATTTGCAAGCATCCATAAACCCAAGTTGCATACGTGACATTAGAAAACCTTCAAATCAGAAAAAGGCCACTAAAGCGATACGCTATCCAGCAAGTCTGCTTTGTATATCCCTGAATCAGAAAATAATTCTAGTTGGACAGGAGTCTAGAGGTCTTCTGTATCCAAACACCTGCCCAAACCAGTCTGATCAGATGGCACCGTGCAGTGTCCACTCGTGAACATTTCCAAGCACAGAGACTCCATCACTGCATGAGCCATCCTGGCCCAGTATTCTGACCAGCCATGTGGTTGGAAAAACCCAAACCCTAAGTTTCCTGCTCCCCAGACACACCATCTCACATGCCTCCCTGGCAGTCAAGCCTGTTCACAGGTCCCTGAGGCCCCATCCTGCAGCCCTGACAGTCACCCATAAGGAGACACCACCACCTCATCGTGGACAAGGTTCCCCCACCCACAGGAAATATCAGGGTCTCAGAAATCATGCTGCTGCCCCAGGGGCCTCTCAACTCCTGCCTCCCGATCCTGTCAACCTTGAGACCCACCTGAATGCCTGGGAACTATGGCTTACTCACAAACCCTCCACACTCGACCTCTCCAGCTGCCCTTGAAAGCTCCCTTCAGATCATCAGCAGCTCTGGGGTTCAGGCCTCCCAAACATCCTCAAGCTGAGCCACCTTCCCTTCTTGACAACCTACAAGCCCACCCAAAAATTTGCACTCCTTTGACTTGTGCCCCTGGGAACAAAGTGCTCCTGTATCCTGCTTGAGGGTGCCCCAGCCCACCTGCTTCATATACATTCTGGGAATCTTTTCTTTTTCACTGAGTAGCAATCTTGAAATACAATTAAAGTACAAAGTAACAACAGCAACATCTGTGCAATATAACTGAGAAACATCTTCCACTGTCAGAGCTCTGCTGGCAGTAATGAAACCCACAGAAAATCACAAGTTGTCTAGAAAACCTGATGGGGAAGGCAAAATGTCTTCACTAACAACAGCCCAGGCAGGAGCAAAAAGGGGATGAACAGCATAGGAATATGAGCTCAAAACTGTATGGAGAGCTAAAAAAATAGGAAGCACCTCTTGCTTATAAGAGATATATTACTTACAAGGATATATTTCATCAGACATTTATTAGCCAGAAGCCAGGAGAGTCCAAATGTCCACAGCATCATCCCTTTTCTGATATCTGTGAGATGAGATGAAGACTGGGGTTTTTTTGGTGTGTCTCTCAAGCATTGCTTCTAGACGGCACAGCTTTCTATTTCAAATATCAACTACCAGTCTTCAGTCTGGTAGGCTTTTCAGATCCCACGACTGGGTGGTGGGATTGATGCTTAGGTGGGTGCAAGATACATGGAGGCAGAAGGAGGAAGGAAGTAACAGAACTAAAACAGGAAATAAGGGTGAAATAGGAACATGACACAGAATAACAGGGGAAAAAAATCCAGTAAGAACAGCAAACAGTAGCACAGAAAACCAGGGAAGAGGTTCTGCAAACAACTAGGAAGAAAGAAGAGGAGGTGGAAAAAAAAGTAGCAAAAAAAATCCCACAAAAACAACGAAGAAGAAACAGCAAAAATTTTTGGGGTATAACGTAAATCAGATATTTTTGCAGTACCAAAGCTGATTTATACTGCCAGCTATTAAACACCATGCTCCAAACCCAACACAACCTTTATATGTTCTGGGGTAAGAGACTGCATTATTTTTTTTTCCTTGTTAATTTGAGTCTATTTCTGCTTGGTGAAAGGAAAAGTTTAGTCAGAAATTTTCAAGGATAGGACATTTCTCCAGTGCTTTTTTAACTCCTTAAGACTGTATGCCTGGTGTTTTCACATGCGTGCATCCAAACAAAAACCCAACCAAAAAAAACCACCACAGTTTTAGTTTTTGGGACACATACAGGTTACCATATCCATAGAAATTCAAAAGCACTGAGCTAAGAGAGAAAGCAGAAGACTTGCAAGTGCCAACAAATTCTTTCAAGAGTTTTGCCTCAGAGAAAAAAAATCTTTTTCTCCTACAGTCATCAAAAGTAACCACAGTAGTACAGTAATTAAATAGCTGTATTGGTCCTGCAACCAGTCACTAGTTATTCAAGCTCTTCATATGGCCATGAATCAGGTTGTTCCCACTCAGCTATATGACTGTGGAGTTTGAACAAAGCAACAAAGTCTTGCCTTTTCCTTTCCACATTTATCAGTGCCTTGAACTTATGCTAAGCATACACTGAATGTTTCTCCTGCACTCTGTCATCACCACGGGCTACCACAAGTGAGAAGGGAGTTAACAGGTACAGTTACACTGCACTGGAGAACCAGTCCACCAAAATGTCTTACAGCTCGAGGTAAGCACTATGAAATCCCAGCGTTCTGAAAGTTTCATTTCATCTAACATCCTGATAAATGAAGACATGGCAGGATAAAACCAGAAAAGCTTCTCCTGTGAGGGATTTATTATAGAACAATGAGACCTTCTCAAAGACTCTTTAGACAGCAACCTCAACATTTCAAGAATCTGAATTAACACCTTGTGTAGAACTGAAGTATCAAGTAACCAACAGTTTGAGAGACATAGACTACTGTAATCAATTACTGTGGGCATTAAGGGCATTGATTAATCTTATTCTCTATATGGCTATAAATAAAAATCATGTATGATATCCTTAAAAAAAAAAGCCTGCCAGATTTCAACAATCTTCCAACTAAACATTTTTAAATGGCACATAATTTTCTTCAGAACTTATCCAGGGCAGATTCAGAGCAGATATTACAAAAAAGAATAAGCTTTACTGTTCTGCTATAATAAGGAACCCTAACTACATGATTCAAACAAATCTTCGTTTTACTAAAATATACTTTTTCTACTACTTCCTCTAGCTTAAAAAAAGTATTGCTGTAATATACAGGCAAAAAATACTTTATTAGTTTGGGGGTTAAGCATGTTTTAATTTGTTATCAATTAGGTAGAGAGGAGGTTTAGGTTCATTTAGGGGGGTGTTTCCTTTTATTAAGATTTAGGAGGCAATTTTTACCATTTTATAAATTACTTCAAGACACAATGCTAAACTGGACACAGAAGCACACAGGTCACTACATTCACACAAATGAGAATATACACCACAAATGACTAGATATGAAAAATCCTCAAAAAATTCATCTTTGTGCATAAGTGAATGCTCTAAAAATAAACTGCACACCGAAAGGTTCAGAGGCAGACACAGACATCAGAACAACCCAAAGCAAGCTTTATAAACTCTATAACCTCTATCATCTAAAATAAAATTCTATAACCTTCATAACCTCTATAATCAAGAAATACAATAAAATCTAATCTTGTAACAAAAAGACTCTTGACTGGGACCTTGGGGGCTGATGATCTAAAGAGGACCCTCTTAACCTAGACCCCAGAATCATTGAATGGTTTGGGTTAGAAGGGACCTTTGAGGATCAGCTAATCCATGCTCTCTGCCACAGCAAGGACATCCTTCCCTGGATCAAGATCAGTTTGTGATACGCAGAAACACTCATAAGGTCTCAAAAAGCAGGCTACAGAATGAAGAAATGGAATAACACTATACTGTGTAGAGCAGACCAAACAGCAGAGTATAGTCACGTGTTTGTAAGTGCTAAAACATTCATATATCCAAAATAAAAATCAAAATTTAAAACTAACAGAGAGATTACGCAGCTCAGAGTGAGGGTTCTACATGAAACTATCTTCCTCCATTAGCTACAGTGTACATAACAAACAGATTCACAGAAGGACCAACTTCATACAATTTCAATTATTTAGCTGCTTTAAAGTGCAAGAAAAGGCACTGACCAACCATTCACAACACTGGCAACCAGAATCTGCTTTTTGTACCCATAACATCTAAAGAGTTGCCACATCATTTTGATTAATATTACACTGAATCAAAACCATCCAATTTTGTTTCAGCCTTCAGCAGGATACTCAAGTGACAGAAATACAACAGCTACATAAAACACATAAAGCAGATGGAACAGTTGGAATACCTTCTGAGCCTTAATTCCAAATGGATTTCTTGAATATTAAACTGTTGCCAATTTATTGCACACTGAGTCAATTCACTTCCCACCAAGATGTTTTTTTAAAAAAACTGTTCTGTTCAGTAATATCAATGCCACCAGAAATGGACTTCAATATTGATATAAAGTTGACTGCTAATACAATTTTCTCCTATTATTTGCATTTATAACAGCAGTATCTAAAATGTAGTACAGGCAAACTCACCAGAGTTTTTACTTTCTGCAAGTACATTATGAACACCTACCTTATAAATCTAGATTACTTGCTCAAATTGCCTTTCCATGCATTTTATGTGAAGAAAGCCCAATTTAAATAGTTTTTTATATTTAAATTCAATTTAATTAAATTTCAAAAATAACAACGATGATAATATAACAATTGCTGGCCTTATTGGAGACTCGATAACTGGAGATACAGCCTGGGCTCCACAGGTGCATTGGAAAACAACACAAATGCAGGTTGTGGATAATAATGCCTTCCCTGAAAACTCACCATTCAGTGATCCTGCCACAGAAGTGACTCGGGGAATTCTGGCACCTCTGAATAGCTCTGGATGAGTTTTCTTTCCATGACTTTCTCTAGTCATGTTTTAGAGGCTGGTTTCAAAAGGAGCAATGCCTAAGGTACATAACTTACTTCTTTGCTTTTTCTCACAAGACCAAGTCATTTTCTAAAGCCACAGAAAGCATAATAAGAATATAGAAACAGGTATTTCCTTCTTTTAAAGTCACACTGAAGTCTCCATGAAGACTCAAGGGAAGTGTACAGCTGGAGAATTTCTTTTAAAGAAGCTAAGGGTTACTTTCTTTGTTAACATAGAAGGCTTGCTTCTTTCTTCAAGTGTTGTGATAGCATTGAAAGCATTTTCTGTAATACACATTTGTAAATGTTTTCATCTCATTATAAGCCTTTTCTTAATAATTATATACTCTCATAGGAATAATAAAAAGTTACAAATACAAGATGACGATGTTGTAAGTGATTACAAACAACATTTCCATCAGGCAAGAAATAAACTGTATGTTGTTATTCACACAACTCCTAATCAAAGACAAGAATCTCTTAAGAACTGACAAAGGCAAAACATTCTTGCTGGTGAAGTATAAAACTACGAAACACAATGTAACTCTTTAAAATGCAAAGGAGCTAGATTTTCTATTCATTAAATAGGACAACATATTATCTTTCAAGCACAACCAAGCCCTCAAAAGAGGCATACCATATCACCTTTGAAAAAGACTATGGAGAGCGTACTGATTTTTGCAATTTTCTTCACTCCTACAAACAGCACACTCTTAGTACATCTGCATCAAAACAGGCGGCTAAAGCATGAAGAGTGTCAAGAGACTAACTGCTATGTACCACAGCATGGCAAAGAGAGAGGTAACAGAGTAACTTCTGGAAAAGATAAATTAAATTTTGTAGTAGTAATTTAAACAGGACAAAGACCCACTACATTCAGCTCTGTATGACCCAGAGAAAGCAGCTCAATGTAGTACCTGGAAGCAAAGAACCACCACAAAATTTAACTTTATATTGCTAAACTGAAAGCAAAGAACCAACACAAAATTTAACTTTATATTGCTAAACTGCCCTGTTTCATAACCTACACATTTGACATATTCACATATGTAAGAAATACTTTTCTGACTTTTCAGAACACTTAAGGCTACTAACCTCTTCACTTCTGCATATTTTCTGGCTGTGTATGAGATAAGGTGAAAGACATTTTGATGAAACATTTATATCCCTCTTGGTTCAGTTGCTGACAATGCACAAACATAGGACTTCTATCAATTTTTGGAAGAACACCTATTTTGATCCAAAGTTACCTTGAGAAGAACATTCCAACTAGAGTTAAACCCAACACTGAGGATGCAACATCCACAGAGAGGTCTTTCATGCAAGACCCATATTTATTAATGTATCCATTTGCAATGGTTACTCATTTATTACAACACTGCTTTAATTCCCTTAGGTAGTTAGTGGCAAGGAGAATACAAGAAGGAAAGCCCAAAACAACAGATTCACATTTCTGATTTGAAAATGAAACATTGATAGGAACCTCTTAGCTCCAGGTTATAATAATTTGGACCCAAGCGTCTTAAAGACAAGTCTCCTCAAGCCACTGAATTTCTATCAGTATTATATTATTAGAGGACAGACAGATTATACAATATAGCTAAATGACTCCTATCATTTGCTCATCAGTTTTGTCAATAAGGCTAAAACTTACCTTGCTTATTGTCTGCAAAGGCTTAGGAGATATTCTGAAGAACAACAGTAGATCAACAAAATGAGACATATGTACAGGAAGTATTGTAGAGGAAAAAAATTCTGTGAAATCAGTCAGGTGTTTTTCCAAGAGAAAGATTAATTTAAAAAATTAGCCCGTACTTGAAATCCTTAACCTATGAAATAGAAGATGACTTGGATGTTGGGAATTTGTCAATGAGAGCTCATACAAATGTGATAAAGTTTGAAAAGTCAGAGCTGATAGATGCTAACAGTCCTCTAAGACATCTAGAGTTTCACATTTGTATGAGCTCTCTGCCATAATTGTGGCACTCAGCCCTACAGAGGCCAAAGCGAATCAGCACAATGTGCCCACAACAACATTTTACCAGTTGCATGCTGGAAGAGGTGATCTGACTAGGGACAAAATATGGACAAAGGAAGTTTGCTAAATACAAAATCAATGAGAAGCTTTATCAAGGTTCCTAATATTTTAGTTACACCAGTAAGTTTTCTTGTATATGCCTAAATATGAGTCCCTGTGCACCCATACTTTAGGAACATCTTCCCCGATTTTCAGAAAACCCTGGCACTGGTCATTGACTAGGAAAGATCCACCCTAAGGATACACTAGAGTTGAACAGGACCAGAGAGCCTGAACATGGAATGTGATGCTTTTTTACTTTTCTTGCCTTCTCCTTCACAAGTTCTTTTCCTTACCTACCTTTCCTGCTTTTATGTTTGTCTGTGGTTTAATTGGAGTAAAAGACGAAATCTTTTCCTGTGGGTTTGCAACTACATTGGCAATCAGAAACAGCATCTCAAAAAGAGAGATGCAGAGATAAGTCTGGCAGTTCTCCAAGTGGCTAATAAAATTGTATTCTATGCCAAACTAAGCCAGAAGTTGCAAAGTAAGGGGTCAAATACTAAAACACAGTATTTTTCCCTTTAATCTTGAAATTGGATTGTCAGCAGCCCTGAAGAGAAGGAATTGGAGATATTGGCAGCTGAAAAACTGAACATGAGCCAGGAATGTGCACTTGCAGCCCAGAAAGCCAGTTGTCTCTTGGCCTGCATAAAATGAAACGTGCCCAGCAGGCTGAGGGAGGTGATCCTCCCCCTCTGCTCTGCTCTAGTAAGACCCTACCTGGGGTACTGTACCCAGCTCTAGGGTTCTCAACATAAGGACGTGGATCTGTTTGAGCGAGTTTAGAGGAGGGCCATGAAGGTGGATCAGAGGGCTGGAGCACCTCCCCATGAGGAAAGGCTGAGAGGGCTGGGGCCATTCAGCCTGACCTTATTGCAGACTTTCAAACTTAGATGGGAGATTGTAAGAAAGGTGGAGAGAGGCTTTTTACCACCAGTAGTGACACAGTAGTAACAGAACAGAGGTAATGGTTTCAAACTAAAAGAGGGAAGGTTTATTCTGTATATGAAGTTATAAGGGTAGTGAGACACCACAGGGGGCAGGGCACAAGGGAACAGGCTGACCAGACACGGGAAGGTCCATCCCTCGAAACACTCAAGGCCAGGCTGGATGAGGCTTTGAGCAACCTCATCTAGTGAAGGTGACCATTTCCATGGCAGGGGAGTTGGACCTACATGATCTCGGAAGGTCCCTTCCAATCCCAACCATTTCATGCTTCTTTGATTCTACAGTCTTGCTCATCCTAGATCATCTCTTGATCTCAAAAGCGTGAATTCTTTTTTGTGAGGTACACAAACATTAGAGCAAAGAACGCCACAGAAAAAATCCACAAAGAAATTAATAGCCTACAGTAAACAGAGCCTGAGGCTCAAAATGAACAAGACTAAGATAAAATATTGATTAATGTCTTAGGAAGTGAGTATCATCTATCATCTACCCTCTTCACTGAATGAGGCAGGACTGAGGGAGGAAAGAAATGCACATGTGATTATGCAACATCACATTGCCCATGCACAAGGGGACAAAGGGGTAAATTAAAAACATACCCACCAAGTAAATTATGGGATTTCTTAAATGTTTGATGCCAATTTAATATAATGTTTATGGTTAACACTGTTGCCCTTTACCATCAAAGTAGAGTAACAATGAATTTAGAAACTTCTCTTATATTATTATGCAAGCAGGTGGAAGACATCAAAAATACTGAATGTTATATTATTTCACTCTGGTTTTATTAACATTTTATCCTTTCATTTTAAAAATCCTCAAATGCTACCTATAAAAAACCCCCAAACATTTTATTAAGAGTTCTTGTTTGAATACATTAGGCTTCAATGAATTTATATGTGCAAACATTCACACTTCCCTAACGATCAAGCATTAAAGGAAGACAAGTATTTTGCCTGAGGAACATTTATGTACTTACAGATGTGTACAAAACTAAGCTAAATGTGCCTGCATTTCTCCACAGAGGCAGATGCAGTTTCCACTGGGTAAGGCACTTAGGATATAAACAAGGAAACTGATTTCAAAATGTTGAAACACTCAGTACTGCCTCTTAGGCAGTTTCTTCCCTTCTGGCCATATTTCAACTTTTCCAAAATGCATAAAAGATATATAAATTGTTAACATTTTTGAAAAAATCAAATTAACTACAGATTCTACAAAAGGTATGGTATTCTGGATTCTGCTCTCAGTGTGTCTGTATTTAAATCACAGTAGCATCTTGGATGTGTAATGTGACCTTGAAATTATGTGGCATCAATCATACATATCTTGTAGAAACAGAAATGAATACGGTCCTAGAAAATTCATGAAGTCAAACTTTTGAGGATGGAATAGAAGTACAATTATTTCTCTGCCTATATACTGTTAATACTTAAGGCCATTTCAAAAGTGGACTTGGACTGTCTGGAGAGTGGGAGCAGAGAAGCATCTTGGCCTTTTCTCCCCACTCCCTTCTTTGCACTGAGTAGCCAGACACCTTTACATAAGAAAATAATAATCCACTCTTATTTTAACAGGGCCAAAATCAGTCTTTCTACTTTCAACAGAAAAAAAAATAACAAGGCATCATTAGCTTAAGATTTCTTCCTACACACTTCCAAAATATTAAGCACTTCATTTTTGTAACAAGTTCTCCTCCACAATATACTTCTTAACTCTTCTATCTGACATATATGCACACATATATAAGAAGAATGTAAGAGTTGCAAAGGAATGAGCTGACACAATTGGAATAAAAGATCATCTGACCTACGAAAAAAGAGAAAAAAAAGTCAGTAGCTGTAAGGAATGTGAAATCACTGAGGGAATCCTAAGAGTAAACAAACACTATTTTCCTGCGTGTAGTTAGTATAAATGGTTGAGTAAAAGCATTTTCTTGTGGGCAAGCACACAAGAAAACAGAAGTATGGCAAACTCACAAGTAATATTATGTTAAAAGGATACAAACTCATGTTCATGCTTTACATAATTTGATACCTTCATTACTTCATGAGATTACATTTTAAACTACACCATAAAACTCCCTGCAATTTGTAAAATGTCATGTGACAAAGACTAAACCAGCAGGTTTTGGGCATGAGATGATGGAGAAGAAAGGAGACTTCTCCCCTAAACATTGAGCACTCAGCCATTAAAAACACAGAAAAGAAGCATACATGTGACAGACAGGGACAGATGGCAAGTAGGGCAGTTACAGGGCAGCTCAGACTGACAGTGCTCCTGACAGCTTCAGAAAGCAGAACCACAGTCAAGCCTTTAAGGTGATTGAACAAGAAGACTTTCTCAGGGACTCTGAGGGAAAATCTCAAGATGGGGAATGCAGATTGTCTCAAGCTCGGCAACCACTGAGAGGGAAGAATGAACAGGGTTTGAAAGAATGACTAAGGAAAAGCCAACACACTTGAGAGAAATATGAACAAGCAATAATTTGTTTTCCAGCCTTGTAACAAACTGTCCTTCACTCCGACATTTTCCTGGGTTTATCCTGGTCAGACTTGTTGTATTTTCAGAGCATCTTTAGTTTCACAGATTGAAAAGTTTGGTCTTTATGCTTAATAAAAGAATGGAGATGTGGATGCATATAGGAAGTAATTTCACCTAAATGCACAGTTTGATTCAGGGTCCTATGAGATGGGACTGCATTTCTGAAGAAAAAAAAATCCATCATTTTTTAAAAAGCCTTGTTGTCAAAAATTTAAAATTACAGTTTCAAGAGCCACTGTGGTTTATCTTAAAAAATGCCAAATGAAGGTAAAGGATTTCTTTGCTTTATACATATTTTAAGAACTCACAGGTAGTATTTCTAAGCATCACTACCATATGTACCTGTGCTAACAGCTGTACCACTAAATAAAAAGCTGTCAGAATATGCAGACTCAGAACTTCAGCTGAAAGGGATTTACCATAGCAGATGTATATAAGCACATCTTTTTATGTGCAAGTACTTTTCATACCAACATCTCATCAAGCCAAAAATACCTTTTCATTATAGAAAGGATTAAAAGGAGCATATACATGCAGCTCACAGAAATTTCACACGAAGTTTACTGTATTCCATGATGATTATTTTGATTCAGTGGATTTATAATCCATCTATTGCAGTGAAAGTGTCTGTCTAAGTCTGAGTTCGAGTGCTATATGGGCAATCATGGCCCAGAAACTTGAAACTGATGTGACAAGCCAAGTACCTGTAAACGTATGAAAGAATTATGGCATGCAGAAACTTCCTGTCTCATTCCCTCAATAGTTTGCATTTTATCCTGAAAAGTTACAAAGATTTCCATTCTGTTATTTATAAAGTGTTTCTCTATCAATGATTCTCAAAATGAGCACTGTCCTATAAGGACTCTCTTAATGTACAAGTTTTGGATCAGCAACCAGTAAGAGTTCAAGGATTTGAGTTACTTCAGAAAACAGGAAAAATACATTAGGCTTATCTATTGTCAGTTTTAAAAGCTGGGAAGAGCAACAGACTTCTACTCTACTTCTGTGTTCTATGGACGACAGTTCAATTTAAATGGAATTGCTGGTTAAAAAGATAGATAGATAGATAGATAGATAGATAGATAGATAGATAGATAGATAGATAGATAGATGGATAGATAGATAGATAGATAGAGTTGTAGCCAGTTTTCAAAACTCCTCTTAAAACCTCCAGCAGTCTTCGTTCCACTTCACTTCTGAGCTACACATATCCTTCTGTTTCTCCTCCCCACACAGTTTCAGCTCTGAAAGGCCCCAGACTCTCAGAAACACCCACAGCCTTATCTCCATCTGCTCTGATTCCACCACTGCAATCCACACAAGGTTGCAACATAATGCATCCCATGTCCCTTTTTTTCACTCCTCCACCAGTCCTCCCTCATGAACTCTTCAAACAAGGTGGATTCACCATCCCTGGAGGTTTTTAAACTGAGACTGGACATGGCACTGAGTGCCATGATTTAGTAAACGGACTGGAATGGACCAAGGGTTGAACTTGATGATCTCAGAGGTCTTTTCCAACCCAATTGATTCTATCATTCTAAGGGTCTTCTAGATATTCTGGTTTTAAGCAACACCAAGAGTTTGTCAACTTTAAGAACTTCCTCTGCCTGTCCACTTCTTGCTCTGGCCACACAAAACACTTAAGAGCATACTTGCAATAAACTAGTGAATAAAAAATCACTATCATATGGCTAGTGATGTCATGTCAGCTCATCCTATATTTGAGAAGCATTTGAAATACCTTACAAGGAAGGAGTTCAAGCTTCCTTCAGTGTAGACCATCAGCATCAGACTCAGTTCCTATGAGAAAATTGAATTTTATTATACCAGCTAAATTCTACATTTGCAACTCTTTCCTTGCATCAATTATAAATCATCACAGGGTAGGATACAGCAGAATTGATGCAGCCAATAAGTAAGCTTCCTCATTCATAGTACCTAGATAACCTTTTATTTTCATCTCAAATAAGAAAGAAAAGGGGGGGGAAAGTCTACATTAAAAAACTATTATTAATTAATCTGTTTAAATATTCACACATCTTTCTCAGCCATTCCATAAACTCAACCTTAAGTATGTACAAACCAACTTGACCCTGAGATTAGCTCAGTTGGTTGAAACTTGGTCGTAATAATGCCAAGGTTATGGGTTCAACCCCCTATGTGGGCCATTGACTTAAGAGTTGGACTCGATGATCCTTGTGGGTCCCTTCCAACTCAGAATAGTCTGTGATTCTGTAAAGTGTGTTCATGAAATGAACTTCAGATATACTGAAAACTTCTATGCCTTCAAGTCCATTAACTGTCATGTCAAATTCAGAATCCCCATCTTGAAGTTTTCCACATTTCTACCCCTGCCATTATCCTTAACTGCTTTTATCCCCAACTTCTAACCCAGGTATTTCTATCAACATCTCCAACTAAATTTGTCATCTTTTTCCATACCTAACCCACTCCTTCAAATCACAAAGAACACATAAACAAGCAAATAAATAAATCAACCAAAAATCAAAATTACCTCCTTCATATGAACAGCCGTGGTTTTTTGAAAGGAACCACTGTGTGAATTGCTGATGTGTCATCCTATGGTTCAATTTTCTAAGAGTGAATTTCACTTAGGTTTTGAACTATCAAGTCTAAAATCCTGGTTTCGGTACACTATACAATTACTTAATTAAAGCCTCATCACCAGCAGTACACGAGGACAAAAACCCAAGCAAAAATAACAAAACAAGAAAAGAGTTAAAGTTACAGCAGCAGGGCTAACAACACTCAGCTCAGAGAGTAAACAACCACTTTTTACAACCAGCCTAAGCACCACACTGCAAAGCGCCACTGAGACTTGGCTCACCACCATTGCTGCACAAGCAGCAGATAAAGCTGGTTAGATTACAGCATGAACTTAAGCACAACTTTCAGTTACATCTTTGCAACACAATCACATAAGCACCAAGGGTAACTCAGAGCATTATATTGTTGGAAAAGTGCATAGGCCATTAATCTCTTCTGAATAAAACAGAAGAAAAAGGCTAAGCTTATTCTAATACTTTTTCAATAACAAGATACTGCTGCTGAACTTCACATTTAAGAGATTCTTCTCCTCACAGCAGCATTTCAGATCCAGAAGACTGAAACTTAAGTGATGCAAAAAAATGTATCATAAGATCTAAGAATAAATTTTTAGTTCTTCATTTGAAATCTCTTCCTAAGATTGTGAACAGAAAAATGTTTAAGATTGGAAAAAAATACACACAGATAAATACAGTTGCTGGTTTTACCTGAAACAGACTTTGACTACCTAACTTCCCTTGTAGACATGTTTTTTTGACTCTTTCCCAGATGCTACAACATTATTCAGGCGTGATTTTCTATTGCAAAAGCTACATGGATCTCCTACTGTGCTGTACTAGGCAACTATCTCCTAATTCTACTTCTTGCAATAATTTCTCCTAGTTTTCCCATTGCAGATGGGATGTTAAGTAGCACAGGTCTTTAAAAATTATTTTCAAATAGTCCAAGTTTTAAGCAGGAGGTCACATTCACATCTAGTAGTTTAGTTGTTTAATTCTTGAGCTCCTTTCAATAGAATCTAGTTCTGGCAACTGGCACCTATAAATACCACCTAGTTTATGTCATTTTTGCCCCTCCTTTTTTTTTTAAACTTGTTTCATAATTGCTTCTACCAACACTTCAATATGAAGAGAGATCCTTTAATATATCCTCCATAATGAAAAGTTCCAGTTCAGAACTTCACAGCTCAAAAATGAACATGGACACAAGAGGTAAAACAACAACTGCTTTTCTGATAGAGCTTTATTTTCAGAGGATAGAAGGAGAGATCATATGTTAGCCCTATGCATTCTCTAACAGGCTTCCTGTTCACAGCATGTTTCAAAAAGATTAATTTGATATTTCCTTCAAACTGTTGTTTCTCAAACATCTTTCTTAGCTCTACTTCTTCCCTTATCCTGCCAGAATGTAGGAACCTTTGTGTTGTGCTCTTGCAGACAAAACCTGAACTTTCAAAAAAGGATGAAAACTACTTTGTGTAACCACCTCTTACCCTGCTGTTTAGCTATGCCATGCCAGTTCCTTTTTGGACCTATAATCTTCAATGAGTGCATGCATTTTCTCCAAGACTCCCACACAGCATCTTCAAGTAGTTCCCATGCCACTTGCAAGGATTTTAATTTTATAAATTGTCTTCAATATGCTTTTTAATTTCAAGTTGTTTTCTCTAACAAACAAAACTCCCAAAGCAGGGGATTTTCAGAGATAGAGGTAGACAGTCCTTTAAGAGATGTAAATACATTTGACAGAACAACAGTAACACTTTGAACTGGATGCACACAATGGTCTGAACCACATACAAAACTGCTTCTCCCTCTTCAGATTTGCAGACTAACTGCTCCATGAAATACTCACTAACTGTGTCTAGCAATTTAGTCTCCCCATCAATCATTGCTGCAGCCACTGACATACCATGCAGGCACCAGGCTGACCAATACAACTAGGAGGCCAGAAGACAATGAAAGGGTCCCAAAGAGAATGAAGGAGAAGAGAATAACCACATAATAAAGTCAGCTTGTGTGCATTTACATGACACATTGCTCATAGGGCTCTAGGTCTTGGAATTTTATGTTTATCATTTTTCATGAGCTGCTGTTTCAGAGAAAAAAATAAAATTCAGATATTAAATGTGAATTTAAGAAATAGAAAGTAAACAAATCTCTATTAAAAGATAACAAGGAAGTAAAGCTAACTGCTTAAAATTAGCTCTCAAAAATTAAAAAAAAAAAAATTGACTGAGTTTTAACAAGCCACTGCAGAGCCAAAATACCTGCTGAAAATTGGCTTGCCAGAGCTCTGTGCATTCTTGTATCTTGGTGCAAACAGATGTTCTATTTGGATTTCCTTGCCTATTGCTTCTATCAAGAAATCATTTTTTCCTCTGTGTGCCCTGGGGGTATCTGCCCCCCTCTTTACTTCATACACTTCTAGTCCCATCAATCAATCACCTTTTCTCCCAGGTTACAGAAGCATTAGCCACCTTCATCCTTTGCCTCTGCGGCAAGGGGACACAGCCAGGACCTATCTACCATCCTTCACCTGTTGGGAAGGACTCTCCTCTTCCCTGCCTCAGGATGAAAGTGGCACCTCACACTGCAGAGCTGGGTTTCAGTACTGCTGTCCAACAGCTAATGGTGAAACAGCAAAATATTCTGCCAACTCTGTCAACACTAGTGTAAATACCTTCTTCTCCAAGACATAAAAGACTGAGGCATGTGCTATTGAAGCAACTTGCAATTGTTTAATACTTTATCCTGGGAGAAACTGAACACAGATCAAAGGGAAGCATTTATAAAAGCCCTCTGAGCAGCAGCTTACAGGAACAGATAGAAATACAGAGTTATGCAGAAATGCATCTTTTCTGTCCCCTATCTTTACAGGCAGGGGGAAAGAACAGTTAGTTTTCCTTATTGGTTTCTGAGTACCACTAGGAACACAGGGAACAATAAAACAAATAATTTAGGATAGATTAAACTAGTCAATTCTGTTAGCTCTTGCAAGCCGAACAGCTAAAAACCCCTCCAAACTTCAGCAGGGCAGACAAGCTCAAGAGTCGACTGATTCAAGCCTGCAGCCTGCCAAACATGCTGAGCAGAGAGGAGCACCACTCTAACCAGCTCACTCTGTAGGCAAAGCAAGCTCATACAATGCAAAGGGATGTGAGTCACACGAGAAAAACATATAAAACAAAGGCAAGAGAGCTGGCAAGATAGCAAGGACAGCAGTGTGGGAGAGTGGGCAACACCAGGCTGACAGGAAGGTAAATCAAGAGTGCAGGATGTAACCTGGATAATACAAGAAATAGAAGGCATCTTTACAGGAAAAAATGTGTTTGTGGAAAAGAAACCTTTCTTTTTCCACCTGTCCTTTTTAAGGACTCTTCTGTTATCCATAAATATGGCATAAATTGAAAATCCTCTAGTCATATAGTACCAAATTTACTTCCTGAAATGATACACAGCTTGCAATTTTGTTTAAAATATCAATGCAACTGCAACACCCTTCTTGCTATGAATACTTCCCAATTCACTTCATTTTCTGTATTTTGTTCAGGTTTATTTTTAATATTTCCATAGAAACTACCCGATAATGCACTGGAATACAATAGCAGAGCATGAAACAAGAACTTTAACCTTCTATCACCCCCACAGCTCTCCTAATCAAAGTCACAGTTTTGTCTGGCCACACTTAAGCTTTCCAGTCAATCTGTTAGTGAGATGCAGTCCATCAGTTTGACTATTACTCTGTAGCACGGCCCAGCAGCCATTTAGATGCCTGGTACTGACCCATATCACAAATGAATTCTTTATCCTACTGTCATATATCTGGCAATTTAATCAAAATTAAAAGACATATACCTTAATAAAAAAATAACCTGCACAAGTCAGAGGCAGTGCTACAAAACTCAATATACATTTCCATGGTTGTTGGCCTGTTAGCTTTGGAAAAAAAGAATGCAGGAGGCTAGAGATCAAAACAAAGACTTTGCTGTAGAAGGTAATGTGTTAGAGAGGGTCTGGGCTGTTTAGGAAAAGCAATTTCAGTTACTCCTTTCATTCAGGCAGCTAAATTCTCTATTTGGAGGAAACCATTTCAATGGGCATTTTTCGGGCTTCAAAAGCTTGACAGAAAGGCATGACCACTTTACCACAGTTGAGCTGAAGCTTCTGACACAAGTTTAAAATTGGTACTTTAAACCTTCCCTTCAAAAAATCAAAATGTTCGGTAGTAAAAAATAAATATGCACACACAAACTAATTGAGATCATATCATCTGAATTTTTCTTGCTTAGCATTTTAAAGCATTTTTAATCCACTTATAAGAAATGTAAAGGCATAAACACCAGTTCTTTGCTGTATATTTGCTGTGCTTTTTTCCCCCAAATTCTGTCTTTGCCTACAGAAGATTTTATACAGAAGCTTTGAGACTGGCACAATGGAATCTTAACTATATTGAAAGTTCAATCCAATAGCTCAACTTTGAAATAGGAAAAAGAAAGGCAAAACAGTTACATTCTTTCATTACAAACTCTGGGAAGTTATCTCATGTTAACACATGACAAAGTTTTACAGTATAATTTAACTGTGAAGAGTTTAATAACATTAGCACTGTAGATGGAAGTTAAAGAGCTTTGAAGAACACTGTCTGCAATATGAATATGAAAAGTATAGAAATACTAGCTTTCTGGAAAAAATAATTTGAATAGAAATGGTTCACTCAACATACCCTGAAAAAAAAAATTAAAAAAGACAAATATGTGACTGTCTCTTATTTCCTGAATTGCTATTTTAGTTATATTTTATCTACTAAACTCAGTTTTGTTAGAAAAACTGGGTCTTTCCTGGCACCACACAAGCATACCAACCCAGTCTGATAAGGTATGTACAAAGGAATATATTTGTAACACATGCCCAAGGCCAACTTTATACTGGATGTCATGGATGTATCATAGGACGTTAAAAAGGTTATTGCTGGTAATAAGTTGTTTCTTTCGACAAACTAACAATGTTCACAGTGAAAGAAAATCATTGTATATATACTTTATTTAATAATTATAGCTTCTGATCCCATTCAAGAATTCTTTGAGCAAATTTCCCTGAAGCAGTGGATGTTGTTTGCATTGACACCAGCAAGGACTTTCCCATGTTTATTTGAGGCACACTGGTGAGACATGGAATGGGTGTTGGGGTGCTACACAAAATCCAACTGGTGGCTGATTACTTGTGGCATTTAAGAACTGGCAGTGATGCCAATGTTGTGTGAAGGTCTGTATTAATGACTGAATGGTGGGCCAGAGTCTGGTCTCAGCAGGTTTAGGGGCACCACACTGGAGAAAGATCAGTACTCCAGAGAACGGTGCTTCTATTTTGAGCAATTTCAAGAGGAAAGAGAACTGCTTCGATGGGAAACTCATGAAATCAATGATGGTAAGTGGTTTACTGTGAGCATGGTGGGACAGAGAAGCTGTGGATGCCCCATCCCTGGAAGTGTTCAAGGCCAGGTCAGATGAGGCACTGAGCAACCTGGTCAAGTGAAAGGTGTCCTTGCCCACAGCAAGGATGTTGGAACTAGATGATCTTTAATGTACCTTCCAACTCAAACCACTGATTCTAAGTAAAAGAAAAAACTTGCACCTGAGTTAAAGTAAGAACACACAAGACAGACTGGGTATGGAGTGGATAGGACACAGCTCTGCAGAAATCAATCTGGGGTTCCTGCTGGACACTATATTAACCAACAACAATCATCCTTTGGAAGGGAAGCAGGCTAACCAAATATTGGGCTATGTGGGCAGGAGCTACTAAGCAGGTTGGGGGAAGTAATTTCCCCTCATTTCCCCATTCAGCCCTGGTGAGACAGTATCTCTATTGATGTGTCGAATTTTGGACTCACCAATAAAAAGACAGACCTTGGTAGAGTGGGGCTGCCAAGATGATACAGGGGCTGGGACATATGACACATAAGGAGTGGCCAAGTGAGTTAGGTTTGTTCAGTCTGGGGACAAGGCAGCAACCAGGCAGACCTCATTACTCAATTCAATTTTCATGTGGGAGTGTGGAGAGAAGTCGTATCCAGACACTTCTAGATGCACACAGCAATAAGATGGGAAAAAATGAACACAATTTGGAAAATGGAACATTTCTGCTAGGTGAGAACAAAAGCTCTTTCCCCATGAGGATGGCAAAACACTAGAGAGGTGTTCAGAGACACCATGGCATCTCCATCCCTGGAGTTATTCAAAGCATTTTGGGCAAAGCCCAGAGAAACCTGCTCTAGTTAGACTGACTTTTAAGCAAGGGTTTGAGCAAAATGACTGCCAAAGGTCCCTTCCTACATGATTCTATAATAAATCCAAGTGACTAGTAGTAGAAAATAACATAAAATATTATTTCATAGTTACTCTTCTCATCTAAACCTTGTTAAGTCAGCAACAGAAATTATATTGCTTTAGCCTAACAGAGGCTTTTTTGGCATGAAAACAAAGGTTTTGCAGTTGAAAAGTTATTCATCACTCACACTGGAAAAGTCTTGGAAAAAATTAGTCCTACTCCCATCACTAAAACTAGTTGCATCTGATCACTGCTTTCCCTATCCAAACATTGTTCTTCACAGAGCAGTCAAAGTTCCCCCACTGCTACTCCAGTATGTTTGGCATCTCTATCAGTTTGCAGACACTCAGAGTCACAGTTCAACCTGCATGACCCTGACACTTTCACAACTGGCACAGAACTGTATTAATGCAACACTTCCAATGTCTGAAATCCCCTTTTTATCAACCATTTTCCAACAGAGTACTAATTTTTAAAGAAAAAAAATTGGGGGTTAGGATATTAACTTTCAATGATTAATTAAAAGGTAATAATTCTCTGCTTTTTCTTAGGTGACTTTAAGCTATGGGCCAAACTTCAGATCTGTAGAAGTATACATGCAGCCACTCCGCAGTAAACTTCCTGGTTGAACCAAAAGTCCTTAGAGACTGAAGACAACAGGCCCTATACTTACAAGAACACATTTTATTCTTTTTTTTGTCAGTACATATTGAGATCTGGAGCC
This sequence comes from Poliocrania exsul, assembly GCA_035041345.1. NCBI lineage: Eukaryota > Metazoa > Chordata > Aves > Passeriformes > Thamnophilidae > Poliocrania > Poliocrania exsul. The sequence continues at coordinate 78,411,530 of JAWWLZ010000001.1, read as the reverse complement.
CTGATCATGTAACAGACCACTAGTACTTCAAGAGTTATTGATTTTGCTACTCTAGAATTTGCTCTGAAAGAAGATTCATCCCATTTTCAACAAAATCCCAAAACAGTTCTGTTGTTAATTTCCTCCCCTAAAATAGTCGTTGTTTCAAGGCTGAATCATTGTATCATAATGACAGTCCAAATTAGACCCTTAATTCACTCAGTCATCCTCCTACACAGTGTTTGAAAACCTTATTCAGCAGTAACAGAACTTTGAAGGGACTTTAAGTTACCTTCTGAGGCAACTGGGAACTTAGAGACATCCACTACAGCATTAGAAGTTTAGGTACTAAATACTTCCAGAGAATAGGCAGCAAATTGAATGCAATACTAAATACATTAAAGAATACAGGCTTTCCCTTGCTTTCATCAGGTCCCATTCTGCACAGACAGCAGGAGAGCCTTTACATAATATATATGCTCAATTCACTGCCATGGCTGCACCAAATTCTAGGAAGAAATGCTTTACTCTTGCTGACTTAAAAGTAACACATGAAACCTGTCGCCACACCTGAAGGGAGAAATCATTCATTTCAACTAGATCTCTACACTTTCCATTCAGTTTCTCTGTGATCAGTAGAGCTGAGCTGGTAGAGATGTTTTTCTTCTCCACAAAGAGTTATTCTTAAAAGAATAACCCAGGAATAAGCTCACAATTTTATCCCTACTTTTGTCACTGGCAGGGTCTACAGATTTAATCTCTATCAGTGTAATGGCATTACACAGCAAATTTTTCCACTCACACAGTAACTTTTCCCATTTCACCTCAAACTGATAAATATTCTAATGCTATGTAAGAATTGAAGCAATATCCTACTCAAGAGGATTGGAAATTATTCTAAATGAGACAGATAGTTAATATAAATTAAAAAGCATCTTAATAACACAAGAAAGTTTTGACAGCTGCTGTTCTACAGCACTATATGGCCCTAGAGGGATACTCCTGACGCTTCCACTCTTTTTTCTCCCCCAGGATTTCTCTGTCTGGCTCCTTCACAAAGAAGAGAATAGCTCCTGCATTTTACAGAAAGTCTCATTAGATGACCTGTTTTCCAGAATGAAACACCTGAAGAAGCCAAATTCTCTTCCATATAACCAGAACTGCTTCTCAGGTAATCATTTTCATAATATTCACCTCCCTGACTCAACACTTATTCAGTTTCACAGCTATCTATAAATTATAATGATGAGTGAATAAGAAAAATCCATTTCTGATTGAAGTAGTGCTGACCGCTATTTTAACATTAGTAGCAATTAACAGTAAACATGAGTTCTAGTCATTTTTGTAGGCAACATGCTGAGATTTACTGCAATAGCTTCAAAAGTCTGAAGGTAAGACTTACTTTGAGCAAAAAGTTTCCCAGAGCTGTGACAATCCTGATGCTGAAAAGTTATGTGCACTGCAATCATTCTGTCTACTACTCTGGGTGAGGGAAACTTCATAGGTAACACATACAGTGCAAAAAGTAGTTAAGGAGAGTAGCTAGTTGTTGCCACAAGTTCTAGACAAATTGTCTTTAAATGCATAGAAGAAAACATTAGCAGACACCATTACTGTTTCAACATACTGGATCAAATCAGTCTCATTTCCCTCTAAAACACAGTAATTGACTTCAAAGAGGAACATTAGAAATGAAATGCTTTTCTAGAAAATTATGACTTTGGACAACATCTCCAATTAGTAACATATGCCAAAAAAACACAGCTTAGAGGGGGAAAAAATGTGGCAGGGTAAGAACTCCCTGGAAAGTAATTCTGAGAGATATATTAAACAAATGGTTTGTTACAGAGGGATTTCATTCTATTCAATGTTCGCATCAACAACATGCATGTGCAATACAAAACACATTTTTTAAGTATACCAACGATGAAAAGCTAGGAAGGACAAAAAATTTAAATCAATCTTGCAAATTAAAGACATTGACAGAAGAGTAATGAAATCCATTGCGGATGAGCACAAAACTCCTATAAACAGAAAATGGGAAATATAAGTAGTAGTCTTCAAGAAAATTAATAATGTCCTGATCCCAAGCTGACAGTCAATGTCAGGCAACTGCCAAATGGCAAACATTAGTGAGGTGTAAAACCACAAACACAACCTTCTGAACAAGCAAAGTAATCTTTTTTGGTCCACTTGGTACTGTACTCCCAATGGAGTACCACTTCTCAAGAAAACAACTGACACAATCACAAAGAGGAGGAACACAAAGAATGGCCTACAACAAACACAGGATTTCATTGCTATTTTAGCAGGGAAGGTTGAAAGAGGGCTTCCTAAGAACCAAAGTACCCAGCAAGCTACTTAAGAGAAAAGGGGATCGATTTATTCTCAGTTGTCAAAAGACAGAAGATGCAACAAGTTTAAAATTGAAGTTAACAGCACTAAGCACTTGAGGGAAACACTATTACTTTCCAATTCTAAGGACAATGAAAACCTTGAGCAGATTATCACAGTTATTTTCAAGTATCCAGCAGTAGAGACAGTTAAGGAAGGAAAAACCCATAGTCAGTAGCAGGACCATAGAAAATTGTTTCATCCTTGTTTTTCCTTATTGGCCTAGTTACAGGGGCTGGGAACAGTTTATCACTACGAGTATAACCAAAATGGTGCATTCTACACCCTCTAAATCATTTCTGACTAGCTGTTAATAATGGTTCATTTGCAGCAGCTGCCCAGGGCACATCTGACCCCTCAGGCTACAAGCTGGGTGTTAAAGAACACTGTAAGGCAGGGGAGTGTTTCTTTGTCTTCACACCAGTGACTCAGTTGTGGTAACTCCCCTCTGGGCAGGCATTAACACCTTCACACCCAGCATGAGGGGTCATCTCTGCTAATGAGCCATAACGGACTTACATAATAAGCAGCTGAAATGACTTAGACCATCAAAGATTCCAAAAATATCCCATGACTTACGACTCACCAAGTTACATTACTAATTGTGAAACTCCCTGCCCTGGGGGGAGGTACTGGGCATTCTCACCTGAACCTGAGCATATATAATCTTTGGGGTTTGGGACTTTTGGTACCACTTGTCACATCCAGAGGAAGACCAGAACCTCAGCAGGACTGTGACTGCCATTCGTGACAAGACTGCACTCATTGCTTTGACAGAAATGTGAACAGAATCCTCACCAACAGGTTTCCTTTCCTTTTACTTTGCACTCAGGGAGACCATGTGGTGCTCACCACAGGGGTTAATGAACACAATTCTGTGTGTGTCCCAGAGTGCTGTGTTATACCTCTCTCTTTATGGGTTTAAAACCAGTTTTCTCTGTATAATTGTATTTATTGTAATCTTTTTAGTAAACTCTGACTTGTAACCTTTCTTGAGTTAGGTTCATTTCTCCCACCAGTTTACCTTTAAATTGGCACACTTACATTCATAAAAAGAAATTATATAGAATTTACTGACTCCAACAATGATTTTAGCAGAAGATACAATGGCAAAGTAAAGAATTTGAGCTTTTTTTTCAGTTTAAACATTTGTGACATTTTATTCTCTTCTCCCCACCTTCACCATAGTCTCAATTTTCAATTAACATTCTTACATTTTTGTGACGATCATAGTTATCACACCTGCAAACATTAGTCTATCTTGTGCTCTGTTATTGCTAGAGGTTTAAAAATACTCAATAGTCAAATAAAGGATTGCATAAGAAGAAAAAGGAATCCTCCTGACAGTTTCTATTCAACTCTCCTCATTCCATGACTCATGGGTTTACTGTTGATTTACACTTCCACAGCATAACGAAGCACACAGTAAGTTAAACAGAAATGAGTGATTGGAGAATACAATGGAAGCAAATTAATGAAAATCAATAGTTTCAAAGACTAAACTGCAGAGACAATAAAGTTTATGGGGTTTACACAATTTGAATGATTTCACTGTTACATATCAGGAAATTAGACAACAGTTTCAATACAGTGTTCTTTGGAGTGTATAGTTTAAAAGACTGCCTTCCTAGTTTAATAAGACTTGTAAGAAATAATAATGAATAATCATTAATTATATTGCATCAAGGGAGAAATGTGCCTTGATTGGAACCCCTAAGGTCCCCTCTAAATCCCTCATACATAGAGAGACAAAGCAAGCTCTGCCTCACACACCAAGTTTTACCTGGTAATGTAATGGAGGCAATCAGTTTGGACAATGTTTCTGCAAAATTAGATGTGGAACTCTTCTCACCTAGTTTTAGACAACAAATCCCACTTCACAATTTTAGTCTTCCCATGTTATCAGTGAATGCAAGAACAACTGCACCTCCAGAAGGTAACTCATCAGATCTCAGATATGTCTTAGACTCTTCAAAGGATTGCCTGTATTATTCTCTTTCTCCCCACTGTCTATAGAGGCAGCCTAAGGTCACTCACTCAGACTTGACACCAACTCTTCCCTGGCATCCCAGGTTAGACGTCTAAGAACACTTCTTTTCCCTTTCTTTCTGCAAGCAATGCTGGCTAACACTTCTCAGTCTCAGCTTCTTGGCACCTCTGAAAGAAAGACAAGTTCTGACAGTAGAGCTGAACACAAGCCTCACCAACTTCAGTGAATTCCAGTGAGGGGAGGGCAAAGCAAATATAAAAAAGATTGTTCCTTAAAAATAGGTAAAAGGAAAAAAAAATCCTGCTGCTTTGATAATATTAATTATTTGCAATGTTGATCTAAAAACTACACTAACAAGAATTTAATTTAAAACTGCATCAGCTCCATACCCTTCTCAAAATCCTCACTAACCAGATAGCGAGATCCTCACTAACCAGAGAGCAAGTGTGGAAAAAGTAGAGCTACACATTTGTATGAAAAACTAATTGGCTGGTCCTGTGAACACTTAAGCAGGAATTGCAGCACATCATCTCACATTCTGAAAATGAAAACATACGCAAACTTTTGAAAACAAAAACAGAGTTCTACAAATTAACAATAGCATTCAAGACATTGACAACAGCCAACTTTTCATATTTAAGTACCTAAGCTGAGACAAAGCACACCATACCATTAATTCACACAAGAAGTCCATGCTGGCACTTTGGCTTAAAGAAGTTCAAATTTCTGGGGCACAGCAGCAATTCCTGCCCCATGTTCCTTCTTGGGTCCTGTGACTTCAAAACTTCAACATGAGAAACAGGCTCTTCAACAGCCTGACGAGATTTTAGAAGTAAAACATCTTTAAACACACTGTCTATGAAATACAAAGACCAAGGGTGAAGAGAGACTGTGCTTCACTCATCTTCTAGGACCTTTAGGACCATTAGCCACTCCCTCCTTTTCCTCCCAACTAGCCCATTCCCCCATGGATTCTAATTATAGTCTCCTCATTAAATCTTTTGAAGACCTGTGTTTAAAAGGTAGGACTTAATCTAACTTATACTATTAGTAGCCCTCTAAAAAAGAAATTTTCAGAATATGGAGAGTTACACTATAAATTCCTTACTCCCTCACGTAATAAAAGATAGACTACATATACAGAAATCTGAAAGGCTATCCTAACACCTGCTATGTGGAGAAACAAAGGAATAAAAAAATTGTAAAATACACTGAATATCTTCACTGCATCAAATATATGACACAAGAAATCAAACACCTTAATACCAAATTCATAAAATAATTTGCCCCTCTAGCCACAAAGAAAATCCATTGTCAGGTATATTTAACCAATTTAGCCTAATTTTCTGACACCGTAGCCAGAAGGCAGAAGAGAAAAGCTGAGTTATTCAAGGAAGTCTAATGCCTCAAATACATTTAGAAGCTTTAAGGGATGACTAAAAATAATCAGTATGCTTTACATTAGACTCATATGCTAGTTCCTTGCCTATTTTAGGCATATAGTCTTCCTCAATTCTCCATTCAGACATTGAAAAAAGACTTAGATGCACACCTCTAATAATATGGCAAAGATACAAAGCACAGTGTGTGAGTGGTTCTACTGAAAATATGAAGTTTGTGGATTCATAGAATCAAGATGGATACTAAAATGAAAGAAGGTAAGGTATGTGCCAAACTATATAACTTTTTAAAAAGGTAATTTTCCTAAATATTTTATAATGTTGAATTCACAATTATTAAAGTGCAGAGGTTTAAGACCGAATTCAGCTCATAACTCCTTAGCAGACATTCAAAATCTATCATACCAATAAAGACAGGATCTAATCCCAGCCTGAAAAATCTGACTGAACAGTAAATAAAACAGAATAAAGCCCAAAATTTACTGAACCACTTAGACCTATCTCTTATCGTGAGAGATCGGCCCATCTGACAGTTTTTCCATGTTTAAAACAAACAAGACTTATCACAAGACCCAACAACACCAGGATATAGTATGCGGAGAGGCAGCATGCACACAAAGTTCCATTTTCCACTGTCATCAGATCATCAAAGGGACAGTAAACAGTGAGATTTTTCCTAGTACTGCGTTCCCTGCACAATGCCTGGCACTCATGGTCTCCCTACACACAGCGAGCGGTCAGCACATCGCGGGATGCAGAGAAGCAGCTTATCTACCACCAAGAAACACGGGAAAGAGTTAAGGGCTGCTGGAAACTCCACTAGTTACATCATTCAGCAGCTGCAACGATCCATCAGATTCTGCAGAGGCACTCTAGTTACTGCAGAAGAGTGTAGCGTTTTGTTTAAAACAACTTTCTAAAGGACAAATACACAGGAGCAACTTGCAGGAAAACGAGCGGAGTTTCGATCATCTGTACCAAAGGCAGCTACGTGCGCGTTACGCGGAATCCGCACAAATTCGAGGCGCAGGGCAAGCATCACAGGTAACACATAGAGGGCAACAGCCAAAACCCCAAACTAGACCTCTGAAGGAACGTAAGCCTTTGTTTCGCCACTGTTCACTTCTTAATGAAGAAGGGGGCAGACAGTGCTCGCCCAGCTGCCGGGGAGCAGGACCCGAAAGGCAGGATCTGATCTCGAGCAGATATCTGGAAATCAGGCACTGACCTGAGGGTGCGGTTGCCGGCGCATCCGCGGCGCTCCATGGCGGCGGGCACGCAGCTGGTGAGCTCGGTCCAGTCGGCGTGCAGTCCGCAGCTCCAGCCGGTGGAGAAGCGGGAGAAGAGCCAGGTGTCCTTGTCGCCGCCCGGGCGGTGGCAGGCGCACTTCTTCTGCCCGGCCCGGCAGTAGCAGGGCTGCTCCAGGTGGATGTTGCGCACCAGGTGCCGCCCGAAGGTGGTGCCGCCCGTCTTCTGGATGTGGAGGAAGACGATCACATCGCGGCCCCGCATGTCGAACCGCACCCGGCGGCACAACTCTCCCCGTGCGAACGGGAACTTGGCCGCCAGCCTCGGCAGCGCCGCCGCCTCCTCCTCCTCCTCCTGCTCCGCCGGGCCCCCCCCGCGGCCGGCGGCGGAGCCCGGCGGCCGGCGGGGACAGGCGGCGCCGGGGCAGGCGGGCGACACGTACTGGTAGACGATGAGCAGGAAGAGCAGCGCCAGCAGCGGCGGCAGCAGCCACCTGTTGGAGCGCTCGTCCATGGCGGGGCGCGGAGGCAGCGCGGCGCGGGCTCAGGCGCTGCCGAGCGCTGTCGGAGCGGCCGCCCCGCTCGGATCCCGCAGCCGAGGGGCGTCCGGCTCCCTCCCCGACGGCATGGTCCTGGCGGGCGGCCGCGGCTCGCCCCGCTCAGCCCAGCGCGCCGTGCCGCATCCCGCCCGAGGCGGCCATCCCGCGCCCGCTCCCCGCAGCAGGGGCGAAGGCGCCGAGTGCCGTCCCCGGGACGCGCTGCCCGACGGCGGCAGCAGCTCCCGATGCCAATCCCGCTCCGGCGGCAACTCCGCAGCCCGAACACACCGCCCGGCTCCGGCGGGGTGCGCCCCGCCCCCGCTCGCCAGCCAATCGCGGCAAAGCCGGCCGCCCGAGCAGCCAATGGGCGGGCGCAGCACGCCGGCCCTGCCGCCAATGAGCGCGGGCGACCAGTGCGGCGGAGGCGGGGGAGTCGCTCCTCGCGCCCCGCCAGGTACCGCGCAGGTGGGCGGCAGCGGCAGCCAATGAGGCGCCGGGGGCGGGGCAGGCGGCAGCAAATGAGATGGGCCGGGGCGCCGCCAGGTGAGCGGGGCGCTGTTCAATTCCTCCGCATCCCGCTGCTTCTGCTTAGGGAAGGGGAGGCTTGTACCGTTCGCTGTGTCAAGCCCGCATTTATAATCCCGAGTGTTTACTACAAGCAGGTCGGACCGCACCGGCCAGCCCGCAGACTAACTAATTAATTGTAGATTACAACTGACCCGCCCGCGGTGCTTCTGGTTCTTGCGATCTTCAGAGCCCAAAGTCCCAAGTGCTGAACTGACTTTGCTGAACCTCGAGGTGCTAACATCGTTCCCCAGCAGCTGCTCTATTAAAATTTCAAAAGTTCATCTTTCAACCCCTTTCACATATTTACAACAATCCACGGCCTGGAACTCTGTTGCTTTCCCTATCGAAAATTATCTTTAATAGACATTCAAATCTTTAGCTCACAGGTCCCCCTTAGCTGAGTTTTGCCAAAAAAACCCAAAACAAACAAACAAACAAAAAAACCCCACACTGTTTTGCCTGCAATGAGTTCTCATAATTTTAAAAGTCTGTTACAACCACTTCATATCCAAAAACAAGCCTTGTACAGCTCCTGTATTATAATATACTAATATGCAAAGCATTTTGTGTTAGAACTGATTGCATATCTTGGTTATTTAATTACGGAATGCCTTATTTACAGAGGGATTAATTAGATATCTGACAGTGCTAAAGCAACTTTCCTGCTCAACTCTAAAGACAACTTCACCTCTGGAAGGCTGATAACAGAACAGCAGTGCCTTCCCATGGGACCATTGAACTTTAGAACTTATAAAAATAGACTAACGCATTTTAGGCTGCAGATTTTTATATGGAATGCAAGAATACTTGGACTTAGAGTAGAGTATGTGCTCCCATTAAAGCTTGCCAGAAACAAAAAAAATTATCAGAAAATGATCTAAAATTGTAAATGTTGTAAGATGTCCCCAGGAACAACAGCCTACACCATCCAGCTTCAAACAGGCAAATACACCACACACACATGCACACTTTCAGTGCCACACAACAGTGTTACAGTATTACACCAGTATGTATGTATGGCCAGACTTGGCAAACGAAGATTTGGAAAGGGCTCTCCCCATGTGGGTGTGCCCTTCCAGCCTGCACAGTGGATTTTTTAGGTGAGGCACAGCGTGTGCAGAACTGGCCCCACCGTTTA
>JAWWLZ010000001.1:78385885-78402176 GCA_035041345.1 Poliocrania exsul | reverse complement strand
TGAAAGCAACTTCCCTTTGTGTCAGTGTATTTACTGTATTATTATTATTAAATTGTAGCTCTGACTTATAATCTCTTGTGTTGAGTTCATTTCTCCTGCTGGTTTACCTTAAAACCAGTACAGCCTACTTTTGGGTCTTGCCAAAACATGAAAAGCGATCATGCACTTCTATCTTCTGTGAAATTCTGTAAGAAGGCGCCATGGGTAACCCAGTGAAATTCACATTTGTGTAGCCACACAGCACAGTACTGGAAATCCAGTCCCTTTGACCTTTGGAAGAGTCTGGTGTCTAATAGACATCTTCAGTCTTCTTCCTCTAATAATAGGAGGTGTGCACCCACTGGCTCGTATCAAAGTATAAAACAGCAATTTTGCCTGGGAAAATCACTATGTTGTTTGCCAGCACAAGCAGCAGAGCACCCATCAGGTCTCTAGGGAGACCAGACTCTCTGCTTGGCTTTGACCATCACCATGCTCACTTGCTTTCAGACTGCCTGTGCCTCTCAAGTGTGGACTTAATGAGATTGCCTCTTAACTTCTCTCTTTCACTAGATGACAGGAAGTCTGTTCCAGAGAAATTTAAATATTTATACATGGAAGATACAGAAGCATTTTGTTCTCACCTTAGCCTGTTCATTACCTAACAAGCAATATGGGTAAATTCATATTTGAAGTAAAACACTGCTAAAAGTTTTTTATTGAATTATTGCTCATGATGCTTTTAGTAAGATACAGACATGCTATTATAATTTAAGATTTTCTCATTTAATACCAGACTGATGACACTGTACCTTCATCTCCATGAAAAGGAGCTCAAAGCTAAAGTTGCTAAACAGAGAAATACTGAATTTTAAATTTTTGTTAATTTAAACTGACTCAATACAGTTACTGATTCATGAAGACTGGCAAAAAAATTTTAATGGAAATTATGTACAAGAGAAGTAAAAATAATTATAATGAGGTTTAGATGAAAAACTTGACTTTTAAAAAGCTCTCTTTTTTCTGAAACTAGCAAAAAAGTACTTGCTGTGCCACATGAATCAATGTGTTTATGCAGCTTTCAAAGACAGGCTTTTACTTATGAATTTTAATATCTTTAATAACAGTCTGTGGACCATGCTTTATGCAGAGCCACAACCCACAGAACACCCAACCACCACCCAGGTCTTCCCAACTGTAGACAGAGTGTGCAGATACACCCCAAGTTATACTGAATGTGGCCCTAGTTTGAATAGCAGCTGGGGGTTCTCCAGAGTGAACCTGGGCCTCACCAGAGGCTAAATATCCTTGCACAGAGAATGTAGTATCTTCATTTGGTAGTAGTTTATGTTCTCTTTATAGAGGTCCCCATTACTGTGTAAGGCCCCATTGTATTAAGTTTTAATAAAATCATTTAGCTTCTTTAGATGTCCATGGCTGTAACTCCTTAGCATCAGTGAAACAATGATACAGGTCCTTTCAAAAACAGTCATGTTTCCATTATTTTAATGGGAACAAAACTGAGTTCAAAATGAACCTCTAGAAACTGCAAACACTGTTCAATACCAACATTTTGCCTTTCAAATGTCACTCATCTCTAAATTTCCAATGAGACTTTAACTACAAAGAAAATCCAAGGTCAGTTACATGCTAGTTTTGAGATACTCTTACAAAATGAATGTAGTTTCAGTAGATTTTCTGTGGATTTGGAGAGATACTTCTTACAGAAGCATTTAAGGACAAGGCAAGGAGGAATGACTTCAAACTAAAAGAAAGTAGGTTTAGATTAGATATCAGGAAGAAATTCTTTACTGTGGTGGTGGTGAGGTACTGGAACAAGTCATCCAGAGGAGTTGTGAATGCCCCATCCCTGGAAGTGTTCCAGGCCATGTTGGATTGCTCTGAACAACCTGGTCTGGTGAAAGGTGCCTCTGCCTATGGGAGGGGGATTGGAACTAGATGGTCTCTAAGGTCTTTTCCAACCAAGGCCATTCTATGATTCTATTATTTAAAAATAAAACAATTATTTTTAAAAAGGATTGAGATCCTTTTATTTCTAACATAATAATTCTCCAAGATCCTATGCTGTCAGCAGATACCTCAGAGTTCACCAAGCATTCCAATAAAATAATCCTTAAATTACCTATTGTGCTTGACAATTCAGGCAGAATACCTTCACCTGTTAAAATTTACATTCCAGCTTTACTGTCATTTCTACCAGAGACGTGCTGACAAGTAAAAACGTGCACAGAAAATTGTTTTTATAATTCCAACACAATACGTCCCTTCTTCTTCTGAATTCCTATGTAACACCCAACACATTTTTTTGAGTTGCTAAAAATAAAAAAGATGTCATACTTACGATTTATTTTAAAGAATGACACCATATTTGCTAATCTGAAGCAACGGGCATGTGCAACAGTGTTAGTGCCAACATCAAGGTTTGTACAAAATGCATGAGTAAGCAAATGATATTATGAGGCAAAGTTACAAAAGCATGATTTCATTTAGCAATTACCTGTCTGACAAGGTTAACATCTAATAGATCTGTTAATGTAAAATTAAAGTGACACCTACCTTGTACTGTATTCTTTAAATTATTTATCACTGCTTGACCTGAGCTGTTGCAACGCTTGTAGCCATTTGAGACTTCCAATAAACCAATTTTTCATTGTGCACAAAGTCCCAGGTGTTTTCCTTGTCATGAGGATACAAATTGTTAAATTAATAAATGCACACTAACTTCAGTCATCTGTCTGGGATGAATCTGTTTCAATGTTTAGAGTATAAGCCTCCCTTATTTTTTGTCAGATTAAATTTTACTATGTGCAGTTACCAAACCTTAATTTCAATGGCACATTGAGTGCTGTATTCTTCCTTTTAAAGCACTTTATGCATCATACTGCCACCAGTCCTTCTTGTAAAATTGCAATTCATCATGAGGCTTGTTACTTTTTGCTTCTCCTGCTTGCCATTCTTTTTCTGGACATAATAATTTTATTAAATCTATGACCACATTTAATTTCCTTTAATCAGAACGCAGCCACTATAGAAAAAATGTTTGTCAGCCAATTTCTCATATGTGCCAGTCTCCTGCAAGTCATTCCTGACACCACAACACTGCACGTTTTTCTTATGACAGAAAGGATCAGCTATATTCTGCTTTGAGTAGTCATAATTCTACCTATGTAAGATGCTGACCTTGGACAACTGGAACATCACAAACAGCCTCCAGCATTCCAGTATCTTTGTTTCTTTGTTTGTTTGCTTTTGTTTACAACCATCTAACTCCTCATAGAAATAATACAATACCTTTCTTTAAGTTACAGTTCTTGGGAAGGTAGTTTACCAAAAAAAAGGAACGTATCTGGAAACTTCGGGCTAGATTTTTCATATCAATGCCAAAAGAAGGTATTTAAAGGTAGATCTACTTTCTGCCATATAAACTTGGTAATCTTTTGCCCTTGTACCAGGGATCATTCCTGGGCTTTGCAATGTGGACATCTAGCAGAATAAAGAATGATAAAATGGTCTAACCGTGTTTGTGCATGTGCCAACTAGCACTCTCCCAAACAGCTCCTAGATATAATTTGGGGGTCATATAATTCCAGAAATCATTTCCAACCAGCACTCAGTGACCAAAATTACAGCTTCAGTGTAGGTCAGACCATGTCATGCTCCTTGGCCTCAGTACCCAAGACAGTTTCTGGACATGTTTACTTATGTAAACAACACTGCTGAGCATTTGCAGGTTTCAATTTAAGTAAGCAACATTTGTGTTTTCTCTCTTGCTGTTGCCTAAAATGGAGAAAAGAACTTTTGAGATAATATTAGTATAGACAGAGAGCAGTTCTTTACTGAAAGTGTTTTCAGGTGCCACAATACGTAAGTGCACACACTAGCACAGAATTCTCATAATTTTATAGCTTTAAATAATTACCGCATTTAGTGGGTACATCCAACCTAAAAACTAATTGCCCCTAGTACCACCCTCAGAACTGCCTCATTGGAGCCCCTCCAAGGCTTCTGGGCCTCCTTATCTTGTTTTGACTATAATGTATCTTATTCCTGTTCAGGTATGTGTCCCAAACAAGATGTCCTTGCTAAAATCTCTTTCCTTGAAAGGATCATTAAACAGAATTTCAACAATGTGGCACAAACTGTGAGAAAGGGGTTTAGAAACTGTTAACTGCTGCCCTAAGGCTGAGAAACTATACAGCTATATTAAAATCTACAAATCCATAAAAATCTTAGGGCATCACTGTGGCATAACCAAGCTACTTTACAAAACTCAGATTGAAGTTACAGCGTGTTAGCAAAGAAAATCTCTGCCATGTAGGCCTGCATATGGGTTTACTGGAGTCCACTGCCTAGAGAATGGGGTGGCACTTGGGGAGCCTTGCTGGTATCCAGATAATCAGAATTGTAGCAAAGACAATGCAAGGCATGACCAGTGCCTGCAAATAAGCCAAAAGGCCTCTGGCTGCTGCTGCCATTTAAAAAATGTGTGCAGCTTCACAATATGGCCAGACAGAGCTGGTGAGTGGAAAGATACTTTGAGTGAAGTTGGAAATACCCTAATTATTAAAAGATGTAATATCAGGTGACTGGCAGAAAAAAAAAAGGAGGAAGAATAAAGTCTGAAATGCAGGGTAAGTTTTTTTTTGTAATCCCTAAACACCAAGTGTTTGTGTATGCTCTCTACAAGCAGAATCTGCAACACAAAGACAGCCTGAGGAAAGCAATTTCACAGGACACAGCAAATTGCTCTCTCGTTTCTGTTTTGTGCAAAGAAGAACTTAGATGTACTTACACATATCCCTTCCAGCCCTCAGCCTCCTGAATCTTGCAATATTTATGATGCAAATTTTAGAGTGTAGGGAAGCTTTTGTGGACTTAGTACAGATCAAAGCCATGTCACCTGCACCACATCCACATTTATTTTTTCACATCTGGGTACAAGTAGAGATGTTTCTCAATCGCTCACTGAAAATCATGTGAAGGATATTGCTACTGCATCTTCATATGGTATTTTGGTTTTCTTAGTAATGAATAATCTAACAGGATGTGATAAACTCCATTGTTTAAAGGTTAAGGTGTCAAAGTCAACGCCCAAGTTCCCATACTGCAGCTTTCTCCAAAGAATTGACTCTGATCAGGGAGATCAATGCACAGAGAGATCTGGCTCCTCTGAAACTGGTACGTGCTTCCTTCTGTCTAGCAAAAGGTAACAAATATCCCTATCAGTATTTCCACCAAGACCCCAAAACTTCGCATATAGCAACGTATAGGAACTGCAAGACTGTGTAACACTGCCACCTGGTGATAAGCATCACAGAAGCATTTTCTTATGACTAGCATCACAAAAAATATTTTGCTTCCTTTCAGGTGGTCTTAATCTTCCAGGCCCCATCAAACATAACTTGTCTCACTAACACTTTATCTTGAGCACCTCTTCTTTTGTCTAGAAGTCGAATTACTAAGATTTTCAAAGTTGTGGAGGTCATACCCTGTCTTTTCCTTCAGGACCGACTTTTAGATGTGCCATGGACAGTCTATCTTGATCCAAATCCTCATCACAACTTTACAAGAAGTTTAGAAACTTTAGTGTCTTCTGAGAAATAAATATGAAGTAATATTAAATATGATCCACTAGGCCTTCCAGGCCTCTTCCTTCCTTTTTTTTTCCTTCTTTTTTTTTTCTTTTCAGTCTTTAGGATGCGATGTAAAAATAAAAACCAAATAAATAAACACAAACAAACAAAAGGCAAAAAGAAAAAAAAAAACAACAACAAAAAAACCTTCCAGGAAGCTTCCCTCTCCAAGATAGAAAAAAAATTATTTCTGTAGTACCTTATCTCATATTCTTTCATCTCATCTCTGTGGGATATAAGTGAAAAATGAAGAAAAAACGCTGCAAATGGTAGATCAGGCTCCAATTCTAGCACCCCTATCTGGCTTTCACAGCTGGCTGCAAGTCTGAACCTTTCTTTTATAACTGACCTCCAACTCTGTACTGAAAATCACTGCAAGTTGAGAACTGTTATCACTTTATGGGTTGCCACTATTTCTTACTAGACCTTTCTTGGATTCATTTCAGCAAGCCAACCTGGATACTTTGAAGTTTGAATTCAAGAACTGCACTTTTTTATGTGCTGCTATGGGAGTTTTTAGAGCAATTCAGCCCTCTTCTTTGGGGATTTTTCTTAACTCCTTCTTATTTACCTGACATTCCATAAACACCTAAAGGCATGTAATCAGTGGTTCTTCCCTACCATATACCCATGCAAAGATTTAATGTGGTCTTTTTGTGTATTTGTAATATATAGGAATGGTAGTATTTATTCTTTCAATTATCCTACCAAGATGAGTGAAATACTGGTCTTGTCATCAGTTAAAAGTTCAGCTGGACTTCTGCAAAATGCTGAGAGGAATTCAAGCTTAATGATGCAGGGATGTAAGTTATTTTATAGCTGGGGCTACAGCAGAATTACTCCTATTACCTCAAATCTGGCCAACGTACAAAAGTCACAGTGCAGAAAAACCACTGGTATCTTAGTTATGTATTTAGTATGAGTACATCTTAGATTCATACTCAGATTGAAGTCTTGGTTTGAGACTATCTCCATCTCCAGCACTACTTTATCTTATGAACTTGGATTAAAGGAACTGTAATTACCACGAGAACTGGGAATTTTACCCTGTAACAGCAAACTGTGGGAGCAAAAATCAAGTTACAAATAGTTCCCCTAACCCTCAGCTGAGGGAAGGATCTGTTGGCCTTGCAATCTGTCCACGATAGACCAGTGCCTAGGAAAGAAATATGAGAAGGAAGAAAAATTGTTCAACACTGTGACAGGTTTCAGATGAATAAACCTGTAAATTCAAAGGGAGAGTTGAAGTGAAGATTGCTTGAGTGTTTGTTTAGATTAAGAATTGGTAAAAAATAAGGAAATAATTCTCTGCCTGGCAGAAAAAGGAGATCAAAATACTGATTGCTCAAAGCAGCTTTTTCGACCAATGGGTCTAAGGGCACTTGAAGTGAAAGTGTTTAGTGAGGAGAAGCATGTACCTACAAACTACCAACACTGTATGTCATCTTGTGGCAAAGAAAAGCTGAAATAGAACGAGAATTGCACTGCTAAGAGAAGACAGAGATGGTTCACAGCAGTGTAGTCACACTGTGGCTTGCAGACCACCAATGGTCAGTGAAACATCAGAATTTGATCTGTAAGACAATTAGCAGTCCTGCACACTCATCCATGGTTATGTGCAAGCATAATTGGGAATTAACAAGCATTAAAATATTTGAATTTATGTTTATGACTATAACATAAAAATTCATATTCTGTAAATGTATTTTATTTAAATACAGATGTTTTTAGCATAATTATCATCATCTCTCTCAACTGCTAAGAAATAGTAGGATACAAGTTGTCCAGACATTTTATAATTGTGTTCCTTTAATAAAGTGTTTGAGAACCCCAAGTTTAGAGTAAAACTGTGGGGGAAATAGGAGCTTACACTTTCTTTTGGAAGGACGACTCTTAGAAAGATTCTTTTGGAAAAGTTTGCTGGGGCCTTCAGCAGGCAGGATCTCATTTTTCATTGTTTAGTATCAGAGTAGACCTATCATTTAACCTTAATCCTTTCAAAAGGCCAAAGTTTATCAGCCTAATATCACACAGTCAATTTTTTATGGTAACTGTCAGTTATCAAAATTATAGTATGATCAGCACTTTAACAAATGTGAATAACCAGCATCAGCAGTGTATTTCTGATTTAGCTTCATTTGATCTAGGAAACCATCATCAAAGAATAATGGAGAACCAAAATAAAGCCAAGGTTTCCAGACAGAAACATATCTTTATCACAAACTAATAGATAAATGTAATTTAGTTTGAGATATTAACTCTATGTGATTACCTTATATATATATATATATACACTATATACACAATACCTGTGTATAATCTTAGAAGTTAGACAAATATCTGTCTAAATGCATGACCATTTTATTTTAGCAACAAAGATATTCAAAAGAGGATGATGCATCAAGATAGCATGCACATAGTATTAATCCTTTTGCCTTCCTTTTTTTCTTTATTTCTGTCTATTCAGTGTCCCACAGTCTGGAACTGCACATTGCTGGTTCAGCAGCACTAGGGAGGGGTGAAAAAGCCCATCCGACCACTCTTACCTCACCACTGCAATAAGCCTGCTGGGCTGGGAATCACTCTACCAGTGGAAGGATCCAAGAGACAGCCTTGGCACAAGCTAGCTCTTTAGGGGTTAAACGATTTGCTTCTCTTTAATAACCCTTCATTTCTGCCCTCAAAGTTTATCTACATTAAAATATTCTAAATGTAGTGTGTTTCTGTAAGTCTAATTATATGCGGCATGTGAAAACATATTTGATAATCACATTGCTAATTATGTGCAATCACTTCAACACACAGGTGCACAGCTCCAGAAATCTGCATATTTGAATCTCTTCACATATAGATACAAACCACAACTTTGCAGTTACTTAGGTGTTCAATGGCCCCTTATTTCTCTGGGACTGTACTTCTTTTGATTTTTGAGTAGCTAGTGCCATTGGAACCAAAGAAACATGCTGGGCTACTACAAACCTGGAATTTAATTTATATGTGCATGTTCCAGCACTAAAAAATTGTAATTCCTCACTTTTCTATGGTATATGACCATTTTAAAGTACACATTTTATTATGTCTTGATGGATACAGCGTGCTGACTTCAAAGATATGAGAATCATAATTTTTTTCATTTTCTTTTGGGAGCTTTAATTCACACAGAGTTCCTTTAGTATATATACTTGCATGGAATACCACGTGTATGTGCATGTGAATGTGTCTTTTCCAGACTGGATTAAACTTAAGAGACTTTCTTCATGGTTTAATAACAGAAGGTCATAAAAGACTTGAGCAATAAATTCATAATTGTTATACTTGTAAGAGCTTGTGGCTGCATTTTTTGCTTCTCTTTCATTTTTGTATAACTGTTATTTTCTACATTGATTTTTAAAGCTGCATTCACATAATGGATTGCAATTAACTTTGTGTATAAATCATAAAAATTGAAAATTTTACATACTCAGATTAACTGAAAAGGATATAAAATATTAATTTGCATAATTCAAAACTAATTCTTCTATGTTCCCTCTAAAGATATTCAGTATAACTTACTGGAAGGAATAGCTTTAGATTATTTGTCCATAAGTGTTCTTTTTCACATTTGGGAAGTGAGCTGAAATGACTTCTGGCAGGTGAGAAACCTATCAAGTAATTTGCTTCTAAAATTACCAAAATGAGAGACAGATAGAAAGGACACAGCAAAATCTGAAAAGCATTGGAAGTTGTTCCACTGGAAACAAATCCATTGTATTTCACACAATAAAACAGCATGGCTTATTCTGTTTCACTTTAGCTACACAAATCTTTAATTAAAACAAATTACACTTAAGAGTGACAGAACAGTTGTTCAGGAAATTACACCTGCCAGCCACCATAACAGTGTTCCACTAGTTTTTTGCTAAATCAGTAAGCCAAAAAGAGACTCTTCTATGAATTCTTTCTTATATATAGCTCTACAGCTCAAGCTGGGTGCCCCCAAAGAGGGATCCTGAACAAAGAAATCACTAGGCAATTTCACCCTTACAGTCAAAGTTCCCCACTCCATCAGCTGTATCCCTGCAACTGACTGCACAAGTAGTAATATTAAGGGTCACAATGGACAAAACCTGAAACACAGGGAATTCCATATGAAAATGAGGAAAAATATTTTTACTCTGTGAGTCGCACATCACTGGAACTGGCTGCCCAGAGAGGTCGTGGAATTTCCTTCTCTAGAGGTATTCAAAACCCACTTGGACATGATCCTCCACGACCTGCTCTAGGTGAACCTCCTTTAGCAGGGGTTTGGACTACATGATCTCCAGAGGTCCTTCTCAATTCACCACTCTGTAATTCTGTGACTCTGACTGGGGTCTTCCTGTTCTTCCTTGGATCCCTTCACTGCCTCTAGGCAGGCCGTTTCTCTTCTCATCTCTAAGGCTGCAGCTTTCTGATGATTGCACTTTCCTTATCTTCTGGTTTGAACTGGCTCTCAGGCCTTCTTTTACTTGATCAGGTAAAAGTTCAACATATCTCAGTCAAAGTTCACAGCTTGCAGCCTACAGCCTACAACCTCAGCAAATTAAGCTACTAAGCAAGTTATGCTAAGCAAGTTCTGTATAAGTAGCACACATAACGAATTGCACAATGCACTGGAGGGTTTCTTGTTCTACCCGTGCATAAAGCAGGACCAGCTTCAAAGTCACCTCAGGTTGCTCAGTACCTTATTCAGTCAAGAGTCACAGCATCATAAAATTCAGAGTGTAATCCTAAGTGTCACCACTCTCTGAAATTAGAACGACACAATGCAGAGGGGTTTGGAAAGTCATTTTCCTTTGGTGAAACACTGGAACAGGTTGGCCAAAGAATTGGCCTGGAAACATTCAAGGTTTTTTGGACAGGAATCTGAGCAACCTGATCTACTGGAAGGTGTTCCTGTCCATGGCAGGGGGGATTGGACTAGATGATCTTTGGTGGTCCCTCTCCACCCAAATTACTCTATGATTCTGTGATCCTTTTAAGAAGCACATTATAGTTTTCATTCCTGCATTAGAGGTGCACTAGCAAGACATTCAGCGGGAAGTGAGGAATAAAACACAAGATTTCTCCTGCTAGCTGCTCAGCCACACACAGCCTTTGAGCCAGCTGGGCCTGGCACCCTGGCTTCTGATGTGACCCAAGTGCTGCTCCACACAGAACCAGGAACAGGAGGTTACTGTAGAAGTTGCCTCTTCAGGAGTTTGTGCTTCCTTGCAAGGCAGTGGTTTCTCAGTCCTGCCAAGTCTGTAGTTCTGCCTGAGCCAGGAGCTGCTATGCCAAACAGCCCTGCCTCCCCGCACATGCCGTCACTGGAGAACCCTGAGCACAGTCTGCATCCTCAACAGGTGAAAACACAATTGCATTTCTGAACCAGTTTAAGGAGAGAAGAGGTTCTTCAAAGACACTGCACTTGGCTTTAAGGAGACAGTCTGCAGTTCTCCCTTCGGTCGAAAGTGACTTGGGTGAGTGCACATTCAGGACTTACTGTCTAACTTTACAACTTATGTTTTTTAACGCATTCTAGAAAGGATTCAAAACTCAGCTCACTGATCTGACTAAAACAGATAAAATCAGTGATATACTTAATTGTTCAGGTATTTTATATTTTCCACTTTGCATGTAGCAATAGCACCTTTTGATTCCTACCTGACAGGCCTGCAAGTGAAATCTTACTGCCCTGTTCTGGGAAATAGTATATTTTCTCAGTGAATACACCTGTATCTTCACACTGAAGTACTTTTTGATGCTGTTACAGCACTATGTGTCCTGACGCACTTCATTGCACATACAAGCTTATGAATTAATGTAAAAACACTCAACCTTGTATTTCTTGTTTATAAATTTCCTATCTCCTGAAGTTATAATCTCCCAAAGATCTGCATATGACAAACTTCGCCTAAAATACAAGTATGCAGTTGTTGCTTGAATCATCAACAGTGGTGATTTGATAGCCTTATTGTACATTTTAGGATATTTTTTTGTACCATCGCTGTATCACCTGTGTTCCTCTCACTGAGCACCACAGAGAGATTCACAAGTTTCAATTAGGGAAAAAAGGGAAAATGTTCTTTTTTTTTTCAACATCTGAAAACCTCACAGGGTGCTGTAAATAAAAGAATAATTATGAGCACAAACTAGTGAACAATTGGATTGTTAGTTGGCAATAGAAGTGTCAAGTCATGTTACATGACAAGCTTGATTCAGTAATAGTAAGCTAAGATTTAGCATAGGCACACTCAGAAAAACCTGCAGTGTTAAAGATAAGCCCTGTTTTTATCCACTGGTGCAGTTTAGTTGATCAGATTTGGCATGGTACGAGCTAGTACAATCCAGAAATCAATACAGCCAGACTCTTGTTGGCACAGCAGGGCCGTGGCATTGCATATGAACTTGAGCTGGTGTATCCAAATAGAGCTGCATTCCCCATTCTGGCCACACTTTACTGTTCTCCACTACACCGTACAGATAGGCCCAGAGTTTCACAGGAAGTTTGTTGATCTTCCTCAAGAAGTATATTCTTTAAGATTTCTAAGATGGGCCATTTTAAATAAGAAGCTGTAATTCCTGTGTTTGTTTTACAAAGCAAAATGTTGCTTCAACTTCTTTTATTGTTTTTAGGAAAATCTGGAAAGAGAAGCATCCTGGGAGCAGGCCATTTACTGTCACTGCAGCTGTATGTGTGGGCACAGCAAAGCAGCATAAATTCTCATTGCTAGAAAGTCACCCCAGCAGTTTCTGTGAGCTATTCAAACCAGGCTTATGTTACTTCCACAGCAATTTTTCTTTCACTGGCTCATCCTTGCAAATCAAAAGGAAAAGTTAACAGACTATGAAATATATTTTGCATTGCTTATTCCATAATACCTTTCAATTGAGATATGCTAATAAATAATCATGGCTGGTCTTTAATGGAATGGACAAAAAGTGGTGCAATATGGCATCCTTAATCTCTTTAGAGAAACACCTCAAGCGCCTGCCATAGCACTGACATTGACAGGCTCTGAAGAGATTGGCCTCCAATCTCACAGCAAGGTAAAAGGGTGCCAGCAGTTACTGCTCAGGAGGCTGTCAATTAATAACTAAGTAACAGGTATATCTCTTGACTAGTATTTGACATTTATATTACCTGCAAGTTAGGGAGAAAGGAAGCCTTTCACCTCCAAAACTGTTTTCAATCTGTTAAAAAAAAAAAAGAGGTTTATTTTCAACTAACTGAATATGCTGATGAAGCTCAACTTATTTTCACTTATTGCTACTATTTCTATTAAATAGACATAGTTCACTGTGACTTATGCTATAAAACATTTGCATCTTACCGAGAAGCATTCATTAATCACTCCCTCTATTCACACTTAAACAGCTATGATAATCAATTCCTATTTGCACAGCTGCGATATGAATAATTTTAAAATTTTGCTGTAATTGTTTTTCTGTTCTGCTGAAAAATAGCTTCAGACTACTTAGGGGTTTTTCACATATATACAAGGAATATATGTACAAGAATGGCCAAGTGTTATTTGGAATACTTAATTACATAAAATTCTGCCATAGAAATGAAGATTAAGTCTGTTCTCCATCTTCTATGTTTGCACACTGCTTAACAGATTAGAGTCTGCCTTTGTCAAATACACAAAACCAGATTTTTTTAAAAGTGTGTATTGGCTCTTTTTGGCTAGAACATGGCTAAGATATCACAGCAAATGGAAAATGAATAAATATGCAAAAGCTTTTTTAAAGAATGTAATGTTCTGTTACAACACTGTATTTCTTTCCAAGGAGCAATCCCATCTGCATCTCAAGCAATGGATAAGGTTGCCTGGAAAGGCTGTGCAGGTGCCAGCCTCAGATTTTTTTCAAGATTTGACTGGACCTCAGAGCTGACCCTGCTCTGAGCAGGAGGCTGGACTAGAGGCTGCCCGAGGTCCTTTCCAACTTCATGTCACCTATCTATGATCATAAATTTTAGGCACCTAATAAAACAATAATCCTAAATGCGAGAGAGAGATCTCAGCAGAGAGATTCTTTCTATCTAACAGAGATCTCTGAATTTAAGTAGAAAGGATCTTTTCTCAAGAGAACTACTGGAGTAGCTGCTTTCTGTAGTTCACCACAGACTAATGATCTGATCTTTGATTCAGAGCTACTACTTTATCTTACCACTGAATTCAAAGTTGTATTTCCATAGCAAATGCCAACAGATTTTATTTATCTTCATGTATGGCAAATTATATATTGTCACAGCGTGAGATGAAACAAGTGCAAGCTATTAGGAGTTCCCATTTAAGCAACAATAGCAGCCTCTTCAATATCAATATAAAACAAAATGTATCAGAGCAACTTTATAGAGAAAAGTTATTGATAGATTAGGGTAAGGTAGGTGCATCCATCATCACGTTGTATTGCGTGGAGTTATGAAAAATGCATGGTAAATGTATACACATGGTGAACGTGCTTAATACATTTCAGTTTGGGCTGAAGAAAGAGCAAAAAAGTGACTTGTCAGTAACTCCTTTAACTACAGAAAGATTGATGGTGCTGGAATTTTTTTTGGTAGGTGGTCAATATAAACCAGCTATGGCCTATTCTGTGCAGAACAAGTGTAGCTTGAGTTCTACTGAGTCTATCACATGCATTTTTAACTCTGCTGGGGAGTGGTGGAAGTGTGTTGTATCAGCTCATCGCATGTGCTTTTACGTTCTGTGGATGCAACAGTTTGCCCACATACAGGGGTTATGAGCATAGAAACACAAGGGGCCCAAACTTACTTATCTCTACAGTACTCTGGCCGTGCCATCCCTGTTAGCAGCAGCAGCATCTTCTGATCTATCAATATGAAACAAAAAAACTGCTTAGAGAGTTTATCACAACCTTTCTCCATATAAAAGATGCTGAATTTTGTTATTTCTAATGGCCTTACATATGAAGCAAAAGAAATACTCCTGCAGTTCTCATTATTTTTGCCAAATGTATGAAGGCTGCACTGCCAGTTTTAGGTAAGGTTTACTTAAATCAACCTATTTACATTCAAGTTGGCATCACTGATGTGTCGTACTTGGAAAATCTGAGGTCTTATAGCAGGACAAATTTGTGTGAAAAAGTCCAAAAAAGATCAACCACAAAGGCCCCAGACTGAATTTACACATGAATGACCTTTGGGGATGTATTTTTCATAAACACCCAGAAGTATGTTAAGTACAGGTGTTTTGCTAGGGCAGAGTTTCTACACCATAATTTGAGATGAGAACTAACAAACCAAACTATACAATCCAAAACCTGCTCCCTCAAGTTGTGCTCTCACTGATTCCCACCAACCACACAGCAGCTTTAAGTAGTCAGGAGATGACTGTGCAAAACAAAAGTGTATGCAGCAGCAAGGTCTTCCAGATTTCAGCTTCAAGTTTCATGACTCATGATTTGTAAAAGGCAATACTGCCTATTTTTAATACAGCTGGAGGATTCTCCCTCCAATAAAAACTACCAGAGCTGCTCTGTATTCACATCCCACAATGCAGGTCCAAAAGCATGGGTCTCTTTTAGCTCTGCTATACAGCTGGGGGAAAACTGAGGAAGCACAGCAGCTTTGTGGAGGAAATGGAATTAGCTACCAAGGTTTCAAGCACAGATAAAGAAAGTGGAGACCACGAGCCTGAAAATTGTAAGGTAAGTTAGGTAGAAGGTAGAGGCATGGTTCATGTTTACTGAGAAAAAACCCATGTAGGAAGCAGAACACATCTCAAAACAGTCTGTTTGGGAAACTTTGAGGGGGCAAAAATTAGGTACTTCCACCTCAGATAAACAACTATATTGTGAACTACATATTATGTATGAAGCTGCTCACACTTGCTAAGAGCTTCACTACCATTTTTGCATCATCTGGAGTTCAGTGTCCTGTTCTTGGGTCCTTAGTACAAGAGAGACAAGGAGGTACCAGAGAGGGTCCAGCAGAGGGCCACAAAGATGATTAGGGGTCTGGAACACCTTTTATGAGAGTCTGAGAGCTGGGAATGTTTAGCCTGGAGAAGACTGAGAGAGGATCTCATAAACACATGTAAATACCTCCTCAAAGGCAGGTGCTGAGACAATAGTGCCAGACCTTTTAGTGGTGCCCAGCGACAGCACAAGGAACAGTGGCCATAAACTAAAACACAAGAAGCTCCATCTCAAGAGGAGGAAGAACTTCTTTACACTTAGCGTGGCAGAGAAAACAGGCTGCCCCGGGGAGTCGTGGATTGCCCCTCTCTGATGAGATTGAAAACCCACTTGGTCAAATTCGGGGTTAACCTTCTCTGGGGGACCCCAGATGATTTACAGAGGTCCCTTCAATTCTGTGCATTTTTTCAGCCTGGTGAAGGCCGAGCGAGAACAGCCCTTTGGGCCCCAGCCCTGACAGCGGTGCTGCGAGGTTTAGGGAGCAGCAGGGCGGGCAGCTGCTGTTCCCTGCACAGCACGGCCATGCCCCTCCTCAGCCACCTGCAGCCCCCACAGTGCACAGCACGACCCAACCCTACAGGCACCCCTCGCATGGACCACACTTCTGTAACAAACCCGAACACTAAGGCAGTAAGAATCATAGAATCAATTGGGTTGGAAAAGACCTCTGAGATCATCAAGTCCAACCCTTGGTCCAACTCCAGTCCATT
>JAWWLZ010000001.1:78372255-78384487 GCA_035041345.1 Poliocrania exsul | reverse complement strand
ATAAGGCAAACCTTACCTTTTAGGCTTTGTAAGAATTAACCCATTTCAGAGATTGATAGTCTCCCCTCCACATAGCAAAGTAGACATTGTCATTGATGAAAGCCTGTAATTTAATGAAAAACTATAACCTGACAAGAGTGTGTGTTCTTATTTGTATATTTAGCCACTATTTAATAAAGTTTGTGTGCTAAATTGATTTTATTTTTAACTGTATATTGG
The DNA here is from genome assembly GCA_035041345.1 of Poliocrania exsul. NCBI lineage: Eukaryota > Metazoa > Chordata > Aves > Passeriformes > Thamnophilidae > Poliocrania > Poliocrania exsul. The sequence goes on along the minus strand of JAWWLZ010000001.1, from coordinate 78,384,268 downwards.
AATCCCTGTGAAAAAATAAAGTGAAAATTTTGGGATTTTTCTGTATCAAGAGAATAGTCTGCATGTTTTACAGCTCTGATTGCTGAGTTTGAATGGTAGGACTTTGTCCAAATATCTTAACCAAAATACAACTCTGTGCAATTTTTTATGCCATGGAGATGTTAGAAGGTCATTGAGTATGTAACGCTTGTTTGTTGCTGGGTATTTATTATTTTAAACACCTGAATGTTTATACTGTGGTACATCTTTGGACAAAGTCAACCTATGGACAATTCATTTTTATTTTTAAACAGTGAATTTATTGCAGAAGATGGTAACGAGAAGTTTTGGCAGTTCTTGGAAACTGTACGGGAATTAACAGTTTATAAGCAAGGAGGTAAGTTAAACAGCATGCTAGTTTTTAATATATCATCTTGCTCTGTATTTACCTTTGAGACATAACACATTAACTAGTTTTTTGCAGGTCAAGCCTAACTCTTCCATTATTGCTTATTAGATAGTTTTCTTTCAGAAGGTTGTAGCATATTTTCCCTGAGAGCAATACTTGTAGAAGACTTTAAAAAAAGTGAAGACAAGATGCACTGAACTGCTCTTACAATATGGAACAGGAGTGTAAAGATTAAAGCTTAAAGATACCTGTCTGCCTACCTGACTCTGCAAGACCTTATAGGGTATTGAGACTTCATGTTTTCTGTGAGATGGATGCTTGTAGGGAAGAGAGTCCCAAAATAACTAAAATGAGAAGGCTAGCTAAAGAAAAAAATGAAAAGAGTTACCAGAAAAGGTTTAATGCTTGTAGATGATATAGAGACTGTTTTCTAGTATCAATACTGCTGTTTTAGAATAATGTTTTATCACTGACAAAATAGGGTTAAAATATCTTGCATGATTAGAGAAACAAATACTAAGTCTTTAGAAATTTGGAGAGAAGAACAAGGCATAAAATCCAGCAAAAGAAGCATGAAAAGCTACCCCAGAAGATACCTCGGAGAGCAGTTTACTAGAAAATTTTTCATGGTAAGGAAAAATCGGGAGACCTGGTAGGCTTTACCCCAGGTTGGTCAGTTATTAGATCTGCTTGGCAGGTCAACAGATGGACAAGGTAAAAAAAGCTTCACAACAAGATAAGGATGTTTCATTTTGGTCTTTACTTCAGATTAGTACAACTCTTTAGGCCTGAGGGTGATTACCTAGTACCACCACTAGAAGAGACTTCAAAGGAATTGAATGTTAAATCAATAGTCAAAAACTAACAATTTGTAGAAAGGTCATGCAGAAAATGGCAGTGGGAAATGAAGGCACATGAAAAATGCTGTGTTTGGGGGAGAGAACTTGAGAAACAATGTTTCAACAATTGTGACCCACTGAAACCAAGGTAAAAAGTCTGTGGTGTCCACGTGAAACCGTTATTTGAGTGCTCAGCAGTGCGAGAAGCAGCAAATAGACTTGAAAGATTACCAGGAAAGGAACAGAGACCCACTTGTTAAACATGATTTTGCTGCTTATTATTTCATGATGTGTTTGTGTTGAGTCAAGTGTGAGTTCTACTTTACTATATCCCTGTTATTTTCCTCTTCATTTCTTTAGAATGGAAAAGTACAAGCATAACATTTACAAAGAACTGTGATTTTAGTTGTGGGATATCAACTGAGGGAGTAAAAAAGCACCTACCCAAAAATTACTGTGAGATCAGAAGTATAAACAAAACCAGAGTCCTAAGACATCAGGACTTAAACGGTGGGGCCAGTTCTGTGCATGCTGTGCCTCACCTAAAAAATCCACTGCATGGGCTGGAAGGGCACACCCACGTGGGGAGAGCTCCCAAATCTGCGCGAAGTCTGGCTATACATATTTAATGACTAAATCACATCAATGTTGATTCTTCCAACTTAAGACTGTCTTACTGAAGTCAGCATGTGAAGTATAAAATGGAAATAATACAAACATCCTATGTATCCAGCAACAGTTAATTCACTTTTAGTAGGGCAGTCTGCGTTAGATGTTTGCAATAAAATGGTCAGCTTGAATGAGTGAAGACTCTGGTACTGCAGTACTGGAGTGGCACAGTTACTGAGAGGTGTGTAACAGTTCACCTCAGAGAAGAAGATGGTTCTCTGTATGGTGTGGAATGGGTTCTATTTTAGCTGTGCATGTCAGGATGCATCGACGTAGGGGAATATTCATGATGCATTAAAACTCATGTAACAACAGCTACTTGAGTAAATTAAAGGATCTGGCTTTAAAAGGGTTGGTTGAGGTGATTGACTTTTCCGTTCTTCTCTGGGCCATACCAACAGTAGATGGGATGAATAAGCAGGAAATAAAGGCATTGGTTTTTTGAATAGAAATGTTTCCATAAAAGGTCAAGAATTACCAAATTTGAAGCTGAAAATGGGTTTATAGAGGAATTGGATGATAGATTTGTATCCCAACGTATTTTTGAATTTTAGAAAAGTCATAAAGCTAAAAGGCAACTTAAAAAATCAAATATGGTGGTTTTAGGTTTTTTCTTTTAAATCATTCCTTTGGTGGTTTTCAATCTGGTTTTTTTTATCAGTTCTCAGAACTCGTAGTTTTAAATTTAGAATAATCAAATGAATGCCTGTTGATAATTTGCTCACTTAAAATACTCAGCCTTAATAAATTCGGTCTATTAATGATCTATTTAGCTATGATATATGTAGCAATGTAAATTTGGTAGGAATTATGTGTATGGAATTTAGTAAATCATTTAGTCTGGTGATGTATTCGGTGATTTTAACCTTTTTTTTTTAATATGAATTTGAATCAACTTGAGCATGATTCTGATTATGCCCTATGGAAAACATCAAAAAGTTAGTGATGGGACACACTGTATTAAATTAGAGCAAGGTCTCCAGGTAGTGTGGACAACATCATTTATGTCTACATACTTTCTGCCAGGCTTGTGAAATATTTGGAAATGCAGTTGATGCTGTTTTGGGCTGCACGTATGTTATAAAGAAATCAAAGCTGAAAAAATTTCATATTAAAACCAGCAGTTACAAAATGCTAAATATGGCATTTTAAACTTGCTGCTGCTTTTATATCTCTAAAGGTTAATTTGTGAACACAGAGTGAAGGTAAGTAGCCAGTTCCCTGCCGACTAATTATCCCTTGAGTGTTTACTGTCTTCCCAAGTGCTTCAGTTTATATATTGAATTTCAGCAGCCTCATAAATACATATTAAAAACAAAACAAAACCAACAAATAAACATATTTTCTCTAGGAAAACTGTTTTCTCTGAAAAAAAGTAATAGTATATTACACATAAACAGCAGTCATGCAAATTATTTGTTGTAATCTAGAACACTACGCATTATTCACAACTAAACTAGATAAATATTTTTTATGTGTATATCAACCTTAAAGATTCAAGAGGAGTCAGTTTCACATGCATGGTACTTCTCTACTAATAATGCAATAAAGTATTCCCTCTCCACTTGCTTTTTGAATGTCGTAGAGGTTTGACTGGCCAGTGGTATCCTGAACTGCCATTACCTGGGATTACCTGTCTGATCTATGGATACAGATATACACATCTCTGCAGTTGGAACAATCACCATACTTCTATCCCTCAAAATAATGATCCCACCACATGGTGGTTTTTCTGATTAATTATGTTGCTTAGATTTATTCTCCCTACCTCCTGTGCCTCAGTAATTTGAATTCTTATATGGGTCACCAGCATATATTCAGATTAATTTTTTGCTGTGTGTGCATGAGGTCTGAGAAGCTGTGACACAAACTTTTCCTTTCTATTTGTGACTGCCCTGGCTGTCTGTTTTAAATGATTTTAACTTACCTGTGATGAAATATACTGCTGTAGATCATGGATCGTAAATGTCAGCGTTTAAATGTGAGTCTGCTTAGCAAGCTATCCAGTTCTTGCTGCAGTCAATCTACTCAATCAGTTCTTGCTATAGTCAATCTAATCAATTTGGCTACAAGAGCTGAGAGAACTATTCAGCTGACAAATTAAGGCATCTTTAGAGTAAGCTAAATAGCTTTTCAGGTTTTGTTGGCTGCTAGGCTCCATCTCTTGTGGCTGGAATGAAATTTTACAGATACATAGCTCATGTGCATTCAGATATGTGAAGTCTGGAGTTGTATCCTATTAATGTGGTCTCTTATTTATTTTTAAATCCACTTTGTTAATTATTTAGTAGCAATATGCTCTCATGCAGTATTTTATAACCAAAAAAATTGAGTTCTTTGTGACTCCCTGTAACATCCTGGGAAATTTATGACTTCTACTCTTTGGCATAGAGTAGCACATTAAAATGAGCTTGGAGGGCAAGTAGATATCAAGTTTCTAGGTTACAATTACTGTGTGAAAATAATTTACAAAACCCAAACCATAGTTCTGATTAACTGAGATAGCTCAGTTGGTTAGAGCATGGTGCTCAAAACACCAAGATCAGGGTTCACTCCCTGCATGGGCCATTCACTTAAGAGTTGGACTTGATGATCCTTGTGGGTTGCTTCCAACTCAGAATATTCTGTGTGATTCTGTAAAAACTGTTTTTGCATTAGGTGGATCATATTGCATTTGATGTGGATTAATTTATCTTGCTGAAGTTTAAAGTACAGTTATATTCTGAATGAAGCCAGCAGCATTAATAGAAGGTGCAGTTGTGCGAATGGATGCATGATTTGGTAAATGTGGCCTTGTCAATGCTATGCAATCATTTTTGAAGGCACATAGCAAACTATCCTTCTTTTCTTTTTTTACTTGTTGAAATCATCATTGTCATAATCATCTTCCAGAAAAAAAAAAGTCAGCTATTTTAAAGAATTTAAAGACTTTAGGTAAAAATATTTTATTAAGGCAGTATCTTTAGAATTGTATATTTAATAGCTCTTCTTTGTCATCAACAGGTTATTATTTGGGGCTGAGTGGAAATGCAGAATTTTCAGATTTAGTTTTTATTTTTGTAGAGATAATGTGAAGAAAAATTGAAAATATAGTTATTGAAAAAACATTTCAATCTGGAAGGATTTGCTGCTTCCAAATTTTTGCATTCATTGCTTAGAATGTGTGAAGCCAGATTTATCTCATTTAGAATCATTAGAATTGGAACAGACCTCGCAGACAGAATCCAACCTTGGACCGATCACCACTTGTCCAACTAAACCATAACACCAAGTGCCACATCCCGTCATTTCTTGAACACCTCCAGGGATGGTGACTTCACCACCTTCCTGAGCAGCTCATTCCAATGCTTAGCCATGCTTTCAGTGAAGAAATTCTTCCTGACATCCAGCATGAACCTCCCCTGGTGCAGCTTGAGGCCATTTCCTTTTGTCCTGTCACTGCTTGTCTGAAAGAAGAGGGCAATCCTCACCTTGCTACAGCGTCCTTTCAGGTAGTTGCATGGAGTGATAAGGTCATCCCTGAGCCTCCTTTTCTCCAGGCTAAACAGCCCTAGCTCCATCAGATGCTCCTCACAAGGCATGCCATTGGAGTTCTGCTTGGGCTGTGCAGGTACAGAAAACATAAAAGAGATGGGTTTTTCATCCACTGAATTTGATGTAAGACAGTAATGATCATATGTTGCAGTTTAACCCCAGGCAGCAACTCAGTACCTCTCAGTCCTCCTCTCTCAGTCTCCCCTCAGTGGGATGAGGAAGAGAGATGGAAAAGGTAAAACCCATGGGTTGAGATAAGAACAGTTTAATAATAGAAATGAAGTGAAATAGAATAATAATAAAAATAGGAAAAAGAGAGAGGAACAAGTGATGCGTGATATAGTTGCTTACCACCCATTGACTGATGTCCAGCCCATCTGTGAGCAGGGATTGGTGGCTCCTGGCCAACTCCTCCCAGTTTATAAACTGAGCATGATGTTCTATGGTTTGGAATAGCCCTTTGGCCAACTTGGGGCAGCTTCTCCTGGTCGTGCTCCCTTCTGGCTTCTTGTAAACTTCCATGCTGACAGAGCTTGGGAAACTGAAAAGTCCTTGCCTTAGGGTAAGCACTACTTAGCCACAACTAAAACATCCATGTGTTATCAATGTTATTCTTATACTGAATCCAAAACACAGCACTGTACCAGCCACTAGGAAGGAAATTAACTCTGTCCCAGCTAGGAGCAGGACATCATATAGAATTTATGGGAAGGAGCTTTCTTGAAATGGAGATTATACACTTTTATAATCTTAATTTTTTTTTCCTAGAGAATTACAGCAAACTCAGCCTTTCTTAATAATGAATTTTAAGAAGGAGAAGGCAGGAGATACTCGAGGCTTCAAGAGCAAAAGAATATTTTTTTACAACTATGACAGGGTTATAAAGAGGAAGATGTGAGGATAGGAGGTGCTTAGTTATGAAAACTGAATATGCCTTTAGAATGAGAAATTAATTCTTTTCAGCCAATGTTCTGTATTATCGTTTGTGTCATTCCTGGACACCATCCACCTACCTTCTTACTTGGAGTCCTAAATTTGACCTTGAAAAGACAAAATATGCAGGTAGAAGGGAACTACTTCATATGTTGCATCTATTCCAATACTCTTATTTATCACATATTTGTAAAGAAGAAATAGATTATGTGAGAGTAGTCCAAAGAATGACACCTTTGGAAGATTTTTATTTATGTAGTTGCATGGTTGGAGTGTTTCAAGGCTAAATGCAAGGAAATTATTTGTGAAACAATACTGGTTGAAAGTAAGTATCCTTGAATATTTGTGTTAAAAGGCTGGCATTAGCTTGACAAACAGAAATGAAGGAATAAACTCAATTCAGGGCTTGCCATATGGATCTTCAGAGAGCCATTATTGTATTGAGTGGATTTTTGTATTGCTGAAAATTTAGGTAATAACTAGTGCTATTGAGTGCTCCTTTCTTGTATTTGTACTGTATTAAGCCTTTAGATTGGTAATAAAGGAAGCAATTATCAATAGACAACATGCAAGATTTTTCAACTGCTGAGCAGTCCTAGCATTCATGTTTGCCTATTATGTAGCCTGGGTAGATATACCACAGCATTTGTAGCTAAATACTAAAAGTTTGTCTTTTTTTTTTTCTCTATTTCAACAGATTCAGAGTATTCCTATTACAATTTAATCTTGAAAAAAGCAGGACAATTTTTATCCAATTTGCAAATCAACCTGTTGAAGTTTGCACTTTCCATACGGGCTTATTCTCCAACTGTTCAGATGTTCCAGCAGGTGACTATATTATCTGATATATTTGGTACATAATTCAGTGTGGTGTTTTGGCTACAGAGTACAGAATGTTCATTGTTACAGTTCAGTAAAAGATATGCCAATATTATTTGGAATCGAACACGATCCATTTATACAGGTGATACTTTATAAGCTGGTTATATTGGTAGGAGTAAATTATTGGTGTTCAGTTGTATGGATAATATTGCTTGCTTGTAAAAGTCAGGTTGTGGGGATTTTTTGCATTGCTCTAATCCTTCAGGAATTCAGGCATATTCAAATTAGGTTTCTCATAGCTTCAAGCAATTTATATTTGTTATTTAGTGGATTTCTCATATCTTGTGATTTTTGTATTTGAAAGGTTGAAAAATAAAGGAAACAAGTACCTACTTTATTAACAAAAAAATGGGAGGCCATAAATTCACTCTGCTTCTAAGCCTAAAACTGCTCCTTCTCCTTTTAGCAATACCATCTTCAAGATAAAGTGAGAAATCCATGTTTCTGAAAGGTAATAAGCTGTAATAAAGTTTTAGGGAGTCTTGCAAGTAATCTTTGGAGGAATATCCTAGTCTCAGACTCATATCTTTTCCCTTTTATATTTCAGCTTGTGAATCTGGATTCACTGACATGCAGTCATATGATTCCCAGTTTACACAGCTGAATAGAGTTTGAAAAAAAAAAGCATGGGGTGAGACAGACAGAAAACAAAAAATTGTCATTAATTATTTGGAATTTATTAGTTCAGAAGTCTGGTCTTTGTACATTAACGTGATTGCTGATAGCAACTAAAATTAAAAATATCTCAGAGTACAAACTGTGATTTCAGCTTATGAAGGAGATTTCTCAGCCCTGTCTTTACAGAACATAAATGGACTTGTATTTTCTGGAGTATGACTGCATTTGATAGATATCTCACAAGGGTTATAAGGTCTTAATCTTCTAATATTTTTATTTTTTTCATAAATACCCAGTTTTGAATGGGCTTAATTAGAAACACAACTTAATGGCAGCTGTTGAGTTATTTTAATCAAAGGGATGTGAGTTTAAGTTGAAGTGCAATCAAAGCATTCTGGTTGAGTATAATTGTTGAAATATTAGATTGCAGCTGATGAACCTGCACCAGAAGGCTGCAGTGCATTTGTGGTTATCCATGGGAAGCACACCTGTAAGACTAATGAAATAAAAAAGCTGCTGAAGAAGGCGACCAAGAGGTAAATATAATGATTTGTTTCAAGAGGAAAAATAGATTATTAAAGAGAAAAATGTGTTATTGCATGTAAAGTTGTAGTACCTTAAAATTTTATGTTCCTCTTACTTGATAATGCCAAACCCATAAATCCCAGTTTACTGGATCTTTAAAGACATACCCATTCCAAGTGTATGTTATTTTGGTTTTGCAGTATTTTAAACACTTCATGTTATGAGAATTCTTCAATTATGAATTAAGTAGAGTTTTAAAATAAAATCATAGCACTTTGCTCCTCTAATTACATGGATAATTTTGTATTTCCTTGGGGTTTTTTGAGGTTTTTAACATGGGATAGTTACAGTGTACTTTCTATACAAACTTAAAATTTCATACATCGGAGCCAGTACTGTGCCCACAGACTTTTCTATGTAGTCAGTGCTATTGCACTTGAGGTTTTCTGAATTTCAAGGGCTTGGCACAGGAGTGGAAGAGGAGTCCAACTCAGCTGGCATAACCTTTCTTCACCTTGTGCTTAACTTTGCACCAATCAAGCCTTTCTGGAGGCTCTGTCCTGTGGCAACTAGCATCAGCCCAGAATTAATTTGGGCTGTGAAGTAAAATATGCAGAACCTATCAAAATAACAAAACAATGAAAGCATAATGTTTAATCTCCATTAAAAAAAAAAAAGTATTGATTTGTGTTTTTTCAAGACTTGTCTGTAACAGTTTTTCTTTGGTGTTTTTTTTTCCTGCAGTGACCAAGGGCACCATAATACACATTTAGTGTTCATACCCTCAGCCACTGCATGGAGATACGCAGAGCTGAAAGATGATTTAGTAGGGTATATTTCTTGGATTTTGCTTTCTGTCAAGTATAAATTGCAGGGAAAAAACCTGAAAACCTATAAACCTGTCTCTTTGTGGTTGGTTGCTTCTGAGAACAATTTTGTATTCCACATATGTGATTTATGGTGTATTCTAAGTCTATTGATACAATGATTACATACTAAATCATTGTCTTTTACTTATTCAGTAGCCAAGGTTTTTGTGAAAACAATTCGTTGTCTAGTTCGTAATGTCCTGGTTTTAACTATTACATTCTGCTAACAAATGTCTCTCACTTTCTTAGATAAAAGCCAAAAACATAGTACAAATAATATAAAATACTGTTGAATTTTTGTGATCATACATTAAAGCATCATAAGACCTCAACATTTTATCACAGTGTCTGAGTATAGTCATCCTTTAAAGCAGTTAACTGGATTCAGCACATTGTCCATTTTGGAGGTACTATTCCAATAGTTACAGGGCTCTGGAAAATCACAATACTAAACTAGAGAACTCTGAATTACTCAAAATTGAGAGAATTAGACTTCTAGAACTCTTAACTTTAAGAATGTGCAACAAAACTGAAGTTTTTTCTGTTCATTTGGTCTTGTACTTTTGATAGTTTTGCATGCACCAGTCACACAACCTTCAGAGTTGCAGGGACAAAATCTTGATAAATTTCCTCTCCTCTCCACCCCAGAAGCAGTTGTGTCACTCAAATATTTAGAGTTCCTGGAGCTAGACTTCAAGGAAAACATGTTCACCCTCACATGTTCAGATAATTGTTGCCACTATTATTTCCATTTGTTCTCTCTGGTTAGCAGATGCTTTTCACTTCTGCAGGACATGTTTAGCCTCAGTGATATAGAGAAGGCTAGGCTGCTGTTCTGTCTTTGCCATATGGTGAACAAATGATATATGGGACAATGTACTATCTTGCTGTTGGTTCCTCTAAACGAGTCGTACTTTTACTCTGTCCTTTGTTGAAGAGATCTTTATGTTGTATTGATTCCTTTTTATTTCAGACTATTTTCTGCTGGATTTAATTTTCTGTATTCTGTCTGTCATGACTCTTCTACTTAAGCCAGATCAGTTCAAGATGTGCTTTCAGTTTTGTCCTAAAGTTCACCATACTTGGATAAGGACACTAGAAATGTTCTAATTGTAGGGATTGATAGCATCAAATCTCTCTGGAAGAGAAAGAAGAAACTGCAGCATATTTTTGTGTGGATCTGTCAGCTCAACCTGAGATTTGGAAAGTCTCAGGCTCTTTGGACTCAGGAGAGCCCAAATGTTCTGCTTGTCAAGGTTTTGCTTCATGCAGTCCTTCATGCAGCAGCTGCTGTGATTTTGCCTCAGCCATGTTTTGATGGACTGCTTGGCCCTAATAGGAAATTCATGCCTGAAGGTGCAGTGGGGCTGCTCAAGGGCTTTGTCAAAGGACATGTGGCCAAATGGTTGGGATTGCTTATCTTGCTAACTGTCCAAAACACAACACTAAGATCTCTGGGGCTGTTGCTGGCAAGAGCAGAGGCATTAATTGGAGTCACGTTTTTGTTAAAACGATCAGTGACTTAGGTTTGTCAGGACATGTGTCTGTTGTCTTCTATCATGTTCCATCTGTATCCTGTCCTGGCAACTGTCAAGGCAAGCATATAGTTGCCTGTACTATCCCAGTAACTGATTAGCAAGTGCTGAACTCCACATCCATGTAATTTTTTTAATCTTTTTTTTGTCAGCCCAGCTGTTCTTCCCTGCCTTTCAGGCAGCCTTCTTATGAGAATCTCTTACAGCAGGAAATTAATTAACTATCAGCTCTAAGTGCAAGAGAATCAATTCCTTCTCACTGCTATTCAGTGTTGAAGAGAAACAGAGAATGGAGGCTTATCTTGGATTTACAAGGGCTGAACACTTTTAATTCTCCAATCCAAGGTCATTAGGGTAGCTCTATGCAGTGTTGTTTCACTACAGCACTTAATTTTTTATTGAAGCAGGTTCATTATAATATGAAATGCTTCCTTTGAGTCTGTCAGTGCCGAAGAAAGTTATGGCAGCACTTGGTAACCACCTCAGTTAAGGTAGTTAAGACTAGTTAAGAAAAGTGGAGCTCTCTTGATTTAAGTTTTCCATTCTTAAAAGTGACTGTGACAGTTCTTGTCTCTCTGGATATGAGCAGGGAGTTGCACAAACCACATCACTGGGGAAAATCTGGGTCAGTTCTAGAACAGAGTTCACTCATTCAAGAGTTGTTTCTGACACCCAAGTGACGCCTACCTGGTCTGTCTCGTCCAGTGGTAGCAGTGGGAAATGTTGCCTGATATTTCTTTGACAAATGGCAATATGCACCAAAGTTAATTCTCAAACTGGGCCCCTCCTTTTATTTGTGCCTTACAAATGAGGTCTCTGATTGCTTACCTACTTAACTTACATAGGATGTTGATGTTAAGGCCCTGAGTAACCTGATACAAATTGTTCCTGCTTTGAGTGAGGGTTTGCAGTACACTACCTCCGAAGGTCCTTTGTAATGTATATTATTCTGTGATTTTTACATTAAATATATTCTTAAGCTTTGCATGAGAGAAAGTGTTTATTAGCCCCTGTGCTGAACCTCACATGGTTCTCCCAAGTCCAAAGTAAAAGGAAGTGAAAAACCTATTGGTGCAGATGACGGTTACAGTCTGGTGAAGAGTGGTGGTCTCCTGCTGTCAAGGTTCTGGTCCTCCTCTGGATCCGACAAGTGGTTTCCCAAGTCCCAAACCCCTCAAGATTATATCCCCTCAGGTCCTGGTGGGACTGCCCAGTACCTCC
>JAWWLZ010000001.1:78357607-78368678 GCA_035041345.1 Poliocrania exsul | reverse complement strand
TTTTAAACTGAGATTGGACGTGGCACTGAGTGCCATGATCTGGTAAAGGGACTGGAGTTGGACCAAGGGTTGGACTTTATCTCAGAGGTCTTTTCCAACTCAGTTGATTCTATGATTGTATTTGTTGGCATCTCTCATATGCTGATGACCACAGTATCTACCCATTAGTGTTTCAGAGGTGAGGATTCTTTTCTGAATTGAAGTGGAAATACTTTCACAATCTTCTGTAGGAAAGATGTGGTGTCATAGAATTGGGAGTGATGTATGTTACAGTGTGTTGAATTGAGGCATTTGCCACAGGAAGTTGTAGCCGTAGCATGTTGACACAGAGAAATTACTTTTCATGGACATTTACAAGATACAGGGAAGATTAACTCTCTTTGGTAAGACCAAGGTTTAATAACCTTTGAGTCACTTCAAAAAATAGTTTTAACTTTTTAAAGGTAAAGAAACTGATCTCTGACTTACATCAATTTCTAGCTGGAGATTCTTGCACTTTAAAGTCATCAGGTTTTTCAAGCATAAATTTGGTAGCAGTTGGCTGATAAGACTTATATCTTATCATTTAATGGAACTGAGAAATGGCTGTTTTGGGAAGTGAACTGTTTAGCCATATCAATTTCATTTATGCAAAAAATGTTACCATTGAATGAATCATATTTAAAAATTATGTTGAATGTTGTGAAGTTCTGTAAAGTAATTAATTCTGATGCCAAAATGTGTTAAGTATAAATCTAATTAAAATTGCATCTGAGAATGACCATTTTCTGATTGTATGTTTCTGCTATTTCATGATAGATTATTAATTTCTAATTAATAATACGAGAACATAATACAACAGAACTTTCTTGACTTATATTGTCTACATGTGCTGTGTGTTCAGGAACAAATGAGACAAAAGAAGAGGAAGATGAGGAAGAAGAGGAAGAAAATGATGTCCAGGGTTTTCTCTTTGGCAAGTTAAAGTGAGTTGATATGTCATAATTAAACATCTGCATTTGTTTCTGAAACCTGAACCTTTTTTTTGTTTTCCTTAGAAGTGAGATTTTTTGGAAATTACTTAAAGTAAAAAAATCTTTCTGGGTAACTGTCAGAAAAACTTAGACCACCATGTTTTCATACTTGTAAGATGCTTACAAACAAAATGTTGGTTTTCAAACTGCAAGTAGTCACACAATAAACCTAAACCTGTGTGCTGTGGCTATATAAGGTGTTTTTAAGAAGGATAGTAATTAATTTCATAGGAGTGATATTTCTTGGAAGATGTGCTTATTATAGATATGTTTTTGTTTTGGAGTTTGTGAACTAGTGTTCTGTTCCAGTGGGAACTCTCATCTTCAAGCTGCAATCTGTTAGATGAAATTAAATGTTACCCTGTTGAGGGCTCCTTCTAGTCCTTAGTTGCAGATACATTTCATGGTTTCAGTCCTCCAAAGTGCTTCCCTTTTCCTGTAACAGATCCATGCAGAGAATTATAAATAATCTTTTCTTCAGCAAAAAACCCTCAAGACTGTGGGTCTTGTCTAGTGTTTTTCAGTCTTTCACCATTCAAAGTAAAAAGTAAACCTGTTTGTAGAAAATTGTCACCAAGCTGTAAGTCTCACAGTTCAGAGCTTGTAATTCTGTCTGAATTCTTGAGACCCCATCCCTTTCCTGCCTTTTTTAAAGTAAAGAGATTGAGTTAGAGATGCATCCAGATCTGCAGGCTTCCTTGTTGTTTCACCTATGTATTAGAGACTTTCCACAGGTAATACCAAATGCTGATGTCATATCCTTATCTCAGCTTTTCTTCTTGGGTTCTGCTACACTTCATTTCTTGATATTGCACTGTGACTGATTAGTGAAGCTGTCAGATAATTGTTGCTAGACTAATTTTTTTCTTCCTCATTTTATGCAGGAGGTGAAATAGATGTTTTAGTGGTCTGTAAATTGTCCCCCCCTTAGAGCCATGCCAAAGGTTATAGATTTCTCAGCTGTGAAATAGTTACAAATGTAAGCAGAAGACATAAAATCTTTAGAAATCTAATGGAGATTGTAGCAGGCTGAAGTGTTTGTCTTCAAAACTTCTTTACCCTACCCTATTAAATTTTCAAAACAAATAGGTAAGCTTTTGCGTACCATGCTCTTCTTCAGGTCTGGTCAGTGATTTGTGTGCTCAGTAGCTTGACTTTGCCAGTGATGTTAATTTGTAAAAGATGTTCTCAACATTGTCTTGCCTGTATCTTTTCTAAGTAGTGCCACAAACTCTGCATACAGTTACAGTCAGTCTATAGTACAGCTAATCCACTGTTAGATGTACATTATGCTGTAGTAAACTGACTACATAGTTACCTGTATTGTGTGTTAATACTGTTTAATCTTTGAATTCATTTATTCCATCAAAATTTATGTGGCAGGTTTTGAGGCAGATCACTACAAAACAATTGAACTCCTCGTATTTAGTAAGAATGTCCTTATGGAGAGAGTTGTCAGGCATTTGGAAAAGCTGCCTGGAGAAGTGGCTGAATTGCCATCCCTGGGGAGATGTGGCACTGGGGAGCATGGTCTAATAGTGGACTTGGCGGAGCTGGGTTAAAGGTCAGACTTGATGATCTTAGAGGCCTTTTCCAACCTAAATGATTCCACTGTAAGACTCTTAATTACCTGGTTTTTAGTCCTCAGAAATCACCTTATCTTACCAAAAATACCTTTTTTCTTTTAAGCATGAATTACAATTTTCCTTCTTGGTTATTAAGCTAAAGATACAGTATTAGCTGTGACAGATACTGTGGATAAAAGCAGGCGTTGTTGGGTGTAATTGATTCTGCCTTTGTTAAAAGGAAAATGTTTTGTTGCAGACAGATGTATCCTGATTTGAAAAATAACCTGAAAGAGTTTAAAAAGCATCTAATTGAAACTACTAACAACATGGAACCGCTGAAGGTTTGGGAGCTACAGGGTATGTATTGCATTTTTTCTGAACTAACACAATACTCTGTTTAATTTTCCTTTGTTATGTTGATGAATCAACATTACAGTAAAAGCTTCCTTTAAAAAGAGGCACAGTTTTGTTAAAAGGCTGTATTACATCAAGTACTTAAAAGGCATGTGTTGGTATCTTTTCTGTTAGAAACTAGAGGAACACTGAAGTAATTTTATAAGGTGAAGAGTTATGTTGCCTGTTTTTTGGCCTGATGTATCATCTCGGGTTTTAAATTTAGTTTCAGATTTTTTTAGAGATCGCACAAAAGGTACGACGTTTGTGTTAGGATGAAATACATGTTAAAGATAGTTTGTTCAATTTATGAATTCTAACTTTTCCTACCCAGTGTACTGAAGTCCACATTGATACATCTTTTCATATAACATCACATGGAAGAATAAGCTTTTAAAAGCTTTCCTGAAGAAAAGGGGAACAAATCCGTAGAAGTTGATTTCTAAACAGCTTCTGTGCTGATGACCTGCAGGACATTATGTAGCTTGAATGGAATCAGAAATCACTCTGAAGTAGGTCCCTAAAATGTCATGACACTTAAGTTTAGGCAACTAAATTTTGCCTCTTACATTCTTCAGTTTTAGAGGACAGCCAGATAAAAAATTATTTGCCTTCATACTACTGCAATGAAGGAGACTGAGCAATCATCTGAGCTTCAGTTTCTTTTTGGGGACCGTGGTGTTACAGAGCTTGCTGTTAGTAGTGTCCAGTCTGGTATTAGCTATTTGTGATAATTGTAGTTCAGTTGCAGTCTTTATCAGTGAACTTCAGCTGCAGGATCTTTGTCTGAAAGTAAAAAGAATTGAAAAACACTGCTTTTAAGTTCTCCTGAGAAACCTACTTTGCAAGTGAAAAGAAACTACTCTTTTTGACTCTTTAATTTTTTACATGATTGCATACCACTCAGTTGATGTTAAAGCAGAAGCAGCTGTGAAACTTCAGTCGCTTTAATGTCCACCTCCAAAAGTCAGTACAAGGTCTTTATTTAGTGTTGGTCTTTTCTGTGGTGTCATGGTTATATAAATAAAAAATATGAAATTGATGCTGATCCCCAAGCAACCAGTTCTTAATGTTGAAAGGAGTTAAGTGTTGGGATGCAGTGTCAGGAAGACTGGTAGGGAGTGGCTTGTGATTCAGGGTCTTCTTAGACAGGGGGTCTTCAGTCCCTAGTTTTTATGATGCATTCATTTTCATACTCTTACTGCTGACATGACAGGGTGCTTTCTTTAGTTCATTATTAATGACTAATTATAGTGGCTTAGCTTCTCTCTGATTTCCTTTAATTAGCTTACAAGTAAAAATTTAACTAAATTTAAGAGAAACTACTTCAGCTATAGGGCATACTTCTATTTATAAATGAACCTAAACATCATTCAACGGTTGTCTTTCAAGAGCTTTTATATTTTAGGTAGGTAATTAGTAAGTACATTTTCCCCAAGGTGCCCTATACTGCACTCTCAGCTGTGTCAGGATGCTGCAAGGGGAGGTCTGTAAGTGACAGCCTTGATCAGAGATAACCAAGAATGTAAAAATATGTCAGTTGTCCTCATTTTAAATATTTGTACTCTTAAATGTTCAGCATAAAATGGAAAATACTTAACAATTTACGAAGGATTTTAAGCATATTGTCTAAGTTCACAGCAGATAAGACATCACTGTCTGCAGGAACAGCAGCCATTGGGTGTTTCTTCTCCTGATCACAAGTTATGGGCCTGTAGCAAGGGATCTGGAACATACTTTTTAAAAAGAGCAATCTCTTTTTATCCATTTTGTTATAAATATTAAGAAATACCAAGTTAATGTTCCACCTATCACTCACCTTTTT
The DNA here is from genome assembly GCA_035041345.1 of Poliocrania exsul. NCBI lineage: Eukaryota > Metazoa > Chordata > Aves > Passeriformes > Thamnophilidae > Poliocrania > Poliocrania exsul. The sequence goes on along the minus strand of JAWWLZ010000001.1, from coordinate 78,363,879 downwards.
TTTTTTTTTTTGCAGTCAAGGTGTACCTTACCAGGCTACACTAAGAATGTATGTTATTTACTTTCCTTCAGCCTTTTTTTTTTTAATTCCTAATTTTTTACTCTATGTAGCATCAGCTTTCCTCAAACTGAATAACCCAAGGCTTTCTGTGTCTGCTTAAGTGTTTTAACTAGCAAATTCTGAGGAAGAAGCGTCGTTGCCCTGAGGTAGTTAAGCAGACTGTATCCAAGGTACATGAAAGCACCAAGTATATTATTGCCTTACCCCATTGGTACCAAAATTGGATTTTCCCTAGTCTTATGTGCCCAAATTTGTCACACTCAAGTTAAATTGCACAGAACAGCTAACTGAATTCCATCATTGTTTCTTTGGTGGAAAGAAAAATTAACCTTAAGCTTTCCTGATACCTGAAAATTTACTTCCTTCTGAGAAAAAGCATAGAGAGAAAAATGAAATCCCATTAAAGAATTGTACTAGACACTTAGAAGAGCTGAAATTTAACAGATTGACTCTTTCATGAGTCTATTTTCTGTGAAATGCTCCTACTTTTGAAAATTGTGCAATTCACATGCTCAGTGCAACCTTCTACATTAGATATATCTGTTTTCTGGAAATCTTGTTAAGTCTTGCAGCTGAAAAAGTCTTACTCTTCCCTGCAGTTATGGTTGTCTGTGGGTTGGTTTGTATCTAGGTTTGAGTGTGATACCCTTGTGCTAATGAATAATACCACATGATGAATGGTCTGGCTCTTTTTCAGTTGTTTCTGTAAATTTAGAAATTGCATGTACAATGTGTAAGCTCAAAAAGTCAAGCAGAATTCCGTAGAAAAGCCTGAATTTATTATTTCCAACTTTCAAGTGGCCATCTTTTCAACCTTAATAATGTTACTTCATAACAGTTGAATTGTTGATTATAACATAAAATACATTATGATGAGAGTGCATATGTGGAGCAGTTTTCTGATCATAGGCAGTAATGATTGAGAGTGTGATAAGTGAAAACGCCACAAAAATAACTGCTAAAAGAAAATTTTGTATCTATTAGCAGCAAAGTATTTACTGACAACATTGGAGGCAAGCCAGTTCATAATGGGCAAAAACTTGCCTAACTTGTTTGTGGAAAATAAGCTATTTTATAGTCTTAAGTCCATAGTTAACACCTTCTAATTTCCATATTAATGACTGAGCGGAATCTTGGGTGGAGCTGTCTTTTGGCTTTGAATTTGGATAGTGGTTTTCTGACTTCATCCCTCAGGGTTGTCTTGAAGCGTCTTCATCACTGCTGGACTTTTTCTTTGTTCAGTGACATGACCTGTCAAACTTGCAAAACCTTGGCTTCAACTCTACAAAATCTTGGATCTTTACCATTTCATCCTATTGAAATGTCTAGCTTAGTTTAAGGCATGACTTCTAACCATGGTACACTAGTTTCTATAATTACTAGATGGCACATACAAGAACAAAGCAATTTAGACACTCCATGCTATTCAGTGGCTGTGCTGTGCAAACATTTTGCAGAGCCGAATTAGAAATTTCACAAAACTAGGGTTTTTTGGTCTCTTTTCTCTTTCGGTGGATGTGGGGAAAAAGTGTTTTCTGCCTTTTTTTATCTCCACCACTTGTGGTTATCTGTGTCCTCGGGGAGCTCTTGGCAGCTTGTTAGAATGCAGTCTCTGGAATCCCACTGTAGAGGAGGTTTGACTGGCATGGTTCCTGCAGCTCACAGGTGACTCTGGTCCACATGGGCAGCCACTGGGTCCAGTTTCTCAGGAATATGGCACGGATGCAGGGACAGGGTTTCTGCAACTTGCATGAGGCATGGCTGGTTTCTGTCCTCCCTAGGGTGGCAGCGTCTCATCTCCTGGTGGCAGGGCACTTCTCAGGTGGTGGTGAGGAGCAGTGAGCAGGCGGGAAGGTTGGTCTGCCTCAGTCTCCTTAGGCAGGGAGACTTGCAGAATGGGTGCCTTTCTTTCGCTCATCTCCTGGTTTAGCATGGTTTTTACCTTCTTTTTTATAACCCTCAAGATGGCTGCTTACAGCCCATGTTGCATAGTCTTTTTCAGGTGTTCAAAGAGATATGATAAACAGATATACCAATGAAGCATTTTTGAAGCATTTTTTTTTTATTTATCAGGTACTTACATTGTCCCTTCCAATCCTAAGCATTCTATGATTCAGCTTTCTCTATAATTTTCTCTTGCTACTGTCACTTTCTGTAGTGAATCCTCTTACATCAATGTTCCTGTTAGTACCAGGAACATTGAATCTGTATTCATAATCAATCTTCTCATCTTCTGTTCCAAACTGCAAGTCTTATTGTCAAACCTTTTTCTGTGTACTAAGCTTAATACTTAAGCTATTATGGTTACTTTTATTGTTGTGGTTTTTATGTTTTTGGGGGGGTTGTTTTTTTGTTTTGTTTTGTTTTGTTTTTTCCTTTATCCTGCTGTCCATGTATATAGGATATGGCATGAACCAAACTCTAAATGTCTTTCTAAAGTGTGCATGTTAAGCTGGTAACAATGTTCAGTAGTTGGATGGGGCTGATCTTAAAAATGTATAGAAATTATATTACTCTAAATATTATTTCTGTACCAGCTCACTGCATGTTAGCAGAATCACCTGTAGTCTTCTTTATACCAAAGCTACTGAGTAACTATTAATTGGCTGTTCCAAGGAAAGTATTCTATTTGTTTCCTATGCAGCACTTGAGAAAAGGGCATTGCTAGTAGGATGATAGATCTAGTTGTCTCCTTGGAGAAACAGACAGCATAATACACCTTTATTGCATGTCCTGACAGGCTTCAGGAAACATATTATCATGTTTTTATAACCTAAAAATTAATGGTGTTATAAGACCGTTAATTAATAAGAAGGTATAAATAACAAACTAAATTAAGCACAGATTTCTGTGCATCAATTTAATTTGCTGAGGCTGAGTCTGAAGTTAGGGAGGACATGAATGTATGTTTTGTTTACTTACATATTCTTCTGACTGAACCTACTGAAAACCTGAATATCTTGCTACCCTGAAGTGTTCCGTGTTCTTGTGAAATGTGCAAGTAGTCTGACAGAAACCAGAAATATGTCTGTATTCTGTTTTCACAGTAGAGGTCCCAGTGCACTCTATGTTAAACAGAAAGTTCTCCCTAAAACTACTGGTATTTCCAACTCTTTCTAATCAGAGGAAGAACATTTAAGATATCTTATTTTCACTTGTCTAAGGATGAGAAAAAAAATGCATTCAGTCAGTTTAATGTACTGATGTTATTTTCCCCTAATAGCAGAGGGTTTTACTCTTTTAAGAGCTGTCAAGTGAACATTGACAGGTGCAGCTTTAAAAACTTGCAGAAAAGAAGGTATTTGGTTAAAGTGGATCATTAACAATCCTTGCTCATCTCTTCAGGGAGATTTATCTGTTTAAAAGACAGTAGACTGTGATGTAGCTTACCTGGATGATTCAGGAACCTGTAAAGGTATTTAGAGAATAATGCAATCATCATGCACCATTACCATGGGTTCACAAAGTGAAAGTTCTGTTTATCTAATTTGATATCATTCTATGATAGGGTGACCCCATTGCTCTCTACAGCTTTCCGAGGAAGGGATGTGGGGAGGGAGGTGCTGAGCAACTTTTTATAGAACTCAGTGATAGGATGCATGGGAATGGCTGCAGGCTGTGGTTGGGGAGGTTAGATTCGACCTTAGTAAGCATTCCTTTACTGAGAGGATGGTCATACACTGGAATAGGCTGCTTATATAGGTGGTTGGTGACTCAATCCTGGGAAGTGTTAAAGAGACATTTTGGCAGTACCCTTAACAACATACTTTAACTTTTGATCAGCCTTGAAGTGGTAAGGCAGTTGCATTAGAAGATCATTGTAGGTCCATTCGAATTGGAATAATCTATTCAATTTTAATAAAGTAATATTTCCACAATTATTAAGACACATATAGGCAGTTTTTAAAAAAACACTTATTTGCTTCACTTCTAGAACATTTTCAAAGGCATTTTATGTTTCTGAAAGCTCTTATTAGACAACTATCTTTATTTCTATGCTCATGAAGCGCATCTGCAGAATAGGTCCATGGAGAATACCATGAGCATCTCCGGGAAATGTGGCATGTATTTTAAAATTAGCTCTACTTTGTTCTGCAATCACAGATTCACCGTGCTTAATCTAAGCTTTTGACTATAGACATTTGAACTGATTTGGATCTAGAAAAGAGTTATAGACTCCATTATTTTACATAAGGATGGATTTTCAAATGAAACTAAGATTGACATAAACAGTATTTTGTATTTTGAAGGCAGAACCTTGATCAAACACTTATGCTCATAATTACGTCTGCAAAGGTACATGGTTGGGTAGATGCACAAATATGTGGGTTAGTGTGTTTTTGAATTATGATTACAGGACAGAATGTAAATTAATTACTAGTGAGTATTTCGCTTGAGAAGGAAATCAATTCTTAAAAATATGCTGTGATGTGAATCCATGTTGTATTTGTAGCCATTCCATTTTCTTAAACTGTACATTATAGGTCTGTCTGTGTAGGCTTACCAGTTTGATTGTGGTGGGAACAGTGTACAGTGGGAGACTACTCTACTCTCCACAGACCTTAATGTCTCTGTGGACAAGGCACAGAAAACTGAAAAAGGATGCAGCCAATTCAGATTATTTGCAGATGGATTCACTAGTAAAATCTGATCCCTGCTTTACATGGGATTTGTTATTCTGTCAATCATTCAGTCTAAAAATTAAAAACTTGAGAGAACAGTGTTTGACTGAGGGGTTCGGAAAACCTGTATTGATGTGAAATTTCAATGTTAGTGGGAATTTTCTGATGACTTAAGTGAGTACTGCCTCCTGTTGGTTACTTTGTATATCCAGGTAGTATGTAGCAGGTAACTGAAGTGAGTGAATGACCTGATATTCTGTGAAAGGTTGGCAGAGGTGAGGATCCTGGAGCATTTTTCTATCAGACTTTGACAGGGAAAATGCCATCTGGAAAAAGGATAGGACTCTTACCAGGAGGTGAAGCAGCACTTCCACTTCTTGTATTATTGCATCAATTGTTCAGGCACTTGGGAAGGGTGTGGATAAATCTGAGAGAGCCCAAACAAAGAAGATGATCTCTAAGGATACTTTGACTACAAGGATTTTGTTACTTCAAGCTATATGCATCAACAGAGAACCTCAGTCACACTGATTGTTTGTATTTGTAAAAATGCAAGTATCTGGAGAAAGAAGCTGTATAGGAATACATTGTGGTTTTTCATTAACTTGGAGGTATCTACCTATTCAGAGCTGTTTCTTACTGTCATTAATTACACCTCACTAATCTCAGGACTTGAGTAAAGGTGGAGGCTTCAACCTGCATTAAAAAAAAAAATGAAACCACTATTTTTAAGACCACAAGAATGCATATGGAACATAGTTTCCTTTTCCATGTAGATAACTACAGCAGGTTAAAGTCAAAGGTTATGCTGGTGAAATAAAAAATTGAATTGCTGGGAGTTAGATGGCAGTATTAGCTTACAGTATACTTCTGATCAGTTGTTCTTTTGTTCAGGTTTTTGCAACACTCTTGTCACTTTTTGTAGTTGTTGGTTTGGGGATTTCTTTTTTTTTATTTTTTTTTTTTTTTTTATTTTGAGAATCACTTGGTGTTGTGTTAGAGCAATATGACTAATCTGTCATGCAGTTTTTCCTTCCCCACAGGAGAAATGAGTGTAGTGGTGTGTTTTGTTTTCGTCTTTTTTTTTTTTTTTTTTTTAATTCCTACCTCTCTTTGATTTTCAGTTTTAATGTTACCCTTTTTTAGGAACTTCTGGAAGTTGCCTGAATCATGTTGCTACTCTGCAGAGACGTTGAGTCATATTTGAAGATGAGTAATGCAGCCTGAGAGGCTAGAGGGATTCTAAATCAGTGCAAATTACAGCTTCCTATGCCTTCCCAATAGATCAGCTACACTTAGTAAAATCTCTGCAGATTGTTTTAAACACAGTATTTATACTTAGGTTGGTTTGTCAACATATGAATTCCATTCTCCAGCTTATTCTTTTATGTGGTAGCATTCCAGTGCTGAAGGGCCTGAAAAGAGAAGGAAGGCAGGAAGGAAAAAAGAAAGGAAGGCAGGAAGGAAGGGAGGAAGGGAGAAAAAGAGAAAAGAAATAAAGAAATAAAGAAATAAAGAAATAAAGAAAGAAAGAAAGAAAGAAAGAAAGAAAGAAAGAAAGAAAGAAAGAAAGAAAGAAAGAAAGAAAGA
>JAWWLZ010000001.1:78345856-78357507 GCA_035041345.1 Poliocrania exsul | reverse complement strand
GGCTTCAACTCTACAAAATCTTGGATCTTTACCATTTCATCCTATTGAAATGTCTAGCTTAGTTTAATGTATGACTTTTTAACTCATGGTACACTAGTCTCTATAATTACTAGACAATCTGTACCTGAACAAAGTGGCTCTAGCACTTCATGCTGTTCAGTGGCCTTGCTGTGCAAACAACATTTTGCAGAGCAGGAATAGAAGTGTCACAAAACTAGGGTTTTTTTGGTTTCTTTTCTCTTTCAGAGTGATATTTCCATTGCTTTTTTTTTATCCCCCTCAGATCTTAGTTTTCAAGCAGCTGCTCAAATTATGTCTGCTCCTGTTTATGATGCTTTAAAGGTAATGAAAGACATCGCTCAGAACTTCCCAATAAGAGCCAGGTATGATACTTAAACTTGTTTTTCAAATACAGTTTTATGTTTACATCTGAATGTAATGACAGTAATACAGATTTATATCCAATTCCTGCAGTCAGATATTCATGTTTGACAACTTGCTAGGTGGATTCCAGGCAATTTCTTTGAGTAGAAGATGACTCCAGGGAGAGCTCATGATTGATCTCTTAAATGTTTCCTGTCTGATGCAGGAGATGCCATGAAGACTTGCTAATCCTTCAGGCTGAATGCTTGGTCCTTACAAATTTTACTGGGTTAATATTTTTTTAGATGGAAATTTCTGCTGAATTATTAGCAGATTCTAGTCACAGTAGGAAGAGGCAAAATTGTATTAACGTATTTCATAGGGGATCCATACACATTAGTTATAAGCACAACATTGCTGCCAAGATTTGGCCCTCGCTACCATGTGTTAGTGTTCTTTCTGGGAAAGATCTGTGTTCCATAACAAATCACTTAAAAGATCAAGATAAATATTAAAAATATGGATATGGCCTTAATTTTTTCTGTCCTAATATTAAAAATTATACTTCCTGTAAGCCAATTTTGTCATAATTGAGAAATGCTCTTCTTCATACTTAATAAGGTCTTCATGTAATCCTATCAGCGATATTTGCTTGAATTAGTGAATTAAATTTGATGCTAAATAGGGTTCTTAACTCAGCGTGTCTTGCCACTCTAGTTTAATTATCACAGTGTTTCATTGTCACCTGTGATTGTCTGTTAGAGAAAATCTACACTGTAATGGAGAAGCTACCATTGTAACATCTTGTTTCAAGGAATCAAAATGCCTTTTAAAATGCCTGAAACATAATTATTATGAAATAGTTTGGTATAAGTTTACAATTAAATGAGCAATCAGAAAATTCAGCTTTCAGAGATAGTGGGGAGTGTACATAACGTTGAACTTGAAGGCCAGTTCTGTTCTTTAAAGGACTTCTTTGAAGCATACTAGGTGACATTTAAATCCTTGATTTAAAAAGCCATTAAATTGTTACATGACAGGAGTTGAAGTGGAATGTATTTGTGGCATTAGAGAGCACAATTTACCTACTCTTCAAACATTTTATGAGTAAAAGTACAAGAAGACTTTAAAACTGTTAAAAGAGGAATCACAGTTTCTGTCCTGTATGATTTATTTTAACATGCTAATCTAGCATGTTTTTTTAACATAAGATATTGCAGATATTTAAATAATTGCAATTTCGTAGGTCTACATTGACAACAAACTCAAATACAAGGGGCATTCTGTAAAAACAGTGCACAGAATATATTTCATTCATAATGCAATCATGCTTAACCTGATGAGTTAAAAATACTGTTTTGGAAAAATAAAAGGTAGAATAAACAAATTAAGAGATATTGCTTAATCACTTCAGATCAATAACTGATTGTTACAATAATAGTATTTGAAGACTGTTTCCATTTCAGACATTTTATATATGAAAACAAGCATTTTTTAATTTTGCAAATTTCGGTTTGAAAAGGCTGTATAAAAATTTTAGAACTGTAGTTATGAAAATAAAAATTAAATACAATATGTTTCTTAAAAATGGAGGAGATGGAGGAGTTCCTTAGATCAGAAAAAAATTATTATACCATTCCTCTGAAAGTTTCTTTCACTTTCTAATTTACAACCTGCATTTTTGTGTTTCGGTATTTCCAGTTGAAAAGGTTAGTCTGAGGTAGATTTTGCAAAATGTCATCAGGTGTAGACAGTGTTACAACTGATATATGTCACAGTGACATTTTGATAATTCATTTCATAGCATATTTTTCATCTTTGTTTTGTTGTATACTTGTCATATTATTGCGTTCTTAAAGAATGGATAATGAAGGAGTGTAATGTTCTGTTACTTGCTATGTATTAATCATTCATGAATGTTAACATTAAGACCATGTGAAAAGTTTCCTTTTTCCCCTCAACGCTCAGTGCTACACAGCTACATGTTTGTCCAGGTAAGAATGAAGATGCATAAAATTATATAATAGAGGATATTGCAGCCTTAAGGTCATACAAGAACATTCCTATATCATGTAGAAAGATAAACAGTATCCATTTACTTACAGTCAATAAAGTGTTTCTCTTTAGGTAGTGTCTGTAGCACTTAACATTTAGGAAAATATGCATAAAAACTTTGTGAAGCTCTGAGCAAATTGGAAAAACGGCAGAACTCAGAATGAACAGATGTCTTTCACAGATACTTTTACACTTGTTATCTGAGATTCCAGGGGTGTCCTTTTTGAGGACCAGCCATCACACTTTCTCTGTAAAATCCCACTGGAGTCCTGCATCGTCCACTGCCATAGACAAGGAGCTAGTTAATAATTCCTGAGGGTATTGCTTTCTTGTCAGTAAAGCTTACCTTTTGCTGATAGTTACTGTACTTCCTTGCTAACATTGGACCAGCTTTGTGTTGTTTTTTCCACCTTTTTATGATTTTCACATTCATGTTTTATTTTTCTGCCTAAGTATTTGCAGTAGGAGCCATTTGGAAGTACTTAGGTTGCCTTTTTTATCTGTGCATTTTTTTTATCAACTGTGTGTGCAGAATGAAGCATGGCTTCTGAGAGCTACAGGCCCTACTGTTTTCCCTGAAGTTTTTCTTCTTCAGGACTCTCTAAAACCAAGCTTGGAAATCATATTGTTTGCTCCTAACAAGTAATCTCTTTGATCACCTGGAAAGCTTGAGTAGTTGTTTAAAATAAACTGATTTTATGTCTTACTTCTGACACATTGTGAGAAATGTGGAGTATACTAGCAAGATGTTTTGAGTCAAGTTTCTTTGGGGAGGAGGTGAGGATATATGTTTTTAAAGAACTGCTTTATTAGCCATAAGTACTGAAGTTGCCTTCATATAGGATCATTCTCAATTTTCTTAGTTAACTGTCAGGTTTAAGACAATTCCGGTTTCTCTTGAAGCCCCCATACAAATTTGCTAAAACATGTACAAACCTGTTTTGAAAAAAATGTTTATATAGGCAATTAGCATATTTATTTTTGGCATTTATCAGGACAGTTAGATTTAGATTAATATGGTTTAGTTTTTCCTTAAATATGGAGAGATTAATTTGCCTCTGGAAGTATTTAATGATAACCTGATGATTATAAACCTCACATATACATAGTACGTTGTGGCAGAGGAGGGTAGAATAGTCTTCCAGAACATTCAAAGGTAAAAAGACAAATCAGTGGATTGTCTTTGAAAGGTAAAATGACTAAGGAAACTAAAATTCTGACTGTGTGTGAATGCTTAACATTTTCAAGGGCCTTAGTCTGAAAATACCTTTTTTTAAGTCTCAGGTAATTTTAAATTGGTCATTCCCTGCATGTTTTTCCTGCCTTTGTCCAGACAAATCCTTGACTGTCTGTGCTGTAATGTTAGGTAGCATGGAGATATTAACATTAACTCAAAATATACTAATATAGCATGTATTCAGGTAATATTTTAGATGACCAAACAACTTACTTCTGTATGATATACATGCTGTTTTCCAGAAAAAAAAAAAAAGAGGAAAGATTGAGAGTGGTAAAAAATATGCTGATGATATTACTTCAACAAATCCTAGCCTGAATTGGAAACTTGGGCTTATTAGAGTAACACAGAACAATATTTGCTTTGAAAATACGGAATTTATGACTCTTCATTACTCTTCTTTTTAAGACTAAATAACATCATTATTCAGTTACGATGCACTGGACATTTTATTAAAATACCTATTTCACATTATTTAATGCTTTTTTGAAAATGCAGTGGTTGAGTGATACAAGTATTTTTATTTTAACAGATCTCTGACAAGAGTGCCTGTAGACAAGGAACTGCGAAATGAAATAGAAGAAAATCAGAAGGTTTGTTTTTATTTCTTCAAGTAGACATTTGAGTTACTGTCATATTGATGCATTTGGTGATTTTACTAGTGTAGCAACTTTCACGTGGTTTCTATCAGAGAAAAAGAGCTAATTGGTCTAAAAATCTGTTACTAGGTAGTAACAATTAAATATGCAATTCAAATACTTCACTTTCTGCTGTTCATGAAACTTTTTCCCTTCTCTCTTCTAATTTTATAGAATTAGACAAGGCCAAACAGTTGTCATGGAGTGTTGAGTCACAAATCATGTGCCGTGAAAGCAAAATAGGTATCAGTTCATTTTTCTAGAGCTTTGTTGCTGAGTCTAGGCCTGCTGCTTATGTTATGGTCAACACATGCTAGATTTGAGCTTTTCCACACTCTCAGAATCACACATGCAACTATTTTGCAAAGTGTTTTGAACATCACCTATGGTAGATAGTGATTTTATTTTCACCCTTGAGTTACTGTATCGTTTGTTGCTTGTATCACATGAGGAGTCCTTTTTCCTATGATTTTGACTGATGTGAGATTTATCCACTTTATGCTTGTTGTATTCGTGATGTCTCTTGTATTCTCTGTCTATGTTCAGAGTTTAGATTTTTTCTTTCAGTTTGAGTGTTGCAGTTCAATGTTAACCACCATGCTTTTAGAACTGCTCATGTGAAGTGACATCCATAACACTCTCCTTAGTCCTGATCTTCTGCACATGTGTTTTCATATGATGTTGACCAATCACTGTAGTGAAAGAGATTATTTCTTACTTATGGCACTCCTGTACATCGGCAACATTTCTGTGTCATTTTGTTTTGTATCCATTCAGGCCTTTTCCTCTTGCCTTGCCAATATTAGTGTCTCCAGGGGAATGCCTTTCCAGTTAATTCCAACCTTCCAAAACAGTGAAAGTGAACAATGTCCCTGTTGCACTAGTGCAGCCTTCCCACAAAGAGCTTGTCATCTCTATTGTAGCAAAAATATCACATAAATGTGTTAGAGCTCATGCAAAACTAACCTAAGGCTTTCCAGTCCTGTGTATTACCTGCCCAAACAGTGACAGTGTTAAATCCTTGTAAATGGTTAAGCAAAGAGTTGTGTAGGCCTTTTTCTGTCCATATGGGATTGAGCATGGGGCTAGTATATGGAGAAGATATTTCATATATTTCAGCAGTTTTCCTTCACCTTTCTTGCATGCAATGTGCATATTTCTTGGGTTTTCACAGAGCTCTTAGAGTGAACCCAACGTTATGCAGGCCTCTTGTTTCTTGCACTAGTGAGAAGTCCTGTAGTTTTTGCTCAAGGGAGGAATTCTGTGTCTGCACTTTGTTTCATTGATTTCTGTAAACAGCCAACATACACATTTTCCTGTATCTCTTTGTTGTTAGGGTTATAGTCAGGATGAAGCAAAGCAAAGCTCTGATGATCATAGTTCCTCCAGAGTATGAGTGTTGGTATCAGGACTTTCCTTGTTTCTTGATGAAGTCTTTACAATGACTTTCTTCAATTGAAGCTGTTAACACAAAAATCAAAACTAACTGCTTAATCAGAAACTACTCCTCCATCCTAAAATATAAAAAACCCCCAAAGAGTAAAGGTCTACCTTGAATTAAAGTGGCAATTACTAAATAGGAGGATTAGGAGAAGTAACTTAAAATTTAGATTGAAGCATTTAGGCAGAGCTATATATATATAAGCTGTTACAATAATGAAGATGTAGTCAATGGACATCAAAAACACAATTAAGCTTACTCAGTGTCTTTTTTTATGTGGCATGGTTGAGTTGCCTAAGCCTGAATTTCTGATGTCATTTGAAATGCTACAGGCTATCCACGCAGGTCTGGTAAATGTATCCTGCTGCCTCACCTGTATTTTCCATTCCAAGATACCTTGCTCTGAAACAAATTACATTGGATATCTGGTTAGCTGAATCACTCCTCTGATTCCATGACTGTATTAACTGTATTAATTTTAAGGAGATTTTATGCACCTATCACACTGAGTTTAAATTTCATACTGCATCCTACCAGTAGTCTAAAAGGCTACAGACCTTTAGACAGCTAAAAGCTAAAATCTGTTGAATAAAAGCAGGGAAACTTCCTGAATATTGGTGCTTGAGCACAATAAATTGGCATGTGCATTCTTGAAGTGCAGTACATCCATCTAGCAGCAGGAGAGATATGATCCCATGCTGTGTGTAACTGGATGATTCCCTCTCAAGATAATGAAAGTTAAATAGGAAATGCAATGGGAGGAAATAAAGGTATTGTAAGTTGAAAGACACGTGATGATTTAAGTGCAATGAATTGATACCTAACCAAGAAATAGATGAAGAACTGCTATAGATAAAAGAAAAAAGTAAAATCTCATTAAACACAACTCACGAGGTCCAGTACAATAATTTGCTGACAGTTTATCAATACAATACTGTTATGAGTATTATTAGCCTTAAATGCTAGTATTGGGTGCCTAAATACTCCATCTATCAACATTTTTATGGCAAATTGGATGCGCTTCTGAACAATCAAATGCCTAGTATCAAAATTGTATTGTGAATCTCAGCTCTGATTTATCAGTGTCAGTTGTAAGTATCTGGAGAGAGGTTGTGAAGAGGATGGTGCCAAGCAATAGGACAGGAGGAAACTGATTCACAGGAAGTTCCACCTAAATATGACGAAGAACTTCTTTACTGTGTGGGTGACCATGCACTGGAACAGTTTGTCCAGAAAAGTTGTGGAGTCTCCCTCACTGGGGATATTCAAGCACCATCTGGATGCAATCTTGTGCCATGTGCTCTGGGATGACTCTGCTTGATCAAGAGCATTGGACCACTGTGGTCCCTTCCAACCTGACCCATTCTGTAATTCAGCTCGGATATTTTGCTACTGCAGTACTGAAGAATTTGAAAAACTTTGACTCTCATTTCAGTACCCAGTGAATGATTTTCACTGTTCTTGCATTCATTTTAGTTAAGTGTTTTTATGACCTGCATCAGCCAGTTACAGTTTCAGTATCTATATATATGAGTGACTGGGCTTATGACAGTAAGCTTTCAGTAGTGATAAGAGATCTCATACGCCAAATACTGATTTCGGTGCTTTAGTGAGAGGGCTGTTCTAGCTGAACTCATAAGATCTGTACAAGAGCCCTGAAGGATACTGGTAAGACTGCTGGAGACTAATCATCTTTATTGTTCATGCCTTGAGTCCAGTGGCATTCAGAGGGATTATTCTGTGTTCACAGCACTTCATAGCATGATGCTGTTAGCCATTTGTTAAAACTGTAATCCAAGTTGGATTTGTTAAGTATAGAAAACTTACAAGTATAGCTAGGAGTAGCTGGTGCAGGGGAGACCCATGGCTGTGTGCCTGGCTGTCTCAATTTGTCTTGACTGCATGTTTTGGTTGTGTCTCAGGATCAAACTGTGTAGGTAAAATGATGGGAAATGTCACCTGCTGCAAGGACACTTGGTATTGTCAGGCATCTGTGAATTTTGGCTGCTTAGAAGGGTTGTTCAGAGTGAGACCTTGGGAAAGCATGTAATTGAAGCTGTGGTAGGGGAAATGTAAATGTCAGGCACCAGCCACTACTTCTGGTTGATTTTTGTTTTTTAGTATTTGCATGAGGTTTCACAAAGATAAATATGAAGTCCAACACTTGGCCTGGAGTAGTCCAAAGCAGCAATTAGTTGTAAGGAAGACAGAAGTCCTTTTTCTTCTGTACCAACTTCTGAGACATACAAAAAAAGAAAAAACATCTGTAATTTACATTATTGTATGACTAGAAATAAAGTAGGGTTTATGAATTAGGAAAGTGATTATCTCCTTTTCCCGCTTTTTTTTTAACTCATCTGACTACAGGAAACTTACTGCCATGACTATGGTCCTCATTTTTGAAAGCCTCCTGACATCCATTTTTTAGGTGCCTACTAAAATTTTCATGAATTGTAATCATTAAATTCATTCTTTTTAAAAAAAAGTCTTTCTGGTTATTTAATAGCAGTAGTGGTATGCAGCTTCTCCCAAATTGCAGACTGTAGCCCAGGAGGCCCACCATATCCTGGCCTGCATCAAAAGAAACATGGCCAGCAGGTCAAGAAAGGGAATTCTGCCTCTCTGCCTCTTGTGAGACCCCACCTGGAGTGCCATGTACAGTTCTGGTGCCTCCAGCATAGGAAGAACATGGAACTGTGTTATGCTCAGACCTACCACAGGTGCAGCTTCAAGTAGACTGTTGTCTCATTTATGTGGATTTGCACTTGTAATGCCACAAACCAGTTAGCTTTGAGTTTATTGATACTTAACTGTGTGAAAAACCCCACATTGTTTTAAAGAAATAATGAAATTTTCACTGTTTTTCCTTTTTTTCTCCTATTTGTTCAGTGACAAGCTTATAAGTGGAGGAATATACACAGCCAGGGTTACTTGATTTGAATGTGCTTTTCTTCAAACTTCCTGTTTTGTTCACACTTATTTTATTTAGAAAGTGAGAGCTAAATGGGTAAAAATATACTTTTCTCAGTTTGCCTTTTTTTTTTTGAGTATTTTTTTGCTTTCCATTCCTCTATTGGAAATTAAAACAGATCCAGAAATCTGACTGCTCCTCACGGGCTGAGTTGGGATGCACTACTACTGTTACTCCTTTTTCTTATCTTACTACAGCCACCAGAGATTGAGCAGCATGGTGCCTCAGAGATCTCTGAAATAGAATGATAAGACATACTTTACTCCTTAAATGCTTCCTGTTGTATTTGTTTACTGTGGCTTTCTTTTTGTCTTTGCAAAGCAAAGATATGTTACGCTATCCCTTTCTGATCTGTATTTTTCCCAAGGTCCCTTTGTTAGAGGAGATTGTAGATTTCTAGTCTGTTTTTCCCAATTCCCCAAAACAATTGTGACTACATGTTTCTTTGGAATTGAGAGACGTTAAGCTGTTGAAAAAAATGGTTTCAGGTGAAGGTCTGAAGGACACATAAAAGTTCTCCCTTTTCTGAGTGGATATGTAGGAGTAGTTTTTCAAAACCTTAAAAGCCATATTTCTGTATGTGTGTATTCTCACTTTCTGTTGGCAAACACTGTGTCCATTTCTCTGCCTTGTACAGATAGGGATGTGGTATGTTGGTTTGGGGGGAGTTACTGGCTGTTTTCATTTGTATTTGCCCATTCAAAGTGTATTAAATAGCACTCATAAAAAATGTTGTCAATATTTTTTCCAACACTTAGATAAAAGAAGGAATTGTGTGGAAGAGATTTGATGTGTATATTTTGCAAAATTACTTAAGGGGTTTATGTATATATATATATGTGTGTGTGTGTGTGTGTGTGTATATGTATATATGTATGTATGTATGTGTGTTAGTGTTGACATATACCTAAATAAGTAAGCAGTGCTTTTTACTCTTCAGCATTTTCATGAAACACTTGGAATCCAACCTGGAGAAACACGGTTGTTTCTAAATGGCCTTCATATTGACTTGGATTTTCATGATCCCTTTAGGTAAGATGATACATCTTTGAAGATTACAGAATTACTAATAAAAAACTAGGGTAGATGTGCTCATGGTGGTAATCTCATCTGTTGGTATTTGGAGACCAGGAGCTAAAAACAGCATTTTCTCTTGGAATGTGTTTAAAAATTTACTTAAAATTTTACAACTGGCCATGTAAAATTAATTTGGAAATGGAGGAATCCAACGTGTATCTCTTTTACTTTTTATAGTAAGTCAAATGTTTTGTATCCCTGTTTCTTAAAAATTATTTTAAAAAATTGTAGACATTAAAGTTGCATACCCAATACCTTGAGTTATTTTTGGCATATGCTTTTTGGTATAAGATATTTTTTTCTAATTTATGTAATTGTAGTATAATTATTTTGAGTGTGACTTGCCTCTTTTATGCATGCACTCAAACCACAAACATTGTCCCTTGTAATCTTCTCTGTTGTCAACAGCAAGACAAACAGGACTAGTTCAAATTTGCCTCTGATGACCTGCAATCTGTTAGTAAATGTATTGATTTGTCAGAGTCTGTAATTATTTGTTTTCAATTTTTACCTCAAAATATCTTCTCCATAAAGATTCTTAAACTTTCTTGAGTTTAGCATTTATGTTTGCAATTTTTAATTACTTTTTTCCTCAGCCAGAATTTTGAGATGGAATTACCTGCATCTTTTTTTGGTAATGATGTGTTTTTCTAATGATAGTGCTGGATTTAATTTCTCAGCGTATTTTAGAAGAAACCTTTCAGAATAGAGAAAACTCAAAATGAAGCAGGAGAGAAATGAAGGCGGTTGTAAAATGTTGCCATCTGTGTTCTACAGTGAAGTACTTCAGGGTTTGTTTTAGTCTCAAATTTGAACTTTCGGATTGCAACAGATGTTCCAGAGTCCCACTAGGTTTTCTGGGAACCTTTATAGGTGTATCTGTGTGTTTCATCTGTGCTATTTTCAGGGGTCTGCAGTAATGCAGACTTAGAGCTCATCTGTGTCTCCATCACTTGCTGCCTGCTTCCCTACCCACTTATAAAGCTTCCTCTTAGGATACCCCAGCCTAGGTTTCTGCCTCAGACAGGACAGTGAAGGAAGCAACCTTCCACTCTGCTGTCTTGCCATGCCTTACTAAAGATAGATAAAATTGCTTCATATAAAATAAATGTAAACAAAAGAGTTGTATAATCTGTTGTAATTCTGTTTTGAAATAAGATAAAGACATACATAGAGAGTGTTATTAACTGATGTTCTTTTAAACATTAGGCTGTGGGAGAATATAAAAAGAATGATATTTTTAAGACTATTAAAATGAGGATTATTTTTAGTATGAAAAATAGTTTTTATGTCATGACAAGAGTTCTGTGTGGACATTTATTTTATCTTCCTGTAAAAGTATCTTAGAGACTCTTAAGCTGGAAGGAAAAGTGATGCATGGCCTTCATGAACTTGGAATCAAAGAGGAGATCCTGAGTAAATTTATGAGGTTGCATATACATCCTACAGATAACAGTTATGCACTAGATATTCGTCACTCATCAATAATAGTAAGTAATTAAACAATTATTTATTCAAATATTGCATATTTGATAATTCTGTGTATGAGACAATTTGTCTTTTTTTGGTAGTGTAATTGAAATAGTAGTCCTAAGACCATATATTGATAAGCAGTTTATTTTGGATGGTAAGGTAATATTCCTTCAATATATTTTAGGAGTAATTTTCTCTAGCTTATACCTTACTAAAATTTTAATATGTAGGATGTTTAAAAGAAAACAAAAGTACATCCAAGAGTAGTTGCACAGTTACAGCTATAGAATTTTACTTTAAAGCAATTAATCTAGCTACCTAATGCTACATAGTATCTTCATATTATGTAGGAATACTAAGTGTAGTTTGCAAGTATAAGTGAATTGTGGACCACTT
>JAWWLZ010000001.1:78319352-78345756 GCA_035041345.1 Poliocrania exsul | reverse complement strand
GCTTGCACAGAAAGGACTAGAAGAACAAATTGGCTACGTGTGAATTGGTTCTCTTGGTGTATCTAAACTGTTGTTACTGCAGGTTGTAGATAAATACTGCATTGGGATTACAAGATGGTTATGCTGCGTTACACATGTCTATGTGATACGTTGTTATGACATTTGTATTGTGAAAGTAGTTTCCACATTTGAAAAAGATTATTTTATTCACCTTCTTATACAGAGTACAAATGGTCCTTTTTCCTTTTCCATCCATTAATAGTTTCATTGTGTACTGCAAATAAAAAGAGTTTGATTGGAAAAAGATGAATTTTAGAAGCTACTTTCTGTTACTATTTCAAAGAAAAATAAAAGGAAGACACTTTATTCTATTCCTTGCAGGCTTTCCATGTTTCCATGTGTTCTAAAATACTGGGGTTTATGCCCATGTATTTTACTCATCGTTCAGTGTGTGTTTTTTAAATGGCTGCCTTTTGTGTTTCAGTGGATTAATAATATAGAACAAGATCCCAGCTATAGCACATGGCCTGCAAGCTACCAGGAACTGCTAAGACCCACACTTCCTGCAGTCCTACAGCAGATTAGACGCAATTTACATAATTTGGTAAGTTTGGAGAGCTTTGTTTTTTTGCATTGTTTATGTAATTATATGTGGACAGACAGTTTCTTAAAAAATACATATGCTGGATTTGTTATTAAGATTTGTTTTCTACATGGATCAGCTCATAATAGGGAAGTTGCTTTGTCTAGTGAGTCTCATGTGGTTATTAGTCTGATACCCAGACTTGAGCACAGTTTTGTCAGGAGTTTCTATGTTCCTTTCCAAACTATGCATAGATAATTCACTACTATCGAAGAAGTTTCTTCATAGTACACTACTGAGTACTGAGGGAACCGTCCTGGGTTTAGAAATAGTGAACTGAGGTACAAAAAGATTTACTTTATAAAGCATGTCAATTATGAATGTCCTGTAGCCTAATTTTTCCTCTGCACATGTCATTCTGTATCACCTAGTAAGTTAAGGAAGCAGCTATTGCTGACTTAAATTAAAATTTAAATTACAAAAGACAATTGTATGAACCATAAAATCATAAAATGGTTTGGGTTGGAAAGGACCATTAAAGGTTATCTAGTCCAGGCCTCCTGCAGTGGCTAAGGACATCTTCAACCAGGTTGCTCAGAACCTCAGCCAGCCTGTCCTTTAACAATTTAAATGGTGGTCCCTTCACAGCTTCTTTGGGTGACAGTTCCCCTGTGACACTTTCAGTGCCTCACTGCCCTCATTTCTTCATATTCAATCTAAATCTGCCCTCTTTTAGTTCAAAACTGTTACCTCTTGTTCTGTCACTACTGCATAAAAGCCTCTATAAGTCTCCCTGTACTCATAGAAGAGGTGCTCCAGCCCTCTGATGGTTTTTGTGATCCAATTCTGGACCTGATCCAACAGGTCCATGTCTTTCCTATACTGAGGGCCCCAGAGCTGGATACTCCAGGTGGAATCTCACAGAGCAGAGCAGAGGCACAGAATCACCTCCTTTGACCTGCTGGTCATGTTTCTTTTGATGCAGCCCAGGATACAGTTGGCTTTCTGTGCTGCAAGCACACACTGCCAGCTCATGTCCAGCCTCTCATCCCCCAGCACCTGCAAGTCATTCTCAGCAGGGCTGCTTTCAATGCATTCATCCCTCAGCCGTTATTAGTAACAGGGAGTTGCTCCCACCCAGGTGCAGCACTTGGTTCATGGCCTTGTTGAACCTCATGGGAGTCCCATGGGTCCAATTCTTGAGCTTGTCCAGGTCCCACTGGGTGGCATGCTGTCCTTCAGGTGTATCAGCTGCACAACTCAGCCTGGTGTCATCTGCAAATGTGCTGAGGGTGCATCAATCCCTTAGTCTGTGTCATTAATGAAGATATTGAGTAACACTGGTCACAATAGAGACCAGGTACTGAGCTGTTGACTCTGGATGTACTCTCTGGATGCAACCACCCTGCCAAGGTTTTACCCTCTGAACAGGCCATCCATCAACTCCATTTCTCTCCAGGTTAAAGAGAAGGATGTTGTGGAGTACCACGTGAAAGGCCTTACCGAAGCCCAGATTGGTGACATCTGCGACACTTTGCTTGTCCATTGATGTAGTTGTTTAAAGTGACACGAAGTTCAGTATATAAAAGGACAATGAAATACAAGCAATATATAATAAAAAATGCATGATTCTAACAAAGCATAAGATGTGTGTAATATGAAGTAGATTATATTATGTATTCAAAGTTAAATTTGTTAAACGTAAGGGCTATATTACAGAAATCTACAACATATCATTTAACTATAATCTGAGGGGGGGGAGCATTCAAAATTTTTGCAGTTATTCTGTTACATTTTATCTACTCTAGCAAATATGATGAACTCTAAGGGGAGTTTGCAGTGCAAAGCTGAATAAATAAGGCACAAATGTCATAATTAAATCTGTGTAAGGATAATCTATCTATGTAAACACATCCCAGTTTTAGATTCTGTGCATGCCTGAAAGATCTGATTTTTATACTCCAAGCTACAGTAAGTGAAAGAGTGACTACAAAAATATGTGAGACAGGAAGAATTCTTTCCCAAAGCTCTGTTTTTTAATTAAATTTTTAAGCCAATATATTCTGTTTATTTATTTTTGGTTGGTTTTCACAACAGAAGAGAGTAATTTATAAGATCCTAACAGAAAAATCAGGATTATATCCTTTTTAAATGGCACAGAGTCTTTCAAAGGAGAAAAGTAGTATCACTTGGCTTGAAGTTTAATAAATGGTTAAATCCTGTTTTCAGCATTTGGTCCAAATTTATTAATTCTGAAGTTATTTTCGTTTATGCTTTTAATGTTTTCTTACAGTGAATGCTCTAAAAAATTGAAAGTAGTTGGGGTATACAGCTCCTTTGGAAGTTAATGTTCTTAGATTTTATGTCTAAAAAAAAAATAAAAACAGGCATCAAGAATAAATGTTGGCTGCATGATATGTTTTCTCTTCTTAGGTACTTTTTCTTGATCCTGTCCAAGAAGATACAGGTGATTATATGAAAGTGGCAGAATTATTCTACCATTATAATGTACCGCTTAGGTAAGGAAAACTGAAAGTCTTGAGGACAAGCCTTTAAATAAGGTTGCTTTCCTTCTTTCTTCTTTATCTTCTATCTTGCTAGGCAAAGTTACAAATTCAAATGAAGTCCAATGCAACCACATTCTGATAAGACACATTGGTTACCCAGTTGTGTCAAGTTTACTCAGGTATTAAGTCTTCTTAAGCAAATAGATTGCAAGGGATAACATGCTTGAGTGTGTGTATAATGAACTGCAAAAGTCTGATAAAAAATTACCTTGTCAAATAGTCCCACTGGATGCCCTTGTGACGTTGCATTGTAATAAAAATATGTAGATGTGCTCTGTCACTTGAGACTCAACAGAAGGATGTTTCTTGTCCTTTCCTTAAACCAAGTATGATGTGGAATTGACTGTAACGATCAGAAGTCCTTTCCAGTAGTGTAGTAGAGACCAGAAGGGTCCTTATGTGTTCTTGGCAGGGAGCATAACTTAAAATATCTTCAGTTTTAACTCTCCTGGGTGTTTAGTCTGGAAAAGACTTTGGGCTTTAGTTATTACGCCACTATTTGCAGTCTCTTTGGCCAGATTGTCTCATTGCTCAAAGACTTTGTTCCCTGGAGAAACAAAGGGACTTTTAGGTTTTCTGGATGTAGTTGTTTTAACCCAGCTGGCAGTGAAACCCCTCAGACCCACTCTGTCACTGCCCTTTGGTGAGGTGGGGGAGAGAATGGGAAGAGTAAAAATGGGGGAACACATGGGTTGAGATAAAGACAATAATTTAATAGGTAAAGCAAAACCCACATGCACAAACAAAGCATAACAAGGAATTCCTTTCCTTGGGCAGGCAGGTATTGAGCCATCTCCAGGAACGGGGTTTTCATCCCTACATGCTGGGCAGATTACCTAAATGCAAACATCTTGTTCTTCTATGTTGGTATTAGAATTTGTGTGAAGCAATTTGTGTGAAGCAGATATTGTTTTAAAATATGTGTTCTCTGTTTGTTTATAGAATTGGAATTGTTTTCATTTTAAGTATAAAAGAAGAAATTGATGGAAACGAAGATGCTGCAATAGCTCTTTGGAGAACTTTTAATTACATTGCAGAGGAATATGACACCTTTCAGGCCTTTACCTCAATAGTTAAGGTTAGTGCTTTGACTAGAAATCACCTTTTTCTTCTTTTTTTTTTTTAAATTTATTAATTTTTTGCATAGTTAGGATCTTGCTACCTTGTGATAAAATGAAACATAAGCATTTTCTTTATACAGAAGTATTAAAAACATTTATAGCATTAATATTCTGTAGAATTATTTGCAGAAACACTTTCCTTCTCCAGAAACCAACTTGCTATCAACAGGCTTCCTTCAATAAGATAAAAAAGTAGGTGCATGCCTTACAGCTTTTAGTATTTTCTTATGAAAAATTATTCTGTATTATTTATGTTAATGCGATGGCCCTGTCTTTGTTCTGTATTTTTGGAGTACAGGGATTTTAATGTCACTTTGGTAGTCCCATAAGCTTTACAAAATCCTTGTTTTTTCTCCAGTGTAGAAAGTGAAACAGAATAAGGTAATTTCCTTTTTTTGATCATGCTTGAGCTGTTCATGAGTATACAAAACATAGGAATACTCCAGGCTTGCAGCTTAGTGAATGAGACAGACTTTCTTTGTGAGAGAATGCAGGTTTTTGTAAAGACAGGAATCTCAGAGATGAGAGATGACTGGAGAAAAATGAAGTGACCAATCTATGTAAAGGCTCTGCAGGTAAAAATTATATCTCAGAATATGGCATTAGTGCATAACATTTTTTTCTTGCATTTCCTTTCTATTTTTTTGTTTAGTACCTAGAAACTAATGTCATGGACAAACTTAGAGAGCTTAAGATGAAAGGAATTGAAGTGACTAGGAACACCTTGGAAGAGAAATCCACAAATGTTAGGGAGCTGACATACATGGGTGACAATTATCCATGACCAGATCACAAAATACAGTTTACACTGTGTTTTTTAAAATGTTTTGTTCCTCTCTTTACTTTATTTCATAATATAAAAAGGAGGGGATGATAAATATAATTAAAAGATAACAAAAATAGAATTAATTAAATACAGGTTTGAGATACTCAGAGCTATAGAGGAAAATGTATTGTTCCTCATTTGAAAAGAAGTGGATTCAATATTTTTCACTTCAAATTTCTATTGCATGTTTAATGAAAGCAATAAAATATTATGCTGTGAAATAAAATAACATTGGTAAGGAAAAATTATCACTGTAGAAAAAAGTACTACTGACCAATTTAGGCTTGGCTTAATCCTGTATAGATTCAGGCACGTACCCATGATTAGATAGTTTATAGAAAGAACTTAGGTTGCTTCTCTAATTAGTGGAGAGAAATAACCTTCAACATTCAGCTCACATAAGTGTGTTTCCTTTGCCACTTCAGATTTAGAGTAAAGGTATAATAATACATTAATCAGAACAGTGCTCTGATGAAAAATTGTGCATATGTGCAGTGGTTATAATTGCTGAAGAAATATAAAAACTGCAATATAACTGTATAAAATTATACTGGTATAAAATCTGCTAGAGCACTATAAAAAGATTAAACTTACTTTATTGTTTATTTACTTTTATTAATTTTATCAAATTATGTTTTACAGCTTACTACATTTTTTAAGTTTCTTTCTGTTACAATTTTTACAGATGTACCATGGAGTGAGAGATGGAAACATTCTAACAGTAGATGATGTGAAAGATGTCCTTAGAAGTGAATACCCCAATGCTGATGTTCAGAGTATACTAGGTGTTCATTCTGAATATGATGAAGGAAGGAAGGTATGTTGATACCCAAGTGGTAAGAAATACTGCAGTGTACAACTTAATGTATTTGCTAAGCTGAAGGGTTGCTAAATGCTAAAGTAAGTAGATGCAGCATCTTTCAGTCAAGTTTTTCTTCAGCCACCATTCAGTCATTAATGTTTCAAGGGTTTCTGCATTACTACTCTCGCTATGAAAATTTACTCCTGTCTGCTGTGTTCAGGAGCATAAGGATTTTTCTAGTAGTCAAGGGATCTCTCTCATGCTGTAGAAATTGTTTCACTGTGTGTCTGGATGAGGAGCTGAAGCCTGTCTTCTGGGTGGATCATTGTTTTCTTTAATTGTGCCTTCTGGTTTGAATCTGCCCTGGAAACAGCTGGATACAGTTAGGAGAGGAAAGTCTCCCATAGAGAATATTAAAGGAAGAAAAGTAGTCAGCCACCAGGAGGAAACGTCTTGTACAAGTGGGGATAGTGGGACTGTGATGAAGAACAAGGAGGATACAGTGGGATGACAGAAAGATGACCACATAGATACTGCAGGAAAACATGAAAGGATGCAGAATAAGAAGAGGGAGTTAGTTACAGTCCATCTTTATTTCTGTGTCACAGAATTTTATCATTTTGAGGAAAAATTAGCTTGTTCTGCTTTCTTATCAAATAAGACTTCAGTTTTGAACATTGCGAGTTTTTTAGAGTACTTTCTTTGGGAAAAACAAATTTTGTCTAAGGTTTTTTCTCCAATTTCGTTTCCTTAATTTTTTTTTGCTAAGAAATGAGAGACTGTTTCTCAGCAAGATAAAGCAAGTTAATACACCATATATGGAGTTATGATTTCTCTTGTCATTCGATTTGAGAGATGAGTCCCATCTGTCCTCTATGGTTTTCTAACTCTTCCTGTTTTGTCCCTGCTACTCACCAGAAGGTGTGACAGTGAAGAGTGCTTGGAGATTAGAGTTCATCATCTCTTGATATTAATTTCATTTTTTGCAACAGTCAGCCCACGGTCTGTTTAATCCTGTGATATTTCTCATATGATCAGGCAGGAGCAACCTTTTATAAAAAGAGTGGCCTGGGCCCATTGCCTCAAGTGCTGTTTAATGGCGTGCCCTTTACTAGAGAAGAGATGGATGCTGAAGAGTTAGAGACAGTTATTCTTCAGAGGATTATTGATGCTACCAAGTTCTTCCAGCGGGCAGTGTTCATGGTATGTTCAACATTTCTGAATGAGTGCAAGACAAAATATTTGGCAGTGAATTGTTTGAGTTATCTTTATCTTTTATAATGACATGGCTTGAAATTAGTAATATCGCACCCGCAGTTACATTTTTACATTAATTTGTGGTCATGGTTTTGAAACAGTACATTTAAATTATTCAAGACTGAAGGATCAACTAAGCATACAGTCATAATGTGGAATTTTTCAGCCAGAAACTGAGAATGTACTGCAGTTGTTCGTTGAAAAGTGTGTGTCTGATACTTTGAAGTATTATCTGTGTGATATAATTTATGTTTTTGACTTGACACTGTCTAGAACTTTGTGTATATAGAAATTTTGGAATCAGTTGAAAGACTGTACAAATACTTGGTCTTTGTCTTGAGACTATAAAAGTACAGATTTAATTTTTCCTCTTACTACAGGATTTGCTAAATGATCACATGAACGCAATAGATTTTCTTATGGATCAGAACAACGTGGTTTCCCGTATAAACCCCACTATTCTTGGAGCAGAAAGAAGATACATACATTTCAGACCCACATCTGGTAACTACTTTTGTTGTATTAGCTGATGTTATGATTTTCCTTTTTTTTTTTTTTTAAGTCTAACATGTTTCATTTTACATTTTGCAGTTCCATTTGGTGTGGAAGACGTCTCTACTTTCTCCTTTTTGGACTCACAAGATAAAAGTGCTGTAATTTCAGACAACATGAAGTACTTAACAAAAAAGGGTATATTAGTTTTCTGTATGGGTTATCTGTCTATCTATTTATGGGTATTATATTGTTAAATTGTTGAAATTTGCCAGTAAAATATCCTGAACAAGTCAGTATCCCAAGGATCCCATGTAAATAAACACATTTTCTAATATCCCAGTACCTTCTTTCAGGAGGCAGATCACATCCTAATACTACAAACATAAATTATATTTAACAGGATAGTTATTTTAGAATTTGTAGTTTTGGAATGGGATGAATGCCATGGCTAGTTGTTGTTTTTGGTTTCACAGACATGATGTTAAAAAGCTTTGCAAAACTTTTGCAGCCTTGGAAACAGATGCAGTTTTCATGCTAATATAGTTTTACTTGGGGATATTAGACAGTATGCAGTTTTCAAGTTACTCTTAGTTGCACCATTGCACCATTATCAAGTACAGAATGTATAGTCTTTGTAATATCTGTACCAAAATTAGGTATTTTTAGAATTTAAGGAATAGTTGATTATATATCTTATTTATTAGCATAAGTATCTTCTTTTCTTTGCCTAGTTAAATAGTTCAATTTTTCTATATGAAACTTCATCTTTCTGTAGAAAAGAAATAAAACATATTCCAATATGACAACTTATCTATACATTTTATACTTATTAAAACTCAAACTTTTTGTACATTTGAAGTATTTTTTATGTAAAACATTCTTACTGCTTATGCAAGTACTTTCCCTTGGAGTTATTTTGCATGGAATGTTGCAACAGTCTGTACCTTATTTACTTCTAAGAGAGGACAGTTAACAACTGCTCACTTACAGCACTCCATCGAGACAGGATGACCCTGTTAACGCAGTGTTGTTCTTTCAGTGTTTTTTTTTTTTGTCATATTTGCAGAGTTTTTACTTATTCTGTTATCAGAAATAAATGCCATATAGTTAGATTTCTTCAGAATGAAATTATTTGGCTCTATTCGATTTTGTGTCTTCAACCATACGGACATCCCAGCTAGCTGTCAAATGGCTGGCTTTAAGTCTATAGGCTTATTTAAGATTGTGATCTCTTGTGTAAAATCCATAACCTTTAAACTGGAATCTACATTTCAAATCTCTGTCCCCAGTGTTTCTCTAGACCACAACAACAGTTGATTAATAACCTCTTCCTAGAATCTCACCAGAACCTTGGAAAATTCCTGTCTATATGCATTACCTTTTAGGGGATATATGTTAGACCTGAGTAGTCTGATACTCTTCTACAGATAATTGCACAGAATTTTCACCTGCTATTGCTCTTCTATTACAAATAAAGAATTGGAGACTGTAGAGCAGGAAAATGGAAAATTTTCTGTGTATACACTTAAACAATAGTTTACTTTCTTTGGACTGTATTTAGTATTACTCCCATTTGTGTTCAGAAATCCTAAGTTATTTCCTGCCTTTAGTTGAAGGACTCTCCCTTTGCTGCAAGAGAAGGTAACTGGCCTAGTTCATGCATTTATGTAACTACTTAATTCTTTTCGTTTCCAACTGTATGACCACCCTCATCCAGTATGCACAAGTAACCTCTGGTAAAGCAGGTCTTGTTAATTGGAGCTAGCTTATTATTTAGGGTCCTCTTGTTTCAGTGCTGCAACAATGGCTTGGCTCTTTTAGTGACTTTCTCCTATTAACATGATAAATTACCTCCTAAGAATCTTATTTCAATTCAGAGGGCAAAAGATTCTGATGTGGCAAAGATTAATCTTGCGGTTGAAGTCAACAGTCAAACATACACATACATTTTGAAATCTCAAACAGAATTAATTTATTATTCATGAGTTGTAAGAAGATTCTCCAGAAAGTAAAGCAGGATTATCTTTAATTTTCAGATGAAGACGCATTATATGCTGTTACTATCTGGATTATTGCTGATTTTGATAAGCCAGCTGGTAGACGACTGCTTTCTAATGCCTTGAAAAGCATGGTGAGTTTCTGACAGGTTTTAATAAAATAATTATTGTGAATATGTTCTTAACAACACTGCACATTCAAAAATTATACTCTTAAATAAAGGTGTAACAACGTTTGTTTTGTGGGTCAAGTGCAGACTTATAAAACTGTGCTTTTGTCTTGCTCAACTCCCCCTAGAAATGATCATTTGGTTGGTTCATGGGCTCGTGGCACAGGAGACAAACTGTGACACTGTGCACTAAAAGGGTGAATTTCTTCCCAGTTACAGACCTTCTCCCATCAAGTAGCCTAGAATGTTACCAGGACCAAAGAATTTAAGACACTGCCATTGATGTGAGCCATTGTGTTGTATGGCATAGATGTGGCCATTAAGCAACCATTTGTCCATGTACTGTTTGTGTGCTTCAAACACAGACTAATATTTTTGTGTGTGTTTTTAATATGCTAGGAGGGTCATCCACATTCATGAGTTTGCTTTTTAAGTTCTTCTGTATTAATAATAGGATTTAAAATATAAATGTCTACAATATAAATACATAAATATACTTTATAAAGTATAAATGTCATGTGAATATAAATGACAAAAAAACCTCAATTCAGAGTAGGTTAGGAGAGTTCTTAAACTGAAATTGGGAAAGCATGTAGACTTTCTAATCAGGAATGAAGTAGGAACCACCCTACGGGAATAAGAAAATTGGTATCTTGCAGACAGTGTGTGATAACAAGTATGTCTTAGAAAAAGAGGAATATGCAGTACAAGTCCTTGTTACAGAAAAACATTTAATTTCTTTGACTGCTAGATCTGTGACCCAAGCTTGACAGGTATCTTCCATCTGTAGTTTCATTTCCCCCCCCTCCACTTCAGCAGGGGAAATATTCCATAACTCCCAACAAAGAGGTGAGAATGACCTGGTCAAGTCCCCATGTGTTAGTGAGAAGAATCTAGGAGAAAAAAATAACTTTAGGAAAAAACATTCTGATTAAGGTTTGTGGACTATTGAATGAAACAGCAGTTTAATTTGTTATCTTTATTATAATTAATAGATTTGATTCACATAAACCTCCTACTTGGTCTACTGATTTTCATATTTCATGACAAAAAAACCAAAACCAGTATTTTTTTGAAGTCCATTGATCTATATGAAGTTTCTCTACTCCTTTCGAGGCCCTTGTGTCTGTCAGGTTGGGGTCTACTAGAATTTCTGGTAGTTGCAGAACTGGCACAGACACCTCTTGCTCATGACTTGCCATCAGCATTTGAAGAAAAACGTGCCAGAATCTGGGCAGGAATGTGGCTGAAGGAAATTCACTTTTAACTATTCAAGCTAATATATACTGTTTGGAAAGCTACTGATACATTTTTACTTCATGTTAAAGAAAGCTAGAGATCTCTTAGCTGGAAGAGACCTCTAGAGATCATCCAGTTTAGCCTCCCACTCAAAGTGAAATTACTGCCTTTATTAGATCAGGTCAGCTGTAGGTGTGTCTGAAGGATCCCTGAAAATCTCCAAGGAAGCACCTCTGTCCCCCCCCTTACAATTTGTTCTGGTGTTGCACTGCCTTCCCAGTTTTTCTTCCAGGCCAAATTTGGTGACCATTACCCTTGGTTATCGTCTGCTGCTACCAAGAAGAATTTGGCCCTGTCATGTTTTTCACTCCCCCTTCAGTAACACTTGGTTGCTCTTACAGTCCTGTAGGCTCCTCTGCCAGACTGAGCAAGCCCAGATTTTTCAGTGCTTCCTCATAGTATTCTGACCATCTTAGAAGCCCTTTGCTGAAACCTCTTCAGCATCTTTCACTACACTGGGGGAGACCATAACTGGTATAATAAATTTTTCTCAAGGGTAGCAATTTAAAGTTGGCTAAAATTTAAGTGTGTTGAAAACAGTGATTGCACTCCTTATTTTTTTTTTTTTATTCCTTGCTACAGTAGAGTCCATTTACCTTTTCTTCCATTAGTGGTACTCTTTGATCCTACCTTAGGATCATCACACTCGTGAAATTTGAGTGGCATTGCTGATTTTAGCAAGTGAAGGATTTTTTCTGCTGATCAAGATTAAAGTGATAAGCAGATAAATTCGCTTTTATTTGTTTTATGGTTAGTTTGATAGTTTTTGAAAAATAGAAAATCATCTACAAAACCAGTTCTGAAAGCTGTAAATGAACACTTGTGTATGTCCTGTGTTAAAAATATGCTTCTGCAAAATGCCCAGAGGCAATTGTTCTATTAAAAAAAAATTTCTATTTAAAATACGTATTACACGATAGGTAAATCCTTACTAATGATGTTTTTACTCCTAGTTGTAGTTCTGAATTAGGTATTGATGTATCTTTTGTCAAGACATATAGCTGCGGATAAATTAAATACTTAAGTGTATTTCACAGAATTATAATAGATATGAATACATTACATAACTACAGATGGAACTGTAAAATTGCTTATTGTTCTGCATTTTTCTTTGCAGAAAACAAGCCGTCATACACGAGTTGGGATTTTGAACAATCCTTCATCCAAAATAAAGGAATCTAACACAGCTATTGCAAGAGGAATTTTGACTGCTTTTCTAACCCAAAACAACAACAATTTAAAAAGTTTCCTAAGTAAACTCAGTAAGGAAGAGACAGCAAAATCCCTTGCTGCTGGAACAAAAATTACTACATTCCTCACCCCAGTAAGTAAAAACTAAATTAGATTACTGTCTTTAGCATTGTGCATATATTTGATGATAAGGGGATGTTGTTGAGAGTAACAGTGTTTGGCCAACTGTTATTAAGTTTGTAACCCTTATATAGTTTCTGCTCAGGTAAATTTGGATTTTTGGCAGCTTTTATGGAATTGAGGAATAGAGAATTTTTTTAAAGTCAAGGAAGAGTACTGAAAAGTAGAGAGTACAGATACTGGATAATTGAGACCAAGCTAGTTTTTTTTGTTGTTGTTGATATTTTTTTTTAGTTCTCAATTAAAATTACAGTATAAATGTTTTTCAAGAATTAAGACTTCAGAAGTAACCTTTTACTGCTGCTGTGGTTGTGAACAGTAATAGGCACAGACTGAAGTGATTAACAAGCATTATGTAATTCTGGTCAACATTTTCTGCTGTGTTTTTATGCAAATTCATTGGTTTAAAATACAAATGTTGCTGATTTCAAATTTCTCAGGTAGAGTGGAGCTGAGTCATCAAATAACAGCTGCAAACGACAGGTTTTGTTTCAGAAGGAGCTATAAATTGTACTCTTTTTAAGTAGGAATAGTTGTAAGACTAAAAAAAACTCTCTGGCATTATACTGGAAAAGTAATTAGTTGCTTTGAGTGGTGCTTTTATTTCTTCAATAAATTTTTAATTACTTAAAGGTAGCTAATTAAGCAGACATTACTAGTTTATTTTGTTACATTAATTGTATCTGGGTGAACCTGTTTGATTGGTTTGCATATTACTAGTGAAGAAATACATATCAGGAGAGCTGAATGTGGCATGATAATTTTGACAGGTGAGGCACAGGATCAGTGTAAGTTTGGGCATTTTTTTCCCACTTTGACCATGGATTTGTTACGTGTCTTGCTGGATGACGTTGGCTTCTTCAAAACATGTTAAAATTGTATCCAATGATCACATTAGAATGACTGTTGGGTTTTTAGAGTATTAGGGATTTTTTTACATCTTTTTCCTGAAAGTGAGGCTACCGTTCAGTTGTTAACAGAGAATGTTATTTTTCCTGCAGCTGTGTGCTGGATTGTGGAAAAAGTGCTTACCCTCAGGCTCAGCTTTCCTTTCATGGTTATTCAGAGTTGCCCCAGGCTAAAAACTGCAGGCTTGGTGGTTGTGAGACTAGGGGTCCACACCATCAGTTGTGTACTTACACTGAGGCTGAGCTTGTTTTACTTTGATTTCTCATTACCACATAACTTGAAGAAAATATTTGATTACCTCATCTGATACAAAATTGATTTTTGCTGAATCATTCCACCATCTCATGCTTTACCTTTGCTTTAGGGAATGGATGGCAATGTGTTTGAGAAGAAGTACAACACTTTAGGATTGGATTTAATTAAAACCCACCAGATGTTCTGCCAGGAGGTTCTTAAGCTGCTTCCTGGACAAATGGCTGTTATGAGCAATGGCAGGGTAAGAAAGAAATAAATTCATCTCTCAGACTTCTTGTAGGAATTTTTTACTTCCTGGAACTTGAGTTTCAAGCTGAAGGAAATGCACTGTCTTGGTTTCCCACTTATTCAGCCTATAGTTAGAGAATGGTATGACGATTTGCCTTGGGGTTTTTTTCAGTTTGTTTTACTCCTAATTTTTTAAGCAACTCCATTCCATTGAACCTGCTATGTATGTATGCAATTCCCACAGCTATTTTAGAGTTAATCCAACAAAATTCTCTAAATGGGTTAATATCTGATTTATTATTTATCATATTTAAGAATAAATTTTGATCCTGAAGTTACCTATATTATACTACCTAAATAAATGTATATGTCACATTGACTAGGTTAGTATTTCAAGCTTTAAACCACTACATTTTTTATAAATATTAAGTTGCTTTATAGTCTTAATTCCTAATATTAAAGTGTAGTAACTTTTTTGTTTTAATTTCTTCTATGTACATTCCGAAATCAGTAGCCTTACAGTGTGTCCGTAGATGAACTGTAATTAAAAATACAGTGTTGCATTCAATATTTAGTCCTTGTTAAATGACAGTAAATACCTTACATTGCAAATAAAGTTTATACAGACTACTGTTTTACTCTTTTCTATTTATTGCTCCACTGTTAGAAAGAGATACTACGATGACATCTTGTTACTGGAAACTCTCTTTAAATTGTGACTTTAGTTATTCTTATGCATCCTAAACATTTCTGAGATGCAACTGAAATACTTCTAAGAAAAACATAGGAAGCATTTCTTTTGATTAAGCACAAAAGAATTGTTGGCCTTTTGGTGTCAGCTCCCTCATAACTAAATATGCAATGTTATTTTATAAATTATTATTACTGTTCTGTATGTCTAAAAAGGTCAAATAATGTAATAGTTTAAGTTTTAGGGAAGTAAGTTTCCTAAAAATACTTGGATAAATTTGATAATATATATTCATCCATCTGAAAGTGTGTTTTCACTTAAAAGATTACTTTAAAAAAAAACTATATCCTTCATTTCTACCCCTGCTATTTCAGCGCTTAAGTTTTGCTTTTATCAGCAAATTAAATTTTTTTTTCTAATTATGGCTTCTACAAAATTAGAATGGTATTTCATAATCACACGTGGTTTCTTCTATCTCATGCATCATTAATATTATTAAAATTTCAGGAGTGATGGAACTCCTGAGAGGTTACATAACCTCTCATTCCTAGGAAGCAGTTGAATTTTGGGGGAGAGGCATTCAGCACCAAACTTACATCATTACATTCCAAATCCTAGGCACCCTGTGAGCTGACTTGGGTCCCTTTAGCTTGGTAGGCTGTGAGCAGAAAATCCAAATAGCATTCTCAAAGCTGTTTTCTGGAACTTCAAGACACCTTCTTTTCCTTCAGACACCAAATATCATAGCAGTTCTGTAACTTCTCTTATTCTCTTATTCTTATCCTTTGCTCTTTTCTTCCTTTCTGGGCATTCTAGTAAGAATGGATAGAAA
Source organism: Poliocrania exsul (assembly GCA_035041345.1). Classification (NCBI taxonomy): domain Eukaryota; kingdom Metazoa; phylum Chordata; class Aves; order Passeriformes; family Thamnophilidae; genus Poliocrania; species Poliocrania exsul. Next base: position 78,330,353 of record JAWWLZ010000001.1, on the reverse strand, counting down.
GCCTTGAGAAGTTAAGATTGTGCTCACAGAATTAAACAACTGAAGAATGTGGTAGACAGAGAGTAATTTGTGTTTAAAATAATGTACCTAACAGTGCTTTATCTTAAGAGTTGTTATTTCTACATAGTGTGTTCTTTTTAAAGAGGGATGTGTAGTGAAAGATGGCATGAATATTTCCAATGCAAGTATTCATTGTGAGCAGCAATTAACTGGAATCACATAACTGTAAAAACCTAATTCTGCATAGTTACTATGAAGTTTAGTATTTTATAGTTAATAATATTCATGTATATGAGGATGGGGGTTGCATATTGAATATTGTGCAGTCATTTAAAATATTGATGTATTTTTACTTACAGACAGAACATTATTGGGACATTCTACTCTTAGTAACATTTTTCTCTATCTAAGGTATTGGGTCCTTTAGATGAAAAAGAATTCTATGCTGAAGACTTCAATTTGTTAGAAAAGGTAACATACAGTACCTCAGCAGAGAAGATTAAAGCTCTTGTCAACGAGATGGGAAACAGTAGTAAAAGGTAAAATTCTCTTGCATGTTGAGACTTTAGGATATACTGCCTTGTATATTTTGCCTATGACAAATTAATCATCTTTTTGCATGAGGAAATAGGAAAAAATATTCAAATATATAGTCTTATAGCCTGAGTATCATTTCTGTTATCTGGAAGGACTGGCACAACTGAAAGAATCACTACCAGAAAAACAAACAACAAGAGGTACAGCTCCAGGAGATAAGTAGTAAGAGGCAAAACATATTCAGACAAATGTTATGACTTAGTGACACTGAAGTAGAACTACTCAGGTTTCTAAGGAAATTTCAGTAAGATATACCAAAAAAAATTAAGTTGTCAAGTAAACATGCAACTTGTTAATTTATGTCTGATGTCACAAAGAGGACAAAATTAAGGAAAAAAGGAATCAAGAGTTATAAATGTCAGTAGATTGTAACATTGAAACTGGGAGGGTGAATGATAATTATGTGAATTCTGCATTACTTACAAAGTGAACACTTCACAAGTTCTAAGGCCGTAGTGGTTCTTGTGCATTGTCATAAATCTTCCAATCCCGAGGTGGTAAGTACTTTAAAGAGCCCAGGTTTGGGATGTGGACTTCCTACATATTATGCAGACAGACTGACACTAAAATGTGAATGTTTTATTCCTTTTCTAATGTAAAAGAAACAATATATGCTTTGTTTAATACAGTGGCAGTGATTTGATTATGAAAATAGATGCCCTGCTGTCCTCTTTGCCAAAAACAGAAATGAGACAAGATGCTGAATTACTTAAAGATCAGCACAGGTAAGTTCTGTCTGTCATATTAAAATTAGAACGTACTGATGACTACATTAGGTCTCTGGAAACGTGAGTAAACATTCCAGTTTGAAAAGAAGTTGTTGGTTCTATGGTTATATGAACAACCTGTTCATCTGCCATAGCATAATGTGTCTGTACATCCTTGTTATTAAATTAATTAGTAATACATAATGATTTCCCAGCCTTTGCTGAAAAAAGAATTATTACAATTGGTGTGACTAGAAGTGGTTGATCTGGAGCTAGAAAACTTGGAGTCAATACATTTACTAAAATGTTACAGGCTGTTTCACAGATTAGAACTAAAAGAACCCCCCAACTATTTTTTGTTGATGTGAAAAACTAGCACAGCTTTTTCTGTGTGTGAACCTTGGTTACAGTTGTCAAGACTGCTATAATGTGCTTATATCTGGATAACAGTTTGTGTCTTAGCAGTGTCATTCTTGACCACAGCTAATACAACTAGATTACATTAAAATGCAAATTAATTAGGCTCATTGGCAGTAATTCCTTAAGAAAAACAGAATTGTCTGTCATCAGCCAACAAATTTGCACTTATGGAGCTCATGTGTCTTTAGTGTCCATATTTGTGTGTCTTTAGTGTCCTTATTTGTGTGTTGGCTCCTTATATTTGGAATCCTAGATTTAGAAAGTGAATATGCCCTCAATGTCACCTTCTGTTGTTATTGCTGATGAATGAAATTTAAGGTACCAAGATGAGAATCTGTGAATCCTCTTTATAATGGGATACTAAGGCAACTGGTTTTAAATTAAGCTTAGCTGGGACGAGCTTACTGCAGTAGACAGGGACATTTTTAAAAGAATATATAATAACACAAAAATTGTGATCAAATGAAAGATTTTTGTAATGTTCCTTCCAAATCCCTACTTGTTTTATTGGTAAAGGTGCTCCAGTGTGCTGTGCTGGTGGGCTGTCCCTGATGTTGAAAATAGGAGCGAAATCAGTAGTAACCTGTTTTAAGAGGCTAACACCTTTGTCAAAGTTAGTTACTGGCTAGTAACAGCCAGTACGGTGCTACTATCGTATTTTTTATGGAAAACAAATTCACATAGTCCATTTTGTGTATTGACAGCACATGATTTTTTTTTCCTTTTTTTCAAAGTGAGGTTTACTAACATTTCTGTCTTCTAGATTAAGAGTACTTTAAGTGGGATCTCCTTGACTTGATCTAATCAAGTTTAGGAAACAAAATTATTTTCTGGAATGCATAAAGCTAATCTATCCTGTCAAGTTTCACACATCTCAGTTGCCATTTTTCCCACTGCTTGTTTTTTTGTTTTGTTTTTTTTTAATTGTAGCACTGCTGGCACTTGTCTAATCTGGTGGTTGTAGATCTTGGTGAAGGAAACTGTAGATGAATGACAAAAAGGCCATTCTTTTCAAGTTCTGCTGTGGTTTATTCTATTCATTTTGTTGTGGGGAATGTATCTAATCAATAACCAGTATAGAACTAAGTAGATTAATGCTAAATTTTTAACTCCTGTTCATGTGTAGCTTCCCTAGTGGTATCACAGAGACCAATCATGGTTATTGCTTGAAATGAGGGAAATGTCTTCTTGAGCAGTAAAGTCTGAAGTGCCTCTGATATTACAAATTCATGCCTAAAAATGTTTGTCATTTCCACAAATTCAGTTTAGAGTTTTCATGTCACTTATTTTTAATCCTTTTTTAACAGCGTAGTAAAAGTCAGCCCCCAAGAGAATGAGCCATTCTATGATGTTATTGCTATTGTGGATCCACTGACAAGAGAAGCACAGAAGATGTCTCATTTATTGATTGTAAGATGGCAGTAATTTCTTTTAGTTATTTGTAGTTTAATTTTTACTGAACTTGTTCTAATTTTCATGTACAGTATAAAAGAAGGGTAAAAAAAATTTAGGAGATTTTTTCCTTTAAAATATGTGTTTAGTTATTTTAATTCATATAAAAAGTTGGACATGACCTAATTTATCATTGTAATAACCTTATGCGCAAGTAAAATTCAGATGCCCTATGTACCAGTCCTCTTAAAAGTAAGTCCCTAAGTGCTCTTTATAATCAATAGAAGGAAAGGAGGAGATGTCTACATAATACAGGGGAAAAGAATCTCCTGTCTCAAAGTCTTTAAAGGCATATGCTTCATTCTGTGAAACCAGATCACCTTAGTTTTCCAAGGTACCCAAATGAGGTGGTCTAAATCTGACCTGTAATATCGTCATAAGAAGATTGGACTATAAACCTTTCAGCTCTTGGATGGGTATTTCTCAGCTGATTAATGCTACCAAGTGTATCTAGATAGTCTTCCATTGTGTGTAGCTATTGATCTTCTAAAGAGAAACGGTCCTAAAAACATAGCTGCTAAAATGATTTTCTTTTTTCACCTACTGCAGAGTATCACTCTGCCTCAAGTTCCTTTATAGTTTCCCATTAAAATGTAAATTTTTTCTTCACTTTATGGTCCGTTACAATTCTGAAGCAAGTAGCTTGATTTTTCCTGCACCCATATTTATCTTCTTTTTTTCTGCAGTAATTATGCAAGTTTCATAAATTCTTCCATTGCTTTTCCCCCTCCTATTTTCATATCATTTTATAAGAACTGTTGAAGTGTCCACTCACTCTTCATATATAATAGTGCAGCAAAGTAAAATGTTTTCAAAAATTCCTGAAAATTATGATATTTCAAAACACTGAAATACTAGCTTTTCTCTAGAACCAGATCTTTCATTTCACCATTCTCAGTTAAAATGAAAGCTTGATATTACCAAATGAAAACATTTGCGTGTTGAAATTGACTGGAAACTCTCCATTTAGCCAGAAGTTCCTCTTATGAGCATATATAGCACCAAGAACCTTGCAGTTCAGACCAGAAGCCTCCGTTCCTCCCAGCACAACAGGCTCCCTCGTGCGTGCCTGGGCAAATGACTCCCATGGTGCACCAAGCTGTTCAGCTACTGCAGGCCCTATTTGGTTCATAGGAGCTCTAGTTTTATTCAAGAAGCCAGTCCTTAGGAGGAGAGAATATTGAAATGCTGTTGTAAGTAAGCAAAACAGAGCTATTTTAATGTCATGACACTTTTAATAATACTTTTTAAAAATGAAAAATAACCTGGAAATTATATATTTTAAAAAATGTATATATATATCATTATCTGGAAAGCCACTATATCCTGGTGTAGAGACAAAACTGGCATACATATGCAGCAAGGAAGCCCAAACCCCAGGTTCTTAAATTAATGCCTTTCTGATTATCTTGCTGTATATACAGGTGACTTAAATACTGTAAATTTTAAGCACTGGAATATATTTATATTTAAAGCCTCTTCTTTTGAGGAACATAATTGAATTAGTGCCAAGTATATTGTTTTGCTAACTATTCATGGAGCCAAATTCGTGTAGTAACAACCACGACCAAACACATGATTCTTGTGCCCCAGTCTGTGTTGAACATGTCCATGTCATGATTTTTTTTTACCCTGGTGAGACCATGCTATTACATTCCTTTGTGTCACTTAATAGTAACTTCAGAGAAATCTTTCGGAATTTTTTTAAAATATCAACAAAAAGTTACTCAGATTAAATGGAATTGAAATTGAGAAGAGTGTGAATAGGTATAGGTAAACTGTAATTTAAACTTTACTGCTTAGTCTGAGAATCTGGATATCTAAGGACAGAGGCAAGGTGTATGTCAGAGCATGAACGAGAGCTGAGTAAAGGTTTCTGTCTGTTTTTAAAATATATACTGTATATATATATATTTAAATATGATTGTATCATAAAGAACTGCTCTTTATCCTCTTCAGAGTGTGGCAGGTAGCACTCTTTGTATAAGTTGTCTTTTCCCTTTTTCAAAAGTTTTGTTATAGACTTCAGAATCAAGTCTTTTCAGACAAAGGACAGTCACTGTCTTCAGTAAATGTTTAAATACCAGCCATAAATTAACCATGATTGGACCACAGAAATTCCTAGCAGAATATATGGAACTGCTAATTAGTCTTGAAGTTAGGAAGATGATCTTTAAGGTGATGTGAAAAAATTAGAAATTCCTTCTGGTAAAATGGAAATTGAAGTGTTGTGTGTTTTTTCCTCATGGTTCACCAAAAACAGCTGAAAAAACTATACCTTAGGATAATATGTATCTTAAGATCATCTACCTTCCTTTTTTCTTGTTCCAGTAAGTGTCCAATAGTTTAAAAATATGCAGAGAAAAACCAAACCTTTTCTTTTTTTCTGTCAGTTATCTTTTGCCTTTTTTCCTTTGTTCAGTCTGTCTTTAGAGAGAAATTCTTATTCCATCCCTAAAGTAAAAGGAATCCCTCAGGGAGCCCCTTTTGATAGTCTAGTCTGATTTCCTATATAACACAGGTCATAAGACTTCTTTTTATCAATTAGTATTTGAAGGAGAAATAATTTCTTAATAAATTCCTAATTTAAATATTATCAAGCAGTTGAGTACAGATTAGAACTCCTGCTGAGCTTTTCCAGTGGCTAAATAACCTGACTGTTAGACTTTGAAGTACAGATTTTTTTTTAGATCTATGCTGTAAGCATTCATCTTATCATTTTGCCAGTTCTGTTGAAGATTCTATTATAAGAGTTTGTTTTCAGTGTAGATACTTCATATTATGGTGAAGTTCACAAACAATTGCAAGTGATTGGTTGAATAATCATGGTTTACTGAGTTAATGCTCTTCAGATGAGTTGTGTTAACTAAGTGTTTTGCAAAGTGGCTGTACAGGAACAATAAAACTTGCTCTTAAATAATTTTCAGGCCTAGTAAAGTGAAATAATTCAGCCACTTTTTACAGTATGAAATGCTGCATGAACTAAATTTCCATCTTTGAATTTCCTGATTTAAAGTAAACAGACTGAACCCTTCAGATATCCTGTAAAAGAGGCTTTCCAATCTTGTAACCATTTTCATGTATTGACTTGAATGCCCTGGCTTTTGGTGTCCTCATAAGACCTAAATAACAGAACCAATTTCAGAATTCCGGAAGTTGCATTGTTGAAACACAGAGATAATGCATTATTGTCTTACCAATCATTTCCTAATTAAATTCCATTGAAATGTTAATTAAGAATGGCATTATTCCTTTTTCTTCTGCCCTAAGTTTCATGGTCAGCTGATTAATTGGGACGATACCTCAGCCTTTTGCAAGATCTTTTCATTCTACACACAGCAACCTATCAATGCAGATTGCTGAAGTATCATTCTTGCTAATGGAATGAGGTTTTTGTGTTGTTTGAAGGTAAAGTCCAATACAGGTTTATATCATGCTTTTTATTCTGAATTATAGACAGATATATGTGTGCCACTTGGACCTCTGCTTTGATTTTGGTGGTCTTAAACTTTTGTCATATAATACTTTCCCTTCTTATGCTTCCAGTTTGATTCTTGTTTCCTGCTTCTTCACTTGTTCACACATGTCCACTGTTTCTTAGTATTTATTTTTTGTTCAGTAGTTTTCCAGTGATGGTATTCAGGTGACACAAAGGATGAGAATGAGAAACTAGGAACAGAACAGGTCCCTCAGGCTGTGTAAAGTTACAGCATTGTAGTAAAGAATGGGTGTAAGCCAAGGGTTGAACTGAGGAAAATAAAAATAGTTATAATAAAAGGAAGATTTAACAATGGCCATTGTCTTCCTTTGCTCCCAGTTTATTTTCCCCTATAATTTTAGATTTTAGCCCTAGCGGTAACAGTATTTTAACTTAGCTTTTATATATTATTGGCTTTTCTAATAATATCGTAAATGTAGGCACAGCTGCTTTATAGTTTCAGATAAGGACTTTATCAGAAACCACAGAAGTGAAGATAACTTGATAAAGGTTTCTGTGAGTGCTTTAAAAAAATTAATAACATTGTTAGCTTTAAACAAAACAGATTGCTCATAAAAATAAATAAAAGCTACTGTCCTAATACTATGGTTCTTATATAACAGCATCCAGAACATTAGTATTTTAGAAATAAACAGATGAAGAAACTGAGAGAAAAAAAGTAGAACTGTATTAACTTACTGGAATTTTTCAAAGTTGATTGAATGGTTTAATACATCATTAATCTATTGCTGCCATTTATTAAGTAGTTAAATATTAAAATAGTTCTCTGAGCTTTACTGTATTCAAAAATGTTCTGTATACAACTATTTTAATAAGGGCTTCAGCCTTGGAGGTTCAGGCTCACGGGCTCTGCTAAGAGTTTTACTCTAATATTTAAATAGAGAGAGTTCTTTAATATCTCAAGAAAACAAAGAGAATAAGCCATGGACTTGTTCCCAAGGAGTTTCTTTATTAATTTAGGGGAGAAAATAAGGGAACTTGGCAAAGGTTCAAAAAGGGCACTACACAAGCTAGACAAAATGTGCCACCACAACACTGACCCAGCACATATTAATCAACAACACCCAAGTCAATATTCAATCAATTTACACATATAAGTCAAATTCAATCCATCCAGCTCCAGGGCACCCAAAGCATCAAGAAAGGAGTAAAGGAAAAGAAGCAGAGGGAGCAAGAAGAGAGAGAAGGAGAAAAAGGGAGAGAGAGCTACCACTTAGAGTCTGTGGCAGATCAGCTCTCACACATCCAGGTGTCAGGGCCATGACATGTGACACTCCAAAACCTCTCGCTTTATCTGCTCTGGTCTCTATGGCCAAACCCCCCACGCAAGACCTCTAACCCCCTGGCCACTCTGGGGCCCCAGGCCAGGGTGAGGGGCCGTGTTCTCTCTGTCCCTGCCAATCCGAGCTGGGTCAGGGGCTCCAGGAGCTGTGGGGGTTACAGTTTCCCCAGGCTGTTTGTGACTGGCAGCTGCTCTGGGGCTTCCAGCCCTGCCACAAGGGATACGATGCCACCCCACCTCCCTGAGGTTCATCCATCCCTGCCCCCTCCACACACACCCTCCACACAAGGTGATTCTAACCCAGTAATCACTGCTGTGTGTAACAGAGTGAAAGTAAGTTTTAAGACTGGTTATTGGATAAAAGGCATGTGTTACACTTAGAGAACTTCAAGTGTTTTAATATCTTCTAGAAAACACAATGTATGAAAGGTGATAATATAATTTACTCAAGTACTGGAAAATGGGGACAGCTGCTCTTTAAAAAACAGCATCACTAGGAGAAAACATTAACATTCTGACTATCAAGAATATCATGTGCTAAATCATGCAGTTTTAAAAAAGGTCAAATCTTTATTTGGAATATCTGACAACACCTTTAATATACAGATATATTTAGAGTGTTAAAAGTTTCAGATTTCTACTCAAACTTGAGAAATTACAGGATGTTGCAAGGATAACTTTGGCATATTTTCAAAGTTTGGTGATTACCAAGAACCGTTTTTTACAGAGATTTTTTTTTCTGTAGGTGCTCAAGGACGTTATCAATATGAAACTCAGGTTATTTTTGAATTGCAAATCTGAGCTGTCAGAAGTGCCACTGAAGAGGTAAGTAGTTTATAGCTTTTCTTATATAATCTTGCTCAGTTTGGGAAAACAGCCTTAACGGTGTATATTCCCTTAAAAAATAAACATTGCTTTTTGTTTCAGGATTCTTTTTGTTGATTCATTTTTCATTGAATGTTACATAAGCAGTTTGCATTTGTCTAGAGAAAAATTCTTATTCTAAGGTGTCAAGCCTGGGACCACAGGGAAGTGATCCTGTCAATCAAATGCTCCTCTCATAAACAGACCTTAGAGAAATCAATAGTCTTTTATGCCTGTGAAAACTTGCAGAGGAAGATTGTCTGCCTAACTTGGTCACTTCTTACAGCCCCACTATCTGTGTAATGAATTTTACAGATTCAGTACACTTAACTTTATATTGAAATTCATCTGAATAGATGTACAGTCTGCATTTGAGATCTCGCTATATTTCAGTAAGAATATTATACCCTAAAAGTACCTGCCATAAACTGAAGTTTCTTTTAACTGTATGCAAAGAACGGGATTCACTGATTTGGTGATAGACATTTACACTGAAATGAATTCCTCAGAGAAGACTCTTTTCCCTCTAAGAAAAATGTTTAAGCACAGACATCTCTGGTAGATGTTTTACCTATAATCCTTTATTACTAATTACCTGTGAGATAGGGTGAGAGAGGCTGGTGGTAGTGCTTGCCCTTTAGCCAGGAGGCTGGGGAATTATTCACTTGCCTGCAAAACAGAAATCCTTAATTTCTATTCAGTTTGAGAGGAACTTATCACATCTCTCACACCACAAAAGTGTCTTAAACATCGATCTTCCAAGTTTCCTGTGTGGACATCGTCATGGTCGCTTTTAAAGCTGGGCACTTTGCAGGTGTTAGTGCTTGGCTCTTTCCCTGTGCTTTCCCTTATTCCATTTTACCTGTGGAATAAATGGGGTAAAGAGCTGGAGAGGAATAGAGAGACCCCTACCTTTCCTCTGTTCTGCCTTTGCTTCTGCTGGTGACGTAAGTGGTTCAGAAAGACTTTTCTTCCAATAGAGATTAGTCCTGCTTAGTTTAGTGATACAGATTCTGAGAACTGGAGGCTGTTCACAGTCAAGATATTTAGATGCACCTCTTGGGTATTCACCTTCACAGCCTTTAGAATGTTAATGGAAAATATGCACTTCCACAGCAAAAAATTGTCAAAAGCGAATAGAACTGTGTTCATCTACCAGCTCATTTGAGATGCTGTAGGTATTGTCTGATGGTATTCCAAAAGAATAGGGAGCTGCTGTGCTTCTGAACTTCATTAAATTTGCAAACGTTCACTATAAAGTATTTTAGAAGAACTCATGGTTGGAACTTTGTGCTTTAGTAAAAATATTTTTTTGTAACACTTCTTTTTCAACAGCTTCTATCGGTTTGTTCTGGAACCAGAATTAACTTACGGGATCAACAAGCATCTTCCTTCTGACCCCATGGCAAAATTTCTGGAATTGCCAGAATCACCTCTTTTGACTCTAAACATGATCACTCCTGAAAGCTGGTTGGTCGAAGCAGTAAACAGTTCTTGGGATCTTGATAACATTCATTTAGAGGAAGTAAGTAATAGTTTGTAAACACCATAAAACTTGTGTTGGGCCTTCTACTTCAAGAGGGAAGTGCAAGTATTTTTTTGTGTCTGTTCTCCAGAAATATTTTCTCTGGTAGTTGATTATTTAGTCAATATTTTACCATTTCTGTTGTCATCGTCTTTCATTTTCTCCCTTACTTAAAAAAAAAGGAAAAAGACAAGTCTTCAAAGAAAGCAATGAAACAGACAAAAATCAGAATGCAGAGTACAAGTTAAAACAATTTACCTGCTATGTTGACCTTTATGTTGACAGAAATAACAATTAAGGGATTCTTTGTTAGCTTCCTAGTTCTTGTTTAATTTTATATATATTTTTGGTAGTAATACAATTAACCTAGGTAAATCTTCAAATAAACCTGAATATATGACTGTAGGATAAAGTGTATTTGGCCCTCTTTTAGTTCACAACTCTTCTAATTATTTTTTAATTATATTTTAATCCCTCATCCTCAAAGTCATTATATTTGTTTCAGTCACTAAGCTTATGCAAAATGGGGAGGGTGTTTGATTGACCAAAAATGTGTATTTGGAAGGTGTATTGTAGAAATAAAAGTTGGAATTTACCTTACCAAAACAGAGATGCTTCAGCTTCCTCAACAGTCAGTGGAGAGAAGGTCCCTCAA
>JAWWLZ010000001.1:78295147-78319252 GCA_035041345.1 Poliocrania exsul | reverse complement strand
CACAGATAAAAGGGGCAGTTATAGCAGAATATGAACTGGAATATATATTGCTTGAAGGACATTGCTTTGATGTGACAACTGGACAACCTCCTCGAGGGCTACAGTTCACTCTGGGCACAAAGAATAATCCTGTCATGGTTGATACTATTGTGATGGCCAACCTTGTAAGTGTTAAGTACAGGAATAGTCATTACAATTGCACACTCTTTGTGAGAATTCTTTATGAGCATCTTGTTGCAAGCTTAGTAATACTAAAAGTAACAGGCACATCCTGGAGTTGAGACTACCTTTAATTTGCTGAATTTCCACCGGCTCCTCCTCTGGTCCAGTATAGTTTTGGCTATAGCCTAATTTTAGACTCTGACCTGAAGTGCCTAAACTGGGAGCCTAATTACTTTTAGCAGGTGGTAGGAGGTGCTTATATTCAGGTGGAGATGCTGCCAATAAATGTAAGGTATGATTCACATTCTGATTAAAATTAGTATTTTTGTTACACAATGAACCAGGCAATAGAAGGCTTCTTTTTCAGATGCTTCAGGTAAGTGCTTAGAGCCTGTGTGGGGACATATCCACACTTTAGAATTGCACTCATCATGCAAAGTCATTATTTTTCATTTTGGCAGTCTGTAGAGCAGAAGACCCTGTGATTTCTGAAGTGAAATATTTGTTTTCTTATTGGAAAAGGTAATTTGATAGGGAAGGATTTTGCTGAGTAAGACGTCTTACCTATCTGCTATTCTCTGTTCTCTGTAAATACCATATCACAAGGAATAAAATGCTTAATAAACTGTGAATCTTTGGTTTTTACACAAATACTGAATACGGTTGCAACAGTAGATGATGTTTGACATGATTAACCTTTTAACAGTTCTTCACATTTCAAAACTTGTCCATCTGACTTCCACATAGCAGTAGCTGTTTGCAGCGTTCCTAAAATGGGAAGGAGCTGTGTTGACTTGGAAAGTTGTTCTGGACAAAAATTTTGAGTTTCAAAGAAGGTTTTCAGTTTAGAAGTCTGTTCATTAACTTATTTCTTTACTGCTTATTTACTTGCTGTCCTTGTTGGAGTTTTTGTATACAATTCAAATTCAGATAGAAACAAACAGCACTGAAAGACGTTAATATGGACATGCAGGAAAGGTGGTCATTGGTTGCATCACTGACACTTCTTTTAGGACTAATATAGATGTTGCATAATTGATTTTTGTGTATGTAGATGGTTGAGAATGAAATGCAGACAGAACAAGTGCCTGTCTTTTTTTCATAGGGATACTTTCAGCTGAAAGCAAATCCAGGCGCTTGGACCCTGAGATTGCGCAAAGGAAGATCAGAAGAGATTTATCAGGTTTTTTCGTAAGTATTAATCCATCCTTTGGAAACATGCTTATAAATGAAGCTCCAAGTGCAACATATTTTGAAAAGATCTGACAATACTGAGGGAAAATGAGTAAAAATAGCACTAAAAAAAAGAAAAATACGGAAATGATGACTTAAAGTTTGTAAGCGATACCTTCTTCCCTGATAGTGTAAGTTGTTATTTGGTGGCTTCATGTATTTTTGAAGGCATTGGAATGGTTAATGCATAATAAGCCTAAGCTGCTCAGCTAGACTTGATGCTAGCAAGGTCTCTTACTGTAGTATACTTACTATGGTTACACAGCTACCAGACATTTGCTCTGTCAGTTCCATGCGTGGTTAGCGTTGTCGTGCAACTGCTCGCACCAAATTCTGCAAAAATGTCACTCATGGTTTTGTTGATTAATATTTTGACATTCCAAACATACTGAACCTGTCATTCCAAGAATATGTCAAGTGGATCACTGCTAGGGCTCCAGCAGTGTCTTTATCAGCTGGAGCAAGTACCATGAATTTCATAATTTTTTTCAGTCCTGAGGGTGCCTCTGAATGCAGTGTTATTGATAGGGGACATCTTTTTTTTTAATAGGATCATTATATTCAGTTCTAGACTTGTTTTCTTCAATTAATTCTGAGTGTTTCTTAGTTGTCTTAGTCATATAAGAATCACTGTGATTACACCTTCATCTTAGAATACAGAAGCGGCCTTAGGTTTGAGACCTTGGCTGCATGTTGACAGCATTTCCCTCTCCTGGGAGAAACCTCTGTACATGGAATGAAAGTTGTACTCCAGTAACTGACATTTAGCTGGCATCTCTATGGCTTCCAGATCTGTAATTTCCATGGTTGATTTTCATATAAAGGAAGACATGCTAGCCATCATTCCAGCTATTCCTTGGAAGAATCATCTTCTCATGTTCTATGTAACAGCACAGATCCATAGCCTGTGAGGGCTTCCTCTTGAACCTTTAGATCAAATCCCTTCTAGAGGAGCAGTGTTGTTTTATCTTATTTCAATATCAGTTCTTCCTTCTTTTGTTCCCCTTTTTTCTCCTTATCTCTCTTCCCGTTCAGAGTAGTTCTGTGACCTGAAACAAGCCTATGAAAGTCTTGTAAAATACCATTATTACTTTGAGCTCAGGAATGCATATTTCCATATGTTGTTACTCATCAGCTACTATTAAAAAAAACCTCAATGAACCTCTTTATGTTTTTTAATATTTAGTTAATACATCAATTTCAGTGTTATAGGGAGAAATCTTAATAGAATGTTAGGTTCATTCTATTTGTTTACCATTTTCAAATTATTTTTTTCTGGAAATCACTCACAATCTGTTGAAAAAGCAGAAAAGCATGGCCTTTATCCCAAGAAGTTCACTTAATCTCTATTCACTGTAGCCACATCATTTGTCTAATTCAGCATTCAATTCTCAAGATTTAAAAAGAGATTTATATAAGATAGCATGGTTAAAAAAAACTCTAATGAGGTGTAGTTGAATTAAAAAATGAAACAAAATTAAACAAAACCATTCTACATTTTAGACCAGATCAAAGGAAACTTAAATAATCTGCTGTTTTGTGTGATTACTAATTTTTCCAAAGAAGAAATACAAATGGGCTTAATTAAGCTCAGCTAAGTCAGGAAAACTAACACTCAATTAGGGATCTAAACAGTAGTGTTTATTTCATTTAATTATTACAAGCCATAGGCTTAGAGTACAACTGCAGAAGCCCATTTGGGAGGCTGTACCAGGATCTTTCGTATTTCTTTTACAGGTATCATTATTAATTGCATGAAATTGCTATCAGAACTCGGGCAATTATTTGATAGGGTGGAATTTTGCCAAAAGGTTTTGCAATATATTCTCCATCCTTATATATTAGTCATATCCTCTCCTGCTGAACTGTGAGATGACCTGTTCTCTTTGAAGCACAGGGCCCATACATTATAAAAAGAGCTTTAGAAGGAATACAGGATTTTGAAGTTACAGCACATTCTACATGTCAACACTTACCTTATTTGCTTCTCCTGCAGTTGCATCTAATAGACATGCAAGTAATTTATTTTTACTCTACGTAAACGCACAACATTTGAAATAAGCTGCCTCTGTTTTCTCAAACACTGCTGTAACAACAGTCATTATTTTGAAGCAGTCAAACTTGTAAATTTGTTATTAATAAATTACTATTAGGAGAATGAAATTTGTAATACTTGGAAATAGTCTGACCACTGCTTATGACTGGAACTTTGATTCTGTGAAGCTGGTCAGAAAACAAGTGGGTATTACAAGAGAAGGCTGCAGAAAATAGTTTGTATCTAAAGATATAAATACAATCCTGCTGAAGACTTTGTTTTTTAAAAAGGCAGGTAGATGTCATTTATTATATTTTGATGTTATGCTGACTGCTTAGCTGAAAGTGATATCTTTTATAGTTTGGGCAAGGAGTTTTTCTGTTTGTTTCTTTAAGGGTCTCCATTTGTTTAACTTGAATGCTTTTGTTCTCTATGTGGAAAATTATTATTTATATTGATACTTATTTGTATTTATATTAAAAATATCTAGGTATTTTGAAACACTTTAAAATTGTGGCATAAGTTGTCTGCTAGAGATGTTTAGGTTTGTACAACAATTATTACCTAACAATGTACTTATTGTTACCCTTGTAACAGTGCTGTCACTATACAAGATGTTTTGCTTAGATTTAAAAAGGTTGTTCATACTGGAACAGAAATTTGTCAAACTGAGGGCTATGCAGAGTCAAACAGTTGTCACTCAGCAAAGATGGAGCCACAGTGAGGGATCCATGAAAGAGATTTAGGGAGACCAAGCAATGTTGTTAAATTTACATCCAAACCAAACACTTAGAGAATATTGAAAACACTTTGGAAAAGCATCTTTTTGATCAGAGCTGCAGAGCTACCTACAGAATTCATAGGATAGAGATTTTGAGTGAATAAAAGAGAAAATTTTCGTTGTTTAAAAACTGAGAGCAAAAATGAAACACTGGGCTGACTGCTATCAGCAGTTTGTGTTTGGATCCAGTTTTACTATTTTAAAGCTTTTTAATGACATGCTTTATTTAAAAGAGATCTGTGCCTGTTGAATGTGTGTCTGTGATAAAAAGACCATTGTTGGCTGAATGTGCATAAATGCATTATTTTAAAAGTGTGAACATAGAAACATAGAAATCAATCAAAGAGTAGTAAAGTCAAGATGATTCTGAATATTTTTTGTGTAATAATAGGCCATTTCTATGAAAGCAGTTGATCATAGGCACATTTTACAAAAATGTATTAAATAGAAAATTCAGATAACTGTATCAAATCTTGTAAATTTTAGATAAGTGGTATGAAACAGACTGAAACAGGACTTAAATACTTGTGTTTTCTAGGGGGGAAAAAATGAGGCCAAAGGGATAGCAGATTACTGTCTCAAACCCATTTCTTGAATGCATAGCCTTAACAAGAGGAAACCACATAGTGCTGTTAAAAGGCAGGAAAGATTGAAGGAAAAATACATGGGCTGTTGAGGTATAAAAGCTAGAAAAATTGAGAATTATCTTATTTTACTGTATCACAGAATGACAGCAACTTTTTTTTTTCCTCTCAGCCATGAAGGAACAGATTCTGTAGCTGACCTGACAGATGTTATTGTGGTATTAAACAACTTCAGAAGCAAAATTATCAAAGTTCAAGTATGTATGCAGTGCTTCCTTATATGAAATATGGCTTTTGCTTACATGTCTTAGGCTATATTTAATTGAAATATGTATACTGAAATATGTAATTTAGATTTTGTATAATTAAAGAGAAGGATGTGCAAATTAATGTAGTTAATTTGATCCAATCAGGTTATACTAATTGCATGGGAGATTGTTAAATAGCAGTTAAACATAGATGAGATCTATCTCATCTAGCTCAAAGTGTCCAAATGTCTAGTCTAGATGACTTAATTCCCTCTCTGTTTAGCAGAATGAGAAAGTCCAAAGGTCTCCTAATCCTTGCTCACATATGTATTTAAACCAGCAAGATGACCACTTTTTTTGGGACATCCATTTCTCTCCAGTGACTGAAGAGGGATTTTAAATACAGTCCAGATACTAGAGTGGAAGTTAAAATTAGCTGTGTTGAATTTTAACCTAAACTACCGAATTTGTGTAAATGAAATTATGTTACTTTCATTCTTAAACATGTATCAAAAAGAGATATATTCAGGAGAAAGACCCTCATAGTATTATATGTTTTCCAGTGTTTTGTAAATAACATTTTGTGTAGGTTTCCTTGGTACACTGTATGCTAAGTTTAGACATTGAGAAGGAGAGAGAACTATGTAAGTAAAACCGCAGACGTGTCTCTTCCCAATCCTGTAACTGAAAGTTTCCAGAACCCAGAGAAAATGTGTGACACTCTGGAACATGATGAGCCTGCCTTTAAACCACAGAAAAAGGATAAAAGGGTGCCATTTGGGTCAAAAATAGGAAAATTATTTGATGTGAAAGGTGGTATGTATTAAGCTTATAACTAGAATATGTGAGCTCTGTCATTCAGTTGAACTGTAGAATCACTTCAGTGATATGTAGGATGGGGCTTCAGGAGCATCAGCTAAAAAGACTCCTACTGTAGTGTGAACAGAAATCTGTAAGCATTAGCTTGACAGTATGAACATGTGAAATTAATATGATTAAAATTTAGTATGTTCAGACATTTAGGGTTTTAGAAGCTGTTTGGTTTTCAAAAGCAATTAGGTTTATTTTAATCAAGGAAATTAAAGTAGCAAATTAAATTGATTTGGAGCCTTTATTACGCATCTGGTTAAGACAGCAGAAATTGCTTAAGTTGTGTGGGAGAACTTCTGTTTCAGTGACAAATTTTTCACTTTCTCCTTGTGAAGGGCTTATGAGAATAACAATGTCCCTTCAGGTAAGTTCCATTGTGTGGTGCAACACCCTGCTACACTTCTGCCAGCTAATGGCTAGATCACGAACCCATGAGGGTAGAAAATGGGCTAAAATCCCCCACATGCATGCAGCAGTACAGGTGGCTTGAACATGCCAAATCACCATTTAATTTTTATTAATTCATTACTTTTCTTCTTATTACCGTAAGTTCTGGGCATAGTTTAAAGTATGAAATTACATTTTTACTGCTCAGTTCAGTGCAGTGCAGTATTTTACTGAAATAGAAGCTGGTCCAAATGTTGGTCCAGCTCTAGCCAGTAAGCACACCATAGTTAGATATCACAAGTGAAGAAGTAATTACTATTGATCAACTTTCCAAATTACACAAATACATTTATTTTACTGACTAGGTACAGAAAAAGCCTGATAAAATGAATGAAGATCTTCTTACCGATGGAACAACAGGAAAACACAGAAATCTGGACTCAGTTACAAGGTAATGCATAATTTGCTTCTAATTTAACTGTTGCAGCACATGTTTATTACTACTCACAGGAAGTGTTTCTGATACAAATATGTAAAAGGTTCTCCAAGGGATTTATAATATAAATATCAGGGGGGAAAGGAAAACCGTGTTTTCGTGTACATCTTCCTACCTACTTCCTTCTTTAATCCCTCCTTTGCATTTCTAGTTGCTCTTAATTTCCTCCATTGGCTTTTTATCTTGTTGGCGCAGGGAATCAATCTCAATGTGGAAATCGTAGCCAGTAATGTGGTACTCAGATATGTGAAAATGAACATCAAAAAGCAGGCTGATGCTACTTGTCTGCTAGTAAACATAATTTATGAAATCTCCAGAAGTGTTTTTATATTTGTCAATAAAATACCTTCTACTTTAAAGTCTGAGTTCTATAAGTAATTGTAATAAACATCTCAAGCTTTACATTTGGGGCTAATAACATTGTAGTATTTCTAATTTGCTGGTTTGAGCAAGACTCAAAAAAGGTTTTCTTCCTTTTTCAGTAGCTTTGGCAGACACAGACTGTTAATTAAAATAAAGGTATAGCAGTTCTACTTTATCCAGTAAAAAGTTGAGCCCAATTTGTCCTCTACACACACCTCTCTTGGTAGATCCAGGACTGGGTTCTGTTTCAACTTTATCATCTCTCCCAACAAGGCCTCTTGCACCACAAGTACCTGGACATTACACTGAGTCTCTGTTGCTGATTTCATATTTATCACCATTTATTCACAGATGCTTTTACTGTTGCAGTATCATAGAATCACAGAATGTTAAGAGTAAGAAGGGACCTTAAAGATCATCTAGTCCCAGTCCCCTGCCTTGTGCAGGGACGACTTAAACTAGACCAAGTTGCTCAAAGACTTATCCAACCTGGCTTTGAATGCTGCCAGGTTGGGGCATCCACAGCCTCCATGGGCAGCATGTTCCAGTGTCTTACCATGCTCACAGTAACAAGTTTCTTCCCAATATCTAAGCTAAATTTCCTTTCAATTTGTAGCCATGTTGACTGGATTCAGAAGCCCTCCCAGACTACTGTATTACAGCTCTCAAAAATTTCTTCCTGAAGGCACAGGTCAGGAAAGGGGGGCCACATTTCTGCACAAAGGTGTCTCTTCTGTAGCTTGATGTTAGATATTTTTCATCATCTTCAAACTTCTGCTTCTAACTGGCTAGATCAAAGCATGTATTTGCAATGATCAAAATCTTAGCTCCCTCCAAGAAGGTTACAAGGCCAGAGATCTCTGTCTTCCAGGTCTTGCCTTTCACCACAGTGGGTTGGTTCATCAGTGTGCATCAGGTGCAGAGCATGGCTGGGCCACTGAAGCCCCTCATCCAATAAAGTTTATTTGCTCTTCGCATTGTTTGAAGGTTGTGGCTCAGGGGCGTGATTTAGGGCCTGCCTTTTCTGTTATCCTCTTGCTATCAAGGAACTTGTCAAATCCTTCATCTTTGTTATCTCAGCATGGAAAGGATATCCTCCAGCATGCTGTTCATTACATGAATTCACATGTGTTCTGACATGGGACATGTGCATACCATTGCCCAAGACTTTTCATAACTGAGCATCCTTTCCCCAACTGACTCTTCCCATGTGACCTTAGAGGTTAATCCAGCAGCTTGTTCAATCTGGAAAATCTCTGCGTTCTGTAAATCTTTACATACTGAATATTTTCAAGATCATTTTATCAGAACCTGATTTTATTTTTTTTCATGTGATGGTTGCATTATAAAGAGCTTGAGGTTCTTTTGGTCCTGCTATCACTACAGAAAGAAACAAGACAAAAAGTCAAGAACAAAGAAGACAGACTGCTTGGGACTGTGAACTGCAGTGTGTTTAGCCGGTCAGAGTTCAGTACTAGCTGAGAGGTTGTCATCTTTAGAGATGCCACACAGTGCAGTCAGTGCTGCTCCACTGCCTTTCTTTGCATTTGCTGTAGTGCTGACCAGGTACAACTGTGCTCTTACTGTGACTGAGTGAAAAGAATGTGAGTTTCTCAAAAGATTATTCACACCACTTACATTGCAGCCTTCTGGGATTTCAGCTTTGTATTAGTGGAGTGATGTGAATTCTTTTGAATATTTTGGAGGTCTGGGACTTGTCTCATTTGATCTTAAAGATTATGAGGGATACTTCTTTTTATAATTTCTAAAGGATACTTTTAAAAGGGATGTAACCATAAGAAAAGTTAATAGAAGTGACTCATGCAATCTTAAGTGTGTGAGGAATGACTCATTTAAAAAAAAAAAGTACTGTTGAGGTGAATTTCCAACAAGATCCAGCCACACTGTACCCAGTTTGGCTAAGGTGGCCTTTGCAGTCTGAGATCGGTGCAGCAGTGCTTGAGGGAGGCCACTGTCCCCTGGCTGTGTGTGCTGAAGTGGCACAAGATGAAAAGCCAGTCCTGGTAGACTTGGGTATTCAAAGAAAGCAGAGAATGCTGTGCAGCAGAAATAGAAAACCTCTGGAGAGCGTACCTCAGATATGTAGGCTAGCTTATAGAGAGGGTAATTTAATTAATTTAAGGAAGAATTCAGCAAGTATTATGAAAAATACTCAGGAAATCCTATCACCACAGACCACTGAATGTTTTAAGAGTATTCTGGGAAAGGCTGCTACTCCTCAGGCTTGTCATTTGCTGTTGGGACAGTAGTGGGCTAAATATGTGATTTGGCCTGATATGACCATCTTTATATTATGTTCAGTCTGTATTTTAGGGAATATATTCAGCTCAGCCACCTATGGGGCTGTGCAGACATTCCTCACCTCAAGAATATGCATTGGTTGCTCTGATGTAGAAGGCATGTGGATGAAGAATGGAAAATAACTGGTTTTCATTTTAAAAATTACCTGTTACCAAGATTATATGGCTGTGTGTATTTCCAATTTTTTTTTACTTTGATAAAACATGGAGTTGTTGTCAAATTTGGGTTCTGTTTGATTGCCAATATTGAAGACTGCAGTTGTGTCATTGTTTGTCCTGAGTGACTGGATATGAGGTGTTGCTCCCAAAAGATTTTGACATCACAAGAGTGTGCAGTGGGAGTAAATTGTAAGTGTATTTGGTTACTGTAGGATGAGTATTTCTTTTATGTATATTCTTACTTTAGATTCTTTATGAGCTTAATAATAATTTAGTATATTTTTTCTGCTGAGTGTTTTTTATATAATAATTTATAATAATTCTTAGATTTTCAGAAGAAATTCCAACAGAAGAGAAGGAAAAGAAAAGTGATATTCTTAACATTTTTTCTGTTGCTTCAGGCCATTTATACGAGCGGTTTTTAAGGTAAGGAAAGGGTAAAAAGAACAAGAATTTTGTAGCAATACTCTAAATTTTTATACTAGAACTAAGCAGCTTAAAGAAACTGACTCCTTAAACAAAAGTAATAAATTGTCAATACATAGGAAGATTGTATAACAATGAGGACTAAACTAAACTTTAAGAACAAAGTGATTCAACATACAGATGTTCAAAAGTAGCATTATTTCTTGAAGACAGAAAAATGTTCTCCTTGTCTTTCATGTGTGAAGTACAACCATAAATGATGAAGTTCAACCTCTCTTTATAAAGACATAAGAGAAGTGATTTCATTGGAGTTGTACCTATTTGTGTTTAGTCCAAACTGTGGGTTTTCTATATGCCCATATGGGACTTGTCTACAGGTGTCAGATTTGGCAATTTTATTTCTTAGTAGTCTGATAAAGTTTGAGCATTCCGTTTCTTTCCTTCAACCTACAACAACCTTCATAAAGGGAAAGATACATTCACTTTAAAGGACAGAAAAATAATTAAAAGCATCCTACATGCTTCTTTGTCTTATTTTAAGATTCATATTTCTTGATTTTCAAGGCAGACTTGACCTCTTGTAAGGTTGTAAGGCACTGCTTATGTGTCTGGTTACACCAAACAGAGGCCACAATAGTGAAAAATACTTGAACCCAAAATAACGTTTCTTACAGTTATGAAGGGTTTTCTGAAGAGCATCTTAGCTTGAACTATGCTTTCTATTTCAGCAACCTATTAAACTCAACTAATATATTCTAAAATAAGTTATTTCATTAGCCAAGATAATGTAAAGTATTAATCATTATGCTAATTTTATCAGGCACTTCTCTTAGAGTGAAACTTGTTCATAGATCCGCTACTGAAATTTTTCCTTCTACTGTTGCTTAGCCAATCTGGATCAAATAAGTCCATCTCAAAGCAGCCTTGAACACACGGATCTATAAAGCTTTTAATTAGAAACAGGTAGAAATTTAAACGGGGTAAAAGAAAATTATACTTAGAATGTTTTAACACTTTAAATGTAGTTGAAATTGAATGACCTGTGTGTATTTGTTTGTTTATTATAGACTTATATTTCCACAGAATTATGATGCTTTCTGTCCTACGTCATACAAAAACATCAGTTAAATTTTGGTTTCTGAAAAACTACCTCTCCCCAACATTTAAGGTAGGAGAAAAGTCTTTCTTTTATTGCTTTTTCTTTAAAATTTTAAGTAACTTTTCTTTAAATTGCAATTGAATAATTATATAATTAAAATGAAATTTCCACAGTGGAAAATGGTCTCTTAAGTGGATTAAATACCAATAGTTTTAAAAGTGTTCTGTATAAGGTTCTTCTCTTCTGGAATGCAAAGCCCATTGATAAATTAGTATAATTTATTCTCTTCTGATAGTCTCCAAGAGCTTGCATAAAATGCTTATTCTATAGCTGAGGATACTGATAAAACTAAAGAAATGTTTTAAAATAATAAGTTGTGTAGTCAGTAAGGCCAACACAACTGCAAGTTCACTGCAGCATTCACTCTTCTTCCTTTTGAGTCCTTGTGTGTCCCATCTATGTGCACCTGCTCATTTTTGTTCTTCTTCTAGGATGTTATTCCTCACATGGCTAAAAAGTATGGGTTCAAGTATGAGTTGGTACAGTATAAATGGCCTCGCTGGCTTTATCAACAGACAGAAAAACAGAGAATTATCTGGGGCTACAAAATTCTTTTCTTGGACGTTCTTTTCCCTTTGGCTGTGGATAAAATAATATTTGTGGATGCTGATCAGGTAAGAAAAAATAATGGTATATAAATGTGTGAGGAATTCACTTGGGCTTACATTGATCCAGTTTCATCCTCCGTGGCCATTTTATTCAGATGTTGGTCTTGTAAGACTATTGCAGCTGTATGAACAGATCCAGTGGTGTTGCAGAATGTGAAATGCAGCAATTTCACTTGTCTTTACTCATATGGGCATTAAGAGTCTCACTACAATGAGTTGTCCTAAATTGTCTGGTGGAAAGAGAAAGGCACCTGGAGAGGTCTGTGTGATCTTAAACGTGCCTTTCACTGAAGGTGTGTTGGGGTGAATCAGTCTCTGGGCTGATTGTGAGAGAACTTCTCCACTGTGCAGGGAGTCAGAGCAGATTAGTTTGGACTGTTTGAACAACTTCTAGATGGCTGAAATTTGTCAAGATTAATCCTGTCTCTATTTTGAATTTGTAAGCAGTCTTTCACTCAGGAATGAATATTGTATAATACACTCAAAGGCACAAAATGCTGTCTCCAACAGATGAGGCACTGAAGAGTCTATCACAAGGTTATTAAAAACTTCAGGACAAATATTAATGTCTTTTGGTCCTTTTCCAAAGCTTCAGAATAAATTAAATTTAGGTGTAGTAATGCAGACTGCAACTTTCTGCAATTTCATCTGGATGCACCATCTGGTAGCACTGGTTATCTCTCCTAACTGCTGGAAGGATTTCTCTGTACTCCCAAGTAGTTCAAACTTTGTTTTACCACTGATAAATTAGACGGACAAGGATTGAATAGTAAATAAGGGGCATTTGTAAAACATCATTATAACCTATTTTTAAAATTACTTACCACTAGATACAAAGATTTTTCAAATGGTGCAATAATTTTTGAGTACCCAAGTTATATAACAAATAGGAAAAATTCTTTAGAAGGGACATGCTTGGTAGATTTCAAAAGTTATACTTCTTCATTGAGGAATTTAATATTGGGCAACTAGAAACAATTAAAGATGTTTTGCCTGGTTTATTTAATTCACTTATTAAATGTGTTACACAGATGGACACTGTTAATAAGATAATAAACACTTTTTTTAACTTGAGGAATAATTTGGTAAATATCTTCCAGTGGAATAGTTTATCTATACTCCACTGTTGTAGTGTCTCAGATTTTTTTAAATTAAAATCCCTCAGATGCATACCCTAAAAACAGTATTAAATTATAGAGATAAATATATTCTTATTTAGATTGTGAGAAGTGACTTGAAAGAACTCAGAGATCTGGATCTGAATGGAGCTCCTTATGGATACACTCCTTTCTGTGACAGCCGGAAGGAAATGGATGGGTACCGTTTCTGGAAATCGGGATACTGGGCATCACATCTTGGGAAAAGGAAATACCATATTAGGTAGGATAACTCCTTACATATTTTTGTGTGGTTTGTGCATTTGATTGTAATCTGGATCTTGATGTTCATCACTGAGGCACTCCAAACCAATTGCCCTCCAGTCACTCTCGGGAAGGGATGGGTAAGGCTTGAATCCTGATGACATATTCATTTCACTTTTCTATTGTAGCTTCAGCCACTTAATTAAGAAAAATATTCCTTCAGGATGGGAACATGTTTTAGTTTCTTGTTAGTTTTAATAATGTTATCAAAAGGAAGGTGAAGCTCCACAAGTCTTAATTCTTTTTTTTTAATCTTTTTAGTGCCTTATATGTTGTGGATCTGAAGACATTCAGAAAGATCGCAGCTGGAGACAGACTTCGGGGCCAGTACCAGGCTCTCAGTCAGGATCCAAACAGTCTGGCAAATCTAGATCAGGTATATACGGCTTTAAGCAGTTTGGGGTTTATTTTCTGTATCTTTCTCAATATACATGGAATTGTCTTCTATCTCAACATGTATGTTACGTATTTCCAAAACTATTTGCCATTTACTGCTGTTTCAGCACATTTTCAGGTGTGCATATGAGCACAGTTCAGAAAACTGAACATTAAATTATGACTATTTTAAATGATTAACATGGAAAAAATGAGAGAAAAACCAATATAGAGGACTGTTCACCTTTACTCTGATAATGGGAATTATATTCTTATTTGGCAAGAGCGTCTTCCTTTTTCTTCTCTTTTTTCCTTTATGTAAATCTAACTTTTTTTTGTAAGCTGACTGCGAAGGCACTCTGGTGGTTGTACATGGTCACCTTGGGATGGTTGTAGTCTTTATTTATATAATTCCAACAATTTGTAAATCCAAATAAGGTATGTTAAGGTGCACTTACAAGCATGTAAGTAGATCCCTTGAGAACATAACATACTTAAATTTATTACTTTTTTTCCTGTAGTTGAGGTTATTTAACTCTCTCAAAGATGGGCATTAGCAGTTCATCAGATTTCTGCCTAAGTGGATAACACTTTTTATTTGTGTCTCACTTTGGGTGGACTTCAGAAGACTTCATAAATGAGATTTTGCCTGCTTTTTTTTTTAGTTTTCCTTGTGAAATTGCTAAAGCACAAAAGGTTTTGACTTGCCTAGCGCAGCAAAGGGATCCTACAGTAGCAAAGCCCACATCTCTCAGTGCCTGTGTAGTAAAAATGTTTATCTTTCCATTTTAAGATTCTTATGTTTTCAGTTATAGCATTAATACATGATAGCTGTAGTGCTACACAACATATATACATAGCATATATCTCTTAAAATAACTCTTTTGCACCGAATTGAAAGCCAGATGTTAAGGTAGCTGAATCTTGACAGGATTTGGAATTACTTAGAAAAATATTTCAAACTAATATTTTTATAGTAATCTGGTTTCTGACTGTATTGATAGGGACTACTTTCTGTCTTAATTGCTAATACTTACACAAAACCCCAGCAATATTCCTAAAAATACAAGCCACAGTGTAGTGTATTAGAGTCCTGGAGAGCTTTCATCTACTGATAAGGATGCATTATGAACTTTTTATCCCTATTTTTATTTTAAATACATGACTGGAGTGCTCATTGCTCTTCTCAAAGAAGCAATCTCAGCTCTTTGCTAATCTGCCAGCACCAACACCTTCATGGGTGGTAGTTAAGGTTATGCTAATATAAACCACAAAAGAGAAGTAGATAGAAGGGGAAACTGTGATTTTTAAATGCCAAGAAGAGTGAGTATAGAACTCCTAGGGTGAAAAATTGCAGAAAAAGTAGACTTCCAATACAGTAATTTTGTTTGGATTTTTTTTTAATTCATTCTTTTCTTCTGTTTATTTTAAATCCTGGAACTAGCAGCTGACTTCCTCCTCTCTATGCCATGTAACAATTTGTAAGTTCACAACTCAGGAATTGTAGTAAGTCAGGAATTGTGATTTCATTTAGAAAGTCAAAGAGGCACAACAGAAAACCAGTCCCTCTTCTTTTGAAATTGACATGGTGGAAAACCATTTTTTAATCTTCAAAAAATTCATAAAATTTAAGTTTTTCAAAAAATAAAGCATTTCACTGTTTAATGTTTTGTCTCTCAATATACTTACATTTGATGTAATTTTTCTGTATTAATGTCAAGATTTGAATTACATTATGTCTTTCATAATGCAGCAATATGTGCTGTCACATTTAGCAACGTGAATTGGCACAATAAGATGTGATTAATACTTATTAGAGTAGTGACATTTATTTTAAAATGTAATGTAGGGGTTGCACATGTGAGGGAACTTACAGATGAATCCACTAATTACACCTGTTATTTGTAACTGTGGCCAGTGAGGTTTTTCTCATTTGTAGCTGCTCGGTACATTCAGCAAGATGTTGGTTCAGAGTTTTCATGATCAGAGTACCTGACCATATAATAAATGTTAAAAAAAACCAAAAAAGAAGTAAGGAAGGTAGCCAGAATAGTAGTTTAGTAGCTTTTCCTTTTCACACTGGCATTTCTGGAATTCATTTTCCCAGAAGTCATCTAAAATTACAGTAGTGGCATAATCCTGCATTATACGTTTTCTGAAGGCTTCTTTTTTTCAAATTTAAGGAATGGAGAGATGGTTTAAGTTTTGCTTTTTAGTTATAATATGACACACAGTATCTGAACCACAAGTACCAGACAGAAGTCCTGCTTATGTCAAGCTAAGGAAGGACAGACTTAAGTACAAGAAAAAATTCCTTGGTAAATGAGAGGTGGAATTTGCCATCAAAATGAGCATGACTAAGTTTTGAATGTACTTGAAAAAGAGCTATGTGAGCACTAAGAAGGAAATGTAAGAGGAAAATGTAAGAACAGTTTGCAGAAATAGGCAATGATATTCCACTTTTAGATAGCTGCTTGATAACCAGTTACATTATAGTCAATGGTAATTTATGATTTTACAAAATTTGTACAGGATCTTCCCAATAATATGATTCATCAAGTAGCCATTAAGTCCCTCCCTCAGGAGTGGCTTTGGTGTGAAACCTGGTGTGATGACGAATCCAAGAAAAAGGCTAAAACAATAGACTTGGTGAGTTGATCTTGGCATCAATTAGTTCTACAGATTAACAATTTTGCTGTGATTTCTGTGGCTTTTGGGATAAATGTGTCCTGTCATGAAGACAGCCTTGCTGGAAAGCACTGCAGCACTCTGTCCCTTTCCTCTCCTGCTTGCTCTGTACCAAATTTCCTTACACTAAAGCTGAAAACTGTACTAAAAAATTAAGCATTGCTGTCTCTTAACTGGGCCGATTGAAGAATCTCACACCCATATATATATTTTCCTTATAATCTTTCCATATTCAGCCAGATTTCTAGAGCTGAGGTGAAGTACTGTTAAGTCTGGAGGCATTGTGTGCTGCTCTTGCACTCCCTACATAGAAGGTTCCTCCAGAACCCTTTCATTATAGGACTTAATATCACCACAGTTTTCTTTGTCTGTTTCATCACTATAAACAGGAGCTAAAGCAAAGCTTAAAAACTGTAATGATGAGGGGACTATCCACATTTAGAAAGAAGAAAACATCTTTCTTGGAGAATAGAAACAGAGAGAAAATCTTCTCTGTCAGTATTAATCTCATCCCATTTTTTCCCCCATTTGGATTTTTTGACAACCCACACACACTCTGTGTGGTGCTTCAGTCATAGTTTGGAAGAAAAACAGACATTTGAAATTTGATGTGAATATTCAGTATGGAAATAGTTTTGTTTTCTTTGTGTCTTTACAGTTTTTAAAAAAGGGGAGGTTGTGCTCTAGTAAAGAAAAATTGAAATTCATTTCTAGACCTTCTTTCAGTCCCATTATCATGTATCACTTGATATGGTGCTATCCATTTATGGATTAATCAATACATTTTTCTACATGACACTAGGGGAAGCATCACAAATGTAATAAAAACCCTTATCATATTCAGCTGCAGTGGCCCAATGTGTATCTTGTATTTCCGTGGGTAACTTTGTCTCAATCTTAGTAGCCCTGTGCTAGCCATCTCTGTGCTATGCATACAGTCAGGAGAACAGGGAAAAAGAAAAGTATTTGAATTAAACGTTTTCAGTTATTTGAACAGGGCTTATTTATAATTTCAGTGTTTGGGGTTTTTTTAATAATATCAAAGTAACTGACCTTGCCTGGTGTCCTTCAATGACATTGGAAATGCTGACAAATTATTAGAGCTGAGTTCTCTGAAGAGATGTTATTTTCACAGTTCCTTTGTTCACATCTAATATGTTTTAAACTTTCAGTGCAACAATCCCCAAACCAAAGAACCAAAACTAGAGGCTGCTGCCCGGATAGTTCCTGAATGGGTGGACTATGACGCTGAGATACGAAAGTTAATAGAGCAAATTGAAAAAGCGAAGAAAAACCGAACGTCGCTATTTCAAAAAGGTAATTTTTATGCATATTCACCTGTTAGCTTTTAAAAATTAAATATCAATATAGTTGAAATTAGATTGGGGTCAAATCTTGTACTTGTGTAATTTTCCCTGTTCTGGGAGAAATTGTTTGGGTTTTGATAATTGTGTGATGTTTCTTTCCATAGGATTTATACTGAGAGGATAAAATCTTTTGTTTCATGCCAGAATCTAAGAGAAAGTTTTGTGGTGTCCTGTTCTTGGGCCTCAAACACAACCAACTGTCACACATCATTTGAGACACAAAAAATAAAGCACATTAGCTTAGACTTCACTTAGATAATCTAAAGCTCATGTCATAACTGAGTCTGTTGTCTCCAGGCTTATCTAGACAGGGCCTTTTTGCACCAAACTAAATTGTGTTTTAGTCTACAAATAGATTTTGGCTTATCTTTTTACTAATGCAATTTAAACTGTGTTTGTTAAACAGCATGAGAGAAAAAAAAACATAAAAAAACCCCAAACTCCCCAAACAAAAACCAAACACACTTATAGGACTTCCAGTAAGACTTGGCTTCTTGGAGTAATGTGAAACAAAACAAAACAAAATTATGATCTCAGCCCTCAAGGTTAAAAAAAGACTTAGCAGATATGTATTTAAGTGTCTTGAGTCAAGGAACAAACTCACTTTTCCTTATAAAGAATTCGTAGTGGTTTTTATTCTTTGTGAAAGCTGATGGCCAGCTTTTTAGCAAGGCTTCTAAAACAAAGTTCATGTTGCTGAACTGACTGACTAGCAGTAAATGGAAAGTAAAAGACTTTCTCCTCATTTTACAGAACTGTCTTTATCTAACTTGTTCTTATAATTTCTTTTTCCCTTTGGTTACAGGTCTTAAGCACGATGAACTTTAGTGCAGCCTGTGAACAACAATGGTGACAACTCAGTGGTCTGGGAAAGACTGGATGGAAGTTACAAGTGTCACAGTGGCACTATTTGCAACATTCTTTAATGTTCAGTCAAATATTTTATAACTTATAGTGTTATTTAAAACATTTTAAATGCAATACAAAAAAGAAATCCACAGGTACTTGGGATTGTGTGGTTTTTTTAACCAGTGTGGAGTTTGTTTTTTCTTTTCCTTCTTTAAAGTACAGTTTGCCCAGAGGATTTTAGAATATGAAGAAAGAGGTGTTCAGCTTCTCAAAGACATATTGTCAGTCTGGAGGAGGACACACACATTATGCACATGAAGACTGTTTTGTGCATATTACATGCATGAAGCTTATGTATTTAAATATCAAGAATTTTGGTCATAGGTCCCTGCTTTTGTCCCTGGAGAAATGCTATGGTCACTAGAAGGAATTTCAGTGTAGCAAAGATGGTAAGACACAAAAAATAACTTTTGTAATTTAGACCACACAAAGGTAAGTCAACTTGGCAGCTGAAAACAAGGAATGACACTTTTCATTTATTATGTAGGATTGCTGCACTCTTACAAATTTTAAAAACTAATTTTTGATTTTTAGTTTCCTTTTGGTCACTTAGATAATGTGTCATAAAATTCCATTATGGCTTTGGTTAAGGAGGTTTTCCTCCAACCAGCACACAGCGCATCAGAAGGTCAGTACCTGAAAACTGTTTCTACTCGGTTTTTATTATCATCATCCTGTTTAAAACGGGAAAGAAAATAATAAAATACACATTTTTGACTGTAAGTAGTGTCTCCTGTAATTTGCTAAGTCTGTGCTCCCAAAACCATTGCTTTAATGGGCTACTGACATTTGGATCTCACAAAAATTGCAGCGAAAAGTTCTTGCAATGCGTAGATTTGAAAGGGAGGAATTTATGTCTTAAACTGAAATCTAGTGCCTTCAATACATACTCTGTTGTTTAGGCTGTGCTGGTTTCAAAGTGGGACTGGGTAAGACCACAAATTCTTGTAAAAACAACTAAATGCAGTCTTTCAGTCTAAATGCTTAAAATTTTATAAAAGACAAGGTAATTTGCACTAAGGGAATGAGTCTACAGTGAGTTGCACAGTATTTACATACCAGCAAATAACTGAATAAACAATAAGAGAAATTAATTGTATGAGTAATTGTATGTACTATCATTGTCCTCAGGTGCTGGTTATTCACAGTGCAAGAGCAAATGTATTTATACCTTGCTGATACTTTTCAGGTCATAGATGGACTTAAAATTGACTTAGCATATGCCCCATTGCTATAAATTCCATGCATAACAAGGAAGTAACTGATACTCCATCTCAGAGTAGGAAAAAAACTTTATTCAACTGCTTGCTTCTTTATTTTTTTTTCTTTTTTTGCTTATACTTCATCCTGATGCCTTATTCTGCAGCAGCATTTCACATCCCTCTGCCTTGGTCTCTCATGCTTGGAGCATACATTGAAAAAGCTTGTTTTCAGCCAGAAGTTAAAGGTTCTTTAAGAAACTTTAATTGTCTTAGGAGTATCTGTGTGAGAAGTTTCTGTTATGCAATATAAAAACTGATTAATTTATGCACTGATTTCAGTTACAGTTTCTCTGCTGCATCCTGTTCTTTTTTGAACTGGATCACTTTTTAGAGGCTTTAAAAAAGGAAATAGCTCTTTAAATACTATTTCCTTGAGATTATTTAAGTGATTAGAATATAATTTTTAGAAATGTAATTTGCTGGAGGTTTTTGGAGATGTAAAAGGTTTCATGCAATTTCCTACGGTGTTTTATATATTTGTAACAATTTTTTTACAGTATTTCTTTTTTCCTGCATAATACTACTTTCAAAGAAAGCTCTTTTTTTGAGATGCACATTGGTTTATAAAACAAGAAGGGTCCTGCCAATATATTCACTACTTGTTAAACATATCTTTAAAGCAGCACTTCGAGTCATTAGCATATCATTATATTTTGGATACCAAACCAATGGATTTGTGTATGTTGTACAAAATATTAAAGTATGCCATTGGAGAAAAAAAAAATCATTATCTTCTGTTCTCCCTTTTTGTACTAAACAATACCCATTTAATACTTTTTTAATAGATGGAAAGCAAAAAAAGTGCAGCAAGTCCTTAAATGCCTTTAATCTACAGGAAGTGTTTTTGCAGGGAAGCAACAGCTCAAAACCACAAACCTGCTGCAGGGTGAGAACTTAAGAGGTGCAGAGAAAGCTTCTTTGTTATTTCCAATCTGTGCGCTCTGTCCATGGAGAGGGAAGGAAACACGTCCTGGATTACCAGAGTTTTGCCACAACATCATGTGAATCAGTAAATAAGCAAAGGAATATTTGGACTATTCAGATGAAGGGTTTTTACAATTTATATTCATACTAATATTACAATGTCTTTTTTAGGTTTTAATCTTCTTGATACCAGCTTGGAAGTTTAACAGAAAATGAACAAACCAGACATTAGCACAGTTCTGTTGATGAGTCAGAGCTCTAGTACTGAAAATATTCCAGTAAGGTTCCTTTTCCCTGAATCAAGTACTTGCCTTCCCAGTGAGACTTCACAGACTCACAGAACCACAGGATACCACGTTGGAAGGGACCTCAAGGATCCTCTGGTCCAGCCTGCCTGGTCTAGACAAGATGGCCCAGCACCCTGTCAGGCAAAGCTGAGTGTCCAACATGAGGGAATCCACCTTGGAATTTATTCCAAGGGCTGGCGGTTCTCACTGTGAAACTGGCATTCGATAGGGTGTCTACAACTGAAGTAGCTGACTTCTCAACATTCAAGGTTCTTTCACACAGAATGTGATGGCTCCTCCTTTCCTTCCTGCTGGCACTCTGGCAGCCTTTTACTGCATTTCTGCACAGCTCTAACTTCAAACATGGAGAGCAGGATGAGCAAAGAAGGACAGGCAAATACACAGCAGTGCTTTCTTGTCATCATAAATATCTTTATTGTGAAAAATACCATAAAATAATTCCCACAGTTCTAGAAAAAAAACAGTTCTTGCTTTTTAGATTTATGATTTCATATAAAGACATTTTATAATTTGATAAATCTCTGGCTAGCTTTACTTATCCTTCTTATAACATAAAACTGCTACTTAGAGATTTACTTGAGGGTGCAAAAAAAATTATTCTCCCATTTATTTTATGATTTTATGGATAAAAGTGTGTATAACAGAGCAAACAAACAATACCTTATAATAAGGCACTTTTAAATACAACTAACCTGCTATGCTATCCTGGCCAGTTTCCAGCAAAGCTCCTATAAATCACAGCCCTAAACAGAAGAATAATTCTTGTTCCAAACACAGGTTTGAAAACTGATACTATAAAAAAGTTTAAGCTGACACAATTTCTGCACAGGTCATAGGTTTGAGCTCTCCAGTTTGTAATTCATTTTGAATCTGTTTTAACACTGATCATCAGTACATCAGTATTGAGCATGTACCAAGTAAAGTATGTTCCCCCCACCTCCATTTTAAAGCAAGTTGGAAACTACATTATTGAAACTGAGAGAATTCAACAGACAAAGTTTGCATCTACATACAGGCCAATTATGGTAACGATGTTTCATGCACATCTCGGGGTTGACAAACTACCAAGACATTTATTTCAATGTTCAGTTATTGAACATTATTTCACTACAGACATCCTCTAATAAATAAAAAGGCATGTTCAGCTTCCTTGCACGTCGCCTGCACCATTAACACTCAGCGTGTTACCAGCGCTTCATTTTCCAAAATCACATCAGGAAATGCATCACCGTATCTGGAGAGCCTTGCAATATAAATGGTTCCTTTGCAAACAAACTGTCTTTCTGTGTTTCCAGAAGTACCTCAAAGCCCTTAGGAATAGCACTGGGGTGGTAACACTTCTTGTAAACAGCAGCTGCTCAATACTTTGTTCTCCATTGCCATTTTTTGCTTTTGTTTCCAGGAATCTGTCTTTCACAGAAGGAATCTATGGACAGCATTCAGGTACTCATCATCTTCCTTCTACTGACTACATTCAACTCTTTTTTTTTTTTTAAATGTAATTTTCCCTTTCCTGTTCATTCTCAAAATGCACATGGTCTTTTTTGTTTCCTGAATGCTCCCAGCATACACCAGAACTGTCCCTTCTGCCTCAGAGCAACAAACCTGCACTGCTCCAGCATCAGTGCCTCATATGAAGAATTTACTCATGAGGACCATCCTATTTCTTCCCTAGAGGAAAGAAGTTAAAACCCCAGGAAACAATTCTCTTAGCTCTAGCTTTTAAAACACAGAAGGGAGAAGGATGAGTTAAAAAAATAAGTTGAACAAGAGCAGTCCCTTGAAAGAATTCTCATTCCCATCACTTCCCTGGCACACAAACTCAGCTGTTTGTGTCCTCGGTCATGACTTCTGCAGCCCAACCACTCCTGTATGCACAAAATACGACATCTTGCTTACACTGCTCATCTAATACTCATTTGAAAGCAGCCCCTTATGCAGTGAAGGAGGAAATACAGAAGTGTTTGTACAAAATGATGGCTCATACCCACACACACCCCACCAACCACCACCATCCCCCCCAGCACCCCCCCTGCCCTCGGGGGTGAGGGCCATGTGAGGACAGACAGACACCTGTGCAGAGCTGCCTGCACATCCTGCTGTGCTGCCAGCACAAAGCAGGTGTGCAGTGCCCGGTGCCACGGGGCAGCAGGTGACTCATTCACTGTGCTGAGAGTTCCAGCGCCTGATGCCCAGAGAGCCACCCCAGCCTACAGTGCTCTAATGTGTCTGGATGTGCAGAGTTCAAGCAAAAAATTTCCTGATGGGTCAAAAGCACAAACTGAACTTGTAGGAAGTCATTCAACTTGGGAAATATCCAGCAGTGGAGTTTAATACACTGTTGGGGTGGGTTTGTACCATAAACTGCTAAAAATCATCACTACACGTGATCCTCAGCTTGAGGATAAATTTCTGCTGAATACTGACCTCTAATGTGCTGTTGAAAAATACTTTACAAAGCCACCTGGCCTCACAATTATGTTCATGAAGTCCTTGAGAGAGGAGCCAAGAGTTACGCATCAACAATGACTACAGTAAAAAAAATACACACTTTGAGCCTGAAGGCCTTATTTGCTAATTCCATTTGTTTTACCAAGGCTGCTTATGCTTTCAAATGCCATAAGTTGAAGTGAGAGAAGATTCCTATCAGCTGATTATTGGTTTTCAGTTAAAATCAAATCAACACTGATGTAATTCTTTTGTTTTAAGAAAATGGCTGCTGATGAAAGTCATCCACAGTTACAACAGATTCAGTTACAGAAGAGGACGACTCCTCACTCCTCACAGCTACAGCCCTGGGAATGCTGCACGCCACATTCATACAGTTCCATCAACTACACCAAGCCAATTTTAGCTACGTGCATATAGTAAAAAATAAACCAGACTTTAGGCTAGTGGGAAGTGAGTCCCTCTTTTAGCACGCAATTGTTTCTGCAGTACCGTGGCTGTTACAAGAAACACAAAATTACTTCAATTTCACATAGTATTAACTCCCTGTTGCATCACCCAGCAGAAATTA
>JAWWLZ010000001.1:78277268-78295047 GCA_035041345.1 Poliocrania exsul | reverse complement strand
TGGCTGTTACAAGAAACACAAAATTACTTCAATTTCACATAGTATTAACTCCCTGTTGCATCACCCAGCAGAAATTAAGTTGTATTACAGGGTAGGGCTGGAGTTGGTATCACATCCCTGCAGTCTGCAGTACCTGTCTTAGTTCTGAGTTTATGTACAGAACTAACAAATTGCTGCACAGTCAGGGAAAGGTCCCATCAAATTTTCTTCTCAAATCTCAGATATTTTGTTAAAGTGCAAACTACTCAAGAATCATACCTAAATAAACACTCCAAACAACATTCAGAAAAAAAGCGTGGTTTGTTTTGTTTGCTTTTTACTTTTATAGCTGAAAGAGGAAAGAAAACGAAGTCACCCCACTCCATTTCAGGTTAATGAACAAAGTGATCAGACATTCTCCAACACAATCGCTCCCCAGCACTCCTTTCCCAGAGCGACAGTTGGGACTCTCAGCACACAGCCCAGGGCACTGCCAACACCGACACAGCAGGGGGCCCCAGGGTGTCCTCCGAAAAATACTGAGATGGATCGTTCTGCTGAGCACGACCAACAGTTTGTTAAGGTGGAGATTATTGTATCTACCCTTGCCATGTTTATTAGGCCCCGATCCAGAAAAATATTTACATGCATTTTTATCTTTAAGCATTTACTTGAGTCCTAAATTTAAGCATTGTCCTAAGTAGCATCTTGCTGCTTTTCCATCCGTGGGAATAAAAGTGTCCTGCATATCCACAACAGGCAGCACAACCCCCCCCAGCCAGTGTGAGCTTGTCCTGCTCACCACAAAGCAAATCGCTGAATACCAAAAGAAAGAGTGAGCTTCCTTCTAGTGCAGTAAGACTCTGGGTTAAGGACAACATTAGAAATTAAGATTTTGGGTCTTGAACTGAGAGACTTTTTATTTTTCAACGAATTGAGTAAAAAACAGCAGCAGCCACCAGAAACAGTCTTGGCTCTAACTGAAATGAAATTTGAATGTAAATGGTCCTCCTCCAGAACCAAAGGGGTTGAATCCTTGCCACGTGTTCCAGTTCCTGTGGAAAGGGTTGTTGCCTCCTTGCTGACTCTCTGCATCCAGTGGATCCTCTCCCGCATCAAACTTCCGCCTCATTTCTGGAGGAAAGAAAGCCAGTGTGGAATCATGGCACAGTAATAGCAGTGCTTCCCTGGAATACTTCAGGTGCTGTTATAATCTAAATGCCATTTGCAACAGCACTTGAGGCAGGAGACACCCATACCCTTGAAGGAAGCATATCCAGAGTTACTCAATCCTAGAAATCTCTGCAAGATGATATCCCAGAAAGAGACCCTTGGAGTAATAAATTTTCTTTGACTTTTAACAGAAATCAGTGAAACCCAGTAAGTATTTCCAGGTTTACATCTGCTGTCATGTAACAGACTGGATGTAAATATTAGTGCACTACTTTCTCAAGAGGGATAAAGGGAAAGAGGGAAGCTGAATACCTGTTATGTCTTACACTTTGCTGCATTTCTAACTTACTGTAAAAAAGCAAAAATATTAAGTCACTGCATCATTACCTGGGTCAGTGAGGACTTCTTTAGCTGCTGCTATATCAATGAATTTTTTTTCTGCTTTCTTCTTTTCTTCCTCACTTTGGAAGTTATCAGGATGCCACTGGGATGCCAGCTTTCTGTAAGCTTTTATGATTTCTTGCTTTCGAGCATTTCTGGATAGATAAAATTACAAAGAACTTAATTCTCTAATTCATGTATCACACTAGTGAATCTACAGGCTTATTTTAAACACTGAGACAGTAATTAAGGGCATGAGAAAAATTATAAGGTGCTAGTTAATCTTCTGCAAGTGGCACTGAAGATTCTTTACACAAAACAAAGCAAGCAGGTTTCAACCTTAAACAAAGATCATTCACTCTTATTTCACCACTCATTTACTTTACTGGGAAAGATGCTACTGCCACACACTATGCAGAATACAGTTCCCAGTCTGAAGAATTTGCATTCATAACAAAAACACAAAAAGCAGAGATCAAGGTAGTTCAGGGTTGGAAGGATGATCAACACTAGTTCAGAACTGGACATCTGCTTGCTCCTCACTAGAAAGGGAACTTGTTGGTTTCTCGAGGTTAATGGAAAGTATTTTTTATATGTTTCAGTTAGTCCTTCCAAACTCTTCCAATCTAACACAATAACTTCCACAATTGTAATTTTTGTTGCTTTTAGTAATTCCTGCCAGTCTTCAGTTCTTCCCCAATTCATTTGCCAGACTGGCAATCATCTATACTAAGAATTTCTTGCCAAATGATTTATTTCCCCTCTTACCAATGTTGTTCTTCCATTCTTTCTAAAGGATTGTAAACAAATGCTACTTACAAGCTGAACACTATTAAATTAGTACAGCAGCACAGTGAAGGCAGCAAGATACAGGAAAACTCAGCATAACAAATTCAAGTGAACAGCCCTATATGTGCTGGTTAAATAACCAACTTTCACATCATCATCTCTGGAATTAGTATCTCACCTTTTTACTCCCAGGATTTTATAGTAATCCCTCTTCTGTGATTGCTTCAGCATTCTCTGGGCACGTTCGAGCCCCTCCCGAATCTGCTGGTCATTTTCACTATTGGCTTGAGCAGTCTCATAGTCTTTAATAGCTTTTATTTAAAAAGGGAATGAAAGAAGATTACACAACTCTATAAACTTCCATTTAAAGAACTCAACCACTCAAAAAACTCAAGCTTTGCTGCAAAACTTTCATTTCAACTTGACATTTTAAAATATTTTTTTCTAAATTAGAAAACCTTGGAGTAGAGGAAATTCACTTTCATATATAAATGAGGTAATTTTCTTTCTTTAGGTTCATTACACTTGTGGGAAATGAAGGAGAAGGGAAGTTACCAGATGCAGGTCACAAAACCCTCTAGATGTTGCAACAGGCACAGGAATAACATAACAAGCACCCGGGAGTGGGAGCAGGGAACAGGAGCCAAGAAGCAGATTCAGCAACCAGTACTTGAAGAGCCACTGCCTGATGTCAGTCCCACACTGCTGTTCAATTGCAGGATGGATTATCCAGAGTATTATTCATTCTCCTCCCCCAGGCTGCACTTTATCACACAATAGAAAGTCTCTTCTTCTTTAATGACTATAAAGACAGAGTTCAGACTACCAGTAAGTTCATACTGATATGGAAAGATTAATATTGGCTTTTTACACCTCTGCATACATAAGATGAAGACTGTTATATTTTAAGGTTTGGGTTTCTTTCCAACACCATACTCTCACTTTTATTTCAAGAGCTGCATTTCTCAGGAATGAAAGCAAGAGGGATGCTGCAATGTATTCATGAATTTTTAAAACATTTGAGGTCTACACTTTTTTTTTTAAGTAAAATCTGTTATTACTGTAAGTGGTAACAATGCTTAAGACACCAAATTTATTTATTATTTGATATCAAAATTTATCAGGGGAAGCAACTATCAAAGTCTTTAATGAGACTACTCTTCTTTCACTGTTATAATCCTCAAGGTCTCATTTGCAGATCCAAGTCTCCGAGGTTTCTCAAGTTAGACAAAGTACTTGCATCAGATTATTTCCAAGCAGATGCTATTTCTCAGCAGGTGTTACATTTGTTTTTCACTGTTTCTGAGCAAGACAGCAGGAAGTGCTAATGAATTTGTATTACCCAGACATTTGATACCACTGCAATCTTGTTTCCATTATTGGGGAAAAAAAATAACCCAAAAAGTATTGCCAGTGCCCCAACAATTTCATAGGCTATTACAAGCCAAACAAAACTTCTCTTCATTTTCTCATCACTGGACACTGTCATCTGCTGCTTGAACAAAGCATTTTGGCTTCTGCTGGTGTTTTTAATAATTTGTCCAGTCATTTAAAACAAAAAACAAAACCCAACAAAACCCCAGGAGTGTGAACTAATGCGTGTGCCCAATATATGCTGTTGAAACTGATAAAAATAATGCAAATGCAGGGTTTCATTATGCTGCTTTACTGCTCCAATAACTTTAAGCACCAGAGTACTTAATCTGCTTCATGTAGTACTGGGAGGTCCCACCACAACGTCCTGCCAAGTGCAGATCAGATTGCTCAGATTCACTGAGCAGCACATTACCTACAGTGGGCACTACTGGGGGAAACCAGCCAGCTCAGGGATCTGCCACAACAGTATTGGATTGTTCTTCTTTTTTTAAAATCAACTTCCTTATTTAAAGACTGCAAGCATTAAGCATGTGGGAAGGTAAGGTTTGCTTTCAGTGCTGCACACTGCAGAGGGAACACGCCCAGCAAGTACATTCTGCTCTTTCACATTTCAGTTTGGACAGTACACTCCAGTGCAGGAATTTTCTTCTTTCAGAGAGCTAATTGCTCTCTCCACTTGAGGAGTGAGGCTTGAAGTAGGTGAGCAGGATGGCAGCTTCATGACAATGTTTGCTATGAAATCAGGAGACTTATTACTAATTCACAGTATGTCAAGTGAGATATTGAACCAATACTTTAGAGCTACTATTTCTAAAAGCACTAGTACCTCACAAACCAACAGAAGAGTCACTGCTGCTGCTTACTGGCCTGCTATTCCAGAAAACATCCTTTCTTCTTTTCATCCTGTTCCACGACATGGAAGGAACAACTAGTTTCCAGTGACACTTTCAATTTAAATACTTCAGTAAAATCTAACTCCCCTCCTCCCAATAAAAGTCTTCACGCTTTCTCAAAAGGTAATCCCACTGTATCTCTAAACAACTTTGCTGGCTCTGGGACCTTGTCTGCATTTTTAAAACAGACTGAGATCAATTCTGCGTATGTAATAATGGCCAGTTTCCTATCAAACATGAGTAACTGCAGACAACCTACAGCCAAGACTGTCAGAGAAATAACAGGGCCAGTTATGCTCTTGCTGAAACCTCTGCCAGTAGTAGTAGCAGAGGGAGAAATTAGTGTGTCCTGGCCAATTTTGAAACAGCAAGGCAGGTTTTTTCCTTCTTTGACAAAACTTGTGCTTTAGACAAATAGACTCCTGTACTTAAGAGGTATGCCAGAAAGGGAGTCATTACACATCTGTCTCTGTCGACAAGCCCTGGATCACATGTGAGTATAAAGTAATTAAAACCATTTGATTAACTCAGCTACACATACCGAAGCATATCTTGAACATTTAGCAATAATCGCCATCAAAGCTCTCAATTACAAGTACTTTGAAATCCCTGCCTTTAACAAGAAAACAGGTGTGTCCATCTTGAAAAAATTTTTGAGGGAAGAATAAGAATCAGTTTGCCCCTTTAAATATGAGACTACAATTTTCATTGCCCTACTGTTCTCTACAGCAAAGACAAATCAGCCATCATTCTAAAGCAGTTAAAATGCAAGGATAAATGAAGACACCTCCAGGCAGACTAACCTTAATGGGCTGTAATGCTGTTTATGCAGGCTCTGCTGGAAGGCAGAGCACAACTACAACCACCTCACTACTGTCAAGTGCAGGAGGAAGGCACAGCATACACTAAAGAACAGTGACCTGGAGCAGCACAGTTCTATTCTAGAATGGTTGTTCACTTGGAACCAGGCTAGGCCAAGCCTTGCAGGCACCAGCCCTGGAAATAAGCTCTCCCAGATCCCAAGTTTCTCTCTGTTTCCTTGTATCCTACAACAGGAAGGCATTTGCTCCAGCACAAAACCAAGCTGGCTCTCTGAATTTGTGCAGAGCCTTGTTACAAAACTTTTCTTTCCTCTAATTTGCAAGAGTTGAGTCACCACCCCTGGAGGTTTTTAAAAGGCATGTCCATGTGTCACATGGGAACATGGCTTAGTGCTGGACTTGGCAGCACAGGGTTAATGACCTTGATAATCTTAGAGGTTGTTTCTATGATTCTCTGGAATAGGATGTGTTTTACAAAAACTCCATATGGAAAATGCAACCTCAGGAATAGAATCAGTTTACTGCCTTTAGCAGCACTACAGAGATCCATGGAGGTGAAGCAAAGGCTGCTAACTTCCTCTGCCCTCAATGCATGCCAGGGAATAGAACAGTATTATTTCATGCTGCCATCTCAAGACATTAAAATTGAGGTCTTAAAATGGATTTACATCAACCTAGCTACAATTACCTTTTACCTCTAAACACAAGTGTCC
This sequence comes from Poliocrania exsul, assembly GCA_035041345.1. Lineage (NCBI taxonomy): Eukaryota > Metazoa > Chordata > Aves > Passeriformes > Thamnophilidae > Poliocrania > Poliocrania exsul. The sequence goes on along the minus strand of JAWWLZ010000001.1, from coordinate 78,288,921 downwards.
AACATTGCTGATTGTATAAAACATGTTTAAGGTGAGTGAGCTGTACAGTCTCATCAAACATCCTGAGCACGGCCCACTGTTGTAAAGACAACTCTGCTGTAGATAAAACAAGTACTTTCCACTTACACTAATCAAGGCAAAATTACCACCAGGTATTTTTGTAAATCTGCAACTACCAGTGCTAATTAAGGATGACAACAAGAATCAAAGTATATGTTAAAAAAAAACCTTTGAAACACTGAGTGCATTTTAAATGTCCACAAAAAAGTATCTGCCAACTGCATGCAACTCTACCTTCTTCGTACAGGTCTTCCAGCAAATAAGCTTCTGCTCTGTCTTTCAGAGCATTCACGTTGGTTGGTTCCAGTTGTAGAACTTCTGTACAAAGTTTTATGGCTTCTGTGGCCTGCTGATTCTAGAGAGGAGAAAGTAAAACAAAATTCATGTAATTGTGAGGGTTTTGTTTGGTGTTTATCTGCCTTAAAGAAGTTTACAGAGGGAGATAAGCAGAGTTACCTTTGATAAGCAGTGACAGATTCTTTCTTTGGCACGAGTAGAATAAATTGGGACTTCTGGCTCAGTTTTCATTACAGATTCATATTTACTGATAGCATCTTCGTACCTGTTTAAATCATAAAGCAAAATATCCTGAGATGTGATCACTATCTTAGGGTGTTGCAATTTATTTACCAGTCGTGAAACTCACAGATTTTCACATCCTCCTGGCAATGCACCTTAACGTTAATAGCCTTAAAGGTGAGCTGTGAGACAACAGAATGAAGAAAACTTGCAGCCCCTTCAAGAATTACATCCCCATTCCTTTTTCTGAGACAGAAGAGCAGGCACTAAGCCTGGCAGGCTTTTGCAGCAGACAGTAACTACCCACCCTCACCTTGCACAGCCAGCAGTCTCTAGATGTGCCTCCTATCCAGCAGGCCACTCCGCACTTGAAAATAAGGAACTCCCTCCCTCTCCAATATCTGAGGTGGACTAAGTCTGGAGTCTTGCTGCAAGCACTGTACTGTCTGCAGGGTACAAAAGGTACCTATTCACATAGGTACAATAAAAGCTCTTTATGCCAGCCTGAATTAGGTCATTGCTTTCTCCTTTTCTTCTTCACAAGTCACACAGTAAAATGTATTTTTGCTGTGAAGGTCTGAAAGATGCTAAAGTTCCATGGTTTGAGCAAGAAATGGATTAGAACATTTATCTAAAAATGCAAGAGTAACTGAACCCATGGGTTGCTATGAGCTGGAGAAATTCAAGCTCTCAGAAGACTCCCTGAAACTGTGCTGATACTGGATTAAGGAGTGAAGAGAGTTCAAACAGACTGATGGCTTAATAAAACTGGTCTCAGCTGTGCTTATTCACATTCCTGATGCACTTCATTTTAAAAACCCACCTTGACAATGTCTAATGATTTGTTAGAGGTCCTTACAGTTGGATGTCATGTGCTTGAGAACACATAAAACTGAAGCAAAGCAAGAAATAGAAGAATACAGAGGCACTGACTATCTGTTTAGCAGGGTGCATAAAAAAAGTCCATCAGTCAGATCCATTTTTGCCACCAAGGCACTGCAGAATTACTAGGTGGTTTTTGTGTGAAAATGTGGTCCTTTAATTGCAGAATAGTTGAGGTTGGAAGGCATTTCTGGAAGTCATCTGGTCCAACCCCACTGCTCACATCAGCTGCCCAGGATTGTGTCCAAACAGTTTTTTAATAACTCCAAAGTGGGGACACTCCACAACCTCTCTGAGCAGCCTGCACCACTGGAAATGAGAAGGTAGTAAAAAGCATTTCATAATGTTCAAAGGGAATTTCAGTTTGCACCTGTTGGCCTGATTCTGCCTGAATCATCACTGAGCAGAGCCTGGCTCTGTCCTCTTGGCACCCTCCTTCCAGGTACATTGATGAGACCACCCTGTGGCAGAGGAGGCTCAAACAGTCCCAGCCATCTCAGCCTTTCCTTGCAGTAAAGAGATGCTGCAGTTCCCCAGCCATCTCAGTGGGACTTCACTGGACTTTCTCAGTAGCTTCATCTCTCCTGCAGGGGGGAGCCCTGCACTCCAGGTGTGGCCTCATCAGTGCTGCGTAATAATATACGAGAGCTGAAAACTCATCCCTGTCTTGGTCTTACTACCTGCTGCAGAAAGAAGTTAAGTATGCAAAGAGGAGACAGTGGCACGGAAGGAATCAGAATAGGATTGTCGCTATGGAAGTCAATATTTATTTTAATTGTAATTTGAGAGCTGTACTCAGTTATCCACTTCAACTGACAGATGCAAAAAGTATCACTTAATCAGCTCCTCAATCAATAACTTGGTGCCTCCGTTGTGGTTTTTTGGGGTTTTTTTCTAATATAGCAGTGAATACTTACCTGCCTTCTCTGATGAATTCCTCTGCTGACTCAATTTGTTTATTGAGTTTCTTTACTTGCTTATATAGAGAGAAACACTGCTTGTGATCTTGGTCCAGTTTCAGACACTCCCGGACTTCACTTTTCACAGGGAGGTAAGGAGAAGGTAAAAAAAAAAAATATATCAGCCATACAATGAAATTTCACCTAGGAATGCAATGCAACATAGACAACCTGTCCAGAACAACAGTTGACTTCTTTACATCATCTCTCCCTTCATCCAAAAAATTAAGTTAAAGTGAGACCAACAAAATAAGTCTCCCAGAACATACAGGGATATTTGTTAGGCTTTGGTTTTAATTATTTTGTATTGCCAAATATGCAAAAGATTAAATGTTACATTAATAACTGACTGAATAGAAGAAAAAAAATTCAGCAGTCATCAGATAAATATATTGGAAAATTACAACCAGTTGTAACTCAGATATATTACAAAATTCTCAGTCGTACCTTTAAAAATCAAAAACCTATTCTTGAAATCACTATGGAAAGTGACATCCAGCTACCAAAAGTCAGCACAGAAGTGACCTATGAGCTCCCCAGATTAAGTATACTCTGGAAAGGGTATGCCTAATGCAAAGCAATTAGTTCAGTGTTACTTTTACCCAGCTACAAAATGAATTTTTGCAGTTACAATCACATGCAGTTTCCATCCTCCAGCCAAGAAAAGAAACTCTGGGTTTTTCAGTTCTCTTCACCTCTTACTAGAGATTCTGTGGCCAAAACCACATTGGAAAGAGTCTGCAGATGAAAGTATCACATCTGAGATCATGATCAGCACAGAAACCACTTCTGCGCAAAAAGAAGCAATTACATCATCTGGCCAGGGAGGCACAGAGGACAGACAACTGCCTGTGCCCAATCCAGACTGTCATCTCCCAGACTGACTGGGGACATATGGGAGTAAGACCTTAAACATAATTCAATTTGAATAAAAGGGTAGGACATTATCAAAAAGCATCCAAAATACTGGACACTGTCTTCAGGAATGAAAGGTCAACAGCTCTGGACCTCCAGCTCTTCATACCTGGATGCTCCTGTAGTTTTTATTTATTCTCAAACCTCTGACCTTAATGTGCATGTTTTCTGTCTGCATTGTAAACTTCACTTGCATAAAAGTTCAAGGTTAAAAAATAGGCTCCACCAAAGCAAGTTTAGAGTAGCACTTCCTTCCAGGATGGAGAAATACAGTACAGACAGTACTTGTAAGTAACTCTGGCAGACACATACTCTGCCTTCTATTTAAACAAACAACAGTAGTTGCTCCATCCCAAACCCACACAAATCGATATTTCATGGTTTATCACGACCTACATAGTTACATTTTCGGCCAATTATAATGATTACAGCAAATAGTAAAATTACCTGAGTGATAACTCATGGTCCCCCAGCTGATAATATATTTTGCTGATTTTATAGAAGGCTTCAGTATTATCATTCTTTAATTTGGCAGCAGCTTTCAAGTCACTAATAGCTTTGCTCGGTTCCCCTTCCTTTATGTAACACTCTGCTCGAAGTTCACGTAGCTCTGCATCCCAAACACAGACCTTGAGAAATCAAAACGAAAGCTTGGGTTTGGTCCATAACACTTCACTACTTTTTCTCCCCAAAAGAAAAATCCCATTTAATTTCACTTTGGCAACTGCAATAGCATAAGGTTCAAGCTGCATGCAGAGCTCATGAAATTAGCATCTCTGCTTCCTGGTGGATGCTGTGATGCACCTGCCCAAATAGAAAACAGAGCCCTGAAAAATTTGTAAATTATTCAATGAGCTCATGCAGGGAGATGAATTAAATCTACTGGCACTACTTAAACTAGGACAGTCTGTTGAGCCTCCAGGAAAGGATATCAGAATCATAAATTATTATATCTTCCCAAAAGAACAGAGCTAATGAACAGCAAGGATCAAGCTGTCAGTTGTCCTGTAGGAAGAAGCCCCTGGGTAAGATGCAGCTCCACAAAATTTGACCTTAGTATCCGGATTTTAATAATACAGAAAGGTAATAATGTCACAGTAGGGCAAAAATAATTACTCATAAGGAGCTGCCTACCAAAATTTGGTTTACAAAATTAACTCTGTGTCTTATCAGTTGTTTGTAAACTATCATTTTAGAGGAGGCTTTTCTGCTTTTCCACTTCCCCTTCCCATAAACAAACTCCTGCACTGTGGCAGTTTCTTCAGCAAAAGTTCCAATGTTGTAAATTCCAAGTCAACAGTGCTAATGTGTATGTGAAGTCACAGCAGTTAACTGTCTTTTAATATATATTTCTATATGACACACAAAATTCCCACATGACTGAATTATTTACAGTTACACTATCAGACTACCTATACCAATAAGATTGAACAAATATAAATACCTATGGAACATGCTGAAAATTCAGCTAGCTATATACATCGTTAACTTTGGGGGAGGTTTTGATCTTTTGTTACTCCATTTTCTCAAGCCAAAAACCATCTGCAGGTAGGCAATGAAAAATCCAGAGGGAAAAACCTACACCTCCTGTATTTGACAAAACTTCATTTATTCCAGAACAACTTTTTACCCAGCTTCCCCAAACACCAAACTGTGGCCTAATAGGAAAGTATAATTGATAAGGTTATCTACAACAGAAGTTTAGCTGAAGTTGTATCTTTAACCCAAACTACAAATTATTATTTTGATTTTTTTTGCATCTAGTGCTCCGCCTTCTCCACTCTCCAACTTCATTATGGAGTCCCAGCTCTCAGCAAAACTAAACCAGTTACACCAAGTGTTTTCACATGAGTGAAAAAGCGATTAAACAAAAACACACAGATGTCAAACAGAAGCTCTTACTTTCCTTTCACAGGACCATTTTACTTAACACTTACTGCCAAGATTTCATCAAGAAGAGAAATAGCAGCTTCGTAATCCTCTTGCTGGTAGGCAGATAATGCCTGTGAATGCAGGCGCTGCAGCTCATCAGATTTTGTCAGCTGAGTCTGGGCTTCTTTTTCCTCATTATTGCTGGGATTTGATTTGAGCTACAAATATTAACAAGGACAGACTGAAATGCTTGATCAAGGATCTCTTTTTGCCCCATTAATAATCATATCATGGAGAACTGACTAAAGCTGTAAATAAAGCAAAATTAGTTTCAAAATTTGACTAGAAGTGTTTTCATGTCCAAACTTTGGAAAAAAGAAAAGACATTTTGAGCTCTAGCATAAGATGTCAGAAGTCAAAGAGATCCAATTGCCCCCCCTCACCATGCTTGATCACTTACCCTCTGGACACATCACACACAGCAGTCACTGTCTCCCCTCCATCACCCACTGGAAGTTGTGGACCTCTCAATTGTATCCTAATTAATTCACCTCTCTGCACACAATTATTAAACCCTGGAGTCCTCAGCATCAGTAGAGAGTGCAACCATGTGGCATAATTGCATCCCTCACTTTAAGCACAATACATATTTATAAATTCATGACAGAGATAAATATGTCTCAAGCAGTGTTACTGTAAACCTGTGTTTCTCATATTTTCCCAAAAAAAGTGGCTGCAGCAGCAAGTTAAAAGGCTGCAGCTGAGAGAAAGGCTCGGCTGGGATCAACTGGGTGTTTACGCTCTTTGTTTCTTACGTAGCTTTAAACAAGTCTAAAGTCTTGTCTACAAGGACTCTCCTTACTCAAACCCCTCTCTTTGAGCAAGTAGAAGGGGTTACAAGTTACTTGCCTTCATTTGTTTAAGCATCTTTGTATTTCCAAATAAAATAAATAAATCAAATAAAATCTCGCAGGCAACTTTGCTGTTACCCAGGAAGATAAATATGGGCCAGAAAGAATCTCAGCCATTCCCTAGAAAAGCCAGGAAGTAATTTGTAGGATTAAGCACTGGCTTCATACTTGTTGCTGATCAGAATGACTTCCAGAATTTTAAAAGGGACAAGATCAGCATGCCTTGATTTTTTTGTTGTTTTACAATCAAAACTTGCATTATCTTGCATTCTATACACAAAATGTTCACTAAAGTCAATGAGTCCTCAAAGGTATCCAGTACTTTTTTTTCCCCTCATTTATCTCCAAGTGGCCTCTTCCCTTTTACTCACCAGTAAGTTCTTGAAACACTCCTATTTTGTGCTTATGTCTCTCATGTAATTCAAGCCAGCCCTCAGAAGTCCTTTAACATTATTTCTCCTGCTTCCAACACTTAAGTATATGAAAGGAAAGAACCTAAATGCAGCATCAAAAGCATGTACAGGTCCCACACTTTGTATTCAATTCTTCATTTTAAGTCCTTCTGAACCCGATGTAGTTGATTTTTGCCAGGTAAAATGGAACAAGTTGTACTTAGACCTGAAAAGTCTCCTTTCTTCCCTACGCTGTCCTTCAGCAAGAGAAGACAAATTCGATCAAAGAGTCTTCTTTGTAGGCTGATTCCTAATAAAAGTCTCAAAGAGGCTTTTCCTCTGGTTAGAACTCTGCCTACAAACACTTGATGTTATGCACCCACCTTTCCCCCAAAATCTCGAGGTTGTAAATTTCTATACCTTCAATTTGAAAAGTACCAAGTCTACAAAATTCTCTGAAGTTCTGAACTCTTTGGTTCCAGCTGACTCGTTTGATTTCTCCCTCAATTCCTCAGCATTTCCTTCTTAAAAATTAAGAGCTTTTGCTATGGATGAGCTTTACACTTCCATTTAAAGTTATCTTACAGTAACACTGCACTCCTCAGACTCACAGTATGTTTCTTGTAGTTCATTTGGAGAAAAGGTCAGTGAAACATGAAAAGCAGTGTTACAACCATGCAGACAAGTCCAACAGTAATAAGGACCATTTAAGTGAAACATCCTAGATAATTTTAGGGAGTACAAAATGTCTGGTTGACAAAGAAAGGAAAACTTTTCAAGCTATCTTTCAATCTAAAACCATCAAGCATTTGTGTTACAGTATGATGAAAATGTACACTCAGAAGCTCTTAACAAGTTATCAGCATATTGCTATGATGCAACATTAACTAAAGCAGAAAGAAGCCTGTTCATTCCACTCCCAGAAAAAAGCTGTACACATGATGCAGTTCTTTGGTACTCTCATTTTAGGTTTACTCTCCAATCCTCTTTTTCTATCTTTCTGCACTAGGATCAGAGGACTGTAACATCACTACCAATAATGAATCACATTTCAATACCTTTTTCCTGTGAAACAGCAAGTTTAGGGTAGGGGTAACAACAGAACTGCTTGCACTAAGTGTGTCAGATGCCCAAGAAAGGACCACGATGAATTTAATGCAGGTCTCAGGCAAACCTAACCCTCCTCTGTGTGCTTCACCAACAGCCTGCAAGCACAAAGCCAGGGCTGTGCTCTGCTCAGCTCTGCAGGACAAGCACTTGCTACCGGTGAACGTGCTCTCAGCACAGGATCCTTTGCTCTCTTTGAGCTTTATTATGTTTGGATTACAACTCTGAAGGAGTTGCAGCTTAGCAGATGGCTCCTTCTTGCTGCTCCAAGTTAACATTAGCTTTTGTTCACTCCACTCCCCCCTCAACCTGTGCCTAATTCCTTTACTGAAAACAAAGGCCAGTATACAGGAATGGCTTTGTTACAGTAAGTGTCTATCACAGATTTACTGTTGCATGTGCTGCTTTATTTTATAGCCTAGTCTCAGTATAGGGGAGAAACAAACCCTGGGGTAAGCAAAACCCTACTTTTTCCCCTTCAAGTAAGCAAGACTGAAGGTGAGTGAATCACCTTCATTCAATTTATCAAGTTGAACTTAACAGCATTCGTGTATGTATCTTTCTCTCTGTTACTCTCAGTGAGAAAAGCAGCTTCTTCCAGAATTTTCTATCAAGGATTGACTCAAAACTTTGCAACATTATCTTGCTGCACCCAGGAAAAGGTATTGGAAATTCACTTCACGAAATCCAGCTTTTTGTTTTGTTTTGGCAAGATCATTATCCTTTTGCAAGCTCCTAAGGATGATTTCTATTTAAAGTAGGCAGCCTTGCACTTGCAGTTAAACATCAAGTATTTGAAAGTTTTCTGATGAGAAAAGCATTTTAACAAGCAAAAAAATTCATGCTGGTTTTCACAAAGCAACATATCCCACCTCACCGTGCCCCCTTGTCCTACTGCTGAGTGTCTGGAACAAGTAACTGCTGCCTATTAAGTTTGCTAAGAACTCTTTTTTTCAGGATGTTTCTTTCCAGAGGCACAGGGAAGAGTTACCAAACAAGGCTAAGCTAATTCAATGGTTTACCATGACCTGTCTGCTTTCCAGCTATAAGTCCTACAACTTCCTTTGCAAAGGCCCATTAACAACACAGGGAAAAGCTGGGCACTTCGTACAAGAATTCTAATGAAGAAGAGTTACAACCACCTTGAGGGGAAAAGAACCAAAACCATAACCTCAAAAACCATACTCACAAAGAGTATAGATTGAAGATATACAGGCTGTTCATCCGTAGTATCTGTTTATAAGAAAGATACTAAAATACTGTCAACTTGAAAAACTATTAAATATTGTTTTTTGAAAAAAATATTGTTAAAACCCCCAAATGTTACAGACACACTTTGCTTACAGGTGTCCAGTGCCACTAACACAGACATATCTACACATTCTAAAGCTGTTCTATTTTCTTGCTTTTCAAACTTAAATACACAGACCATGCAACTGATTAGGCTTGTGAAAAACCTTCTGAGGGGAACTGAAGGAACCTCTGTGGCTTGTATTATCCAAGATCAAGACATCACACACTCAAGGAAAATGTACAAAGGAAAGCCCTGCACTAGTAACATATTAAGTAACACAGCTATAACAATAAAGAGATTAGAAAAAAAAAAAGAAATATTTAAATACCTTTCATCCTTTAGCCAGGAAGCTACAGATATAACCCCAGTATCACAGAGGAATGTACTTAGAAACACCTAATGTTACTTTAATGTGGTTAAGAGAGCCTCAAATACCCAACCCAAGTTAGCAACTTAAGCAAATCAGGTTACCTTACAGTGCCCTAAGATGGTCTTTCCCACCTACATCCAGAACAGAATTATTACACATACCAACCAACCCTGGAAAACTACTGTCCAATATATTTTGCAATTGCCAAGGGTTTCTCTGGACTAAAATGCAATTTGCAGATGTACAGAGCTCAGTCACTTGGCCTTGGCTGACATCTAGTGGAGCTGGAAGCTGTGCCTTCAGTTTCCAGCTTTTAAGTGTTTGTTCTTCCAGGGCAGACAGAATTGCTCAATTTACAGTATTTATTGCAACAAACTGCAACTATGAATGCTACAGGCAGTCTTTAAAAAGACTAAAATTTAAAAGAAATATGACAACTTGGTCCTTTCCACACTTTTCACTAGAACAGGAACGTTCTATTCTACTTTTTACAGAATTCAGCAACTCAAGTGCTTGTCATTTTCTCTAGATCACAAGCAGAGTCACAGACAACACTATAAGGCACATACATAGGGTTGCCAGGATTTGCATTGCTTTTGTCACCTTTCCAGACGGCCTTCCCTCAACTAAAGCAAGCCAATATCCCTTTTATTTTCAGTAAAAGTCACATGTTTACAGATAAAATAAACATTCCAGGGCTTTCATGGCTTGACAAGACTGTTGATGTGCCCAGAGATCTGTCCTATTGACTTCTACCATTCAGAAACTACTGACCAAAACAGAAGGAACTTGTTATTAAAGCATATGGACACTCAAGGTTACAGTATAGAAATAAATCCTATTCATACAGCATGAGCACAACTTTCTAAAAATCACCACAGGATTCTGCTTAATCCCTTTTCCATGTGGGAAACCTGGCCTGTGTAAAGAATTCCATTAGCACAGTGCATATGTTGGCCAAAAGGAGAAGTGTCTAGAAATGCAGTACTGCTTAATATGTGAAAGCATTAGTCTGAATCACACCCTCTCTCCAAACCTCACGATTAATGTCAGCCACCAGGAAAGTACAGAGCAGGAGGGGGGAAGGCAATCTAAAAATAAGACATAAGGCTCTGCTCCCAAAAAGGAACACTGCAACCTTTCCAGTGAGGCATTCCCATTGCCTGCTTTCACTCTAGCACTGCCTCACAAGACAGTCACCACTGACAGGCCACAGAGGGCAGGAGTGTACACAGAAATGTTCTGCTAAGCAATCATTTAAGTCTAAAGAAGCCTTCGGTGCTCACCACAAAACTTTTCCCACATACTATGACACTGTACAGAAAGAATATGAGGATATAACATTGTTTTCTTTTCAGGCCTATACACTAAAGGATAGTTTCATTATTATATGTAAAGAATATTTTTGATGATTTTTAAGCTCTACACCAAACCACTGGTCTTACAAAGTTTACCTGTCATTATCCCTCCATTTAGATGGGCTGAATTTTTCTTGTTTTTTCTCTCCCTCAAAAATGACTGCACCTCTTAAACTGCTGAGATCCCTTCTAAGGAGCATGGTTCCAAGAGAAGGGATGCGAAGGGAATAAAGGGTTTTCAGTGTCCACAGGGATTCAACAGACTTCTGGAACACGCTATGAGAAAACAGCATTTTAAGGTTGGCTCATTATATCAGTCACCTTGCAGTTTTGGTAGGCACAGGAAACAACACTGGGACACTTAATGCAAGCATCCCACAGGGAACTGGGAACTATCTCACTCCTACATGTCTGTCCTTGAGTAGTACAAGTAAAATTGGCCTCCTTAGTTTCCACACTCTGACCTAGTTTCTCCAATTCAAGAATGGGGAATATTCTAAAATCTGATCTCCTATTCCCTTTAAATCAACACCTGACCCAAACAAGCAATCTCCTGTGTGAAATCACATAAAAGAAAACACACCCATGATCATTCAAGGGTATACAATCTACTTCAAAAGCAGCTGACATTACCAGAAGGAAGCCCAACCCATCTACACAACAAACCTCTCAAAGAAATAGGTATTCTTAAAAGATTCGAGGTATGCAGCATAATATAAACTCTTCTCCATAATAATAAATTAATCTGTTACAAATTATTACTTTAATATAGGCTCATTTTTCTTGAATATACTATATTTTAATGAACATTGTGCTCTTCAGAAGAGACCGCTTGCAGTTCCCTAAGTACACAGGCAATACTGCTCACAGAACAAGGAAACTGGGAAGTAAGATTTAGGACCAATATGTATCTGTGTATGTGTATGTATGGCCAGACTGAAGATTTGGGAAGGGCTCTCCCCACGTGGGTGTGCCCTTCCAGCCTGTGCAGTGGATTTTTTAGGTGAGGCACAG
>JAWWLZ010000001.1:78224106-78239242 GCA_035041345.1 Poliocrania exsul | reverse complement strand
TGGCCTTCTTGGCCACCTGGGCACACTGTTGGCTCATGTTGAGCTTCCTGTCAATTAGTACCCCCAGGTCCCTTTCTACCTGGCTGCTCTCCAGGGCAGTGAAATGCAGGACTTTAAACCAGTTGAGAGCAATATAAAAATGCATCATTAGATAATGGAATGTTGAAGTAATTTAATAGATAAAGTGGGGTAAATGTGCATGGGAAAAAATAATTCCAAGTTCATCTACAAAATGATGGGTTCTCAGCTGAATGCTATTACTGAAGGGCAAGATCTTAAGGTTATGTTACACAGTCCTAGGGAAATGTTAGCCCAGTAGGTAACAGCAGCCAGCAAAGAAAATCAAATGTTGCAAATTATTCTGGAAAATCACTGTGCAAGCCACAGTCTAAATACAGCGTGTGAGTTTTGTCCCTTCGTCTCAAAAAGGGATAGGATAGAACTGTAACATTACAGAGATGGGCTACAAAGATGATTATTCAGTAGTTGGAATGATGAGCATGTTGAGAGTTGCCAGTCTGAAAAAGAGACAGCAACTTGGTGACGGTGGAGGGTAAGATACTGATACCTGTAAGTCATGAGTTACACAGAGTGAATAATAGTCAGTCATTCACTCTGGTTTGCAGGACTTTATCAAATGAACCTTAGCAGGAGCCAGATTCAAACAACAACAAAAGTACTTGGCTCTTCATGCAGCTTGTGGAGCTCACAAGCAAAAGATGTTACAGTTGGTAAAAGCTGTGTAGCCACAAGGGACTGCTCAAGTGTATGAGGAGAAATGTATTCAAAGTTACTAAGTTATTGGAGTTTGCAAAACTGTGTCAGGCTGAGTAAGTCCTCTGAGCTGGAAACAGTTGGCAGCTTGGAGCCTGTGAAGGAGAATGTGAATGTTTGATTGTCCCAGTATTAGCCTTTCCCAGCTGTACACTTAAGGCCTCTGTAAGAAACAGGATGCTGAACTAGGTGGATCTTTGATATGGCCAAGTAAGGTCGTTTGTGTGTTAGTCAGTAGAAAATAACAAACTATCAAAACTTTCTTGAAACATGCTTGTTTTGCTAGCAAAATGCATAGTTTTCCAGGCTAGAATTCTTCAGAAACTTTTGGGGTTTTACATCACAATATTGCCCATCAAAAGTGACTGCTTCTCACATGTAGTTTGGGTGCTTGAATTCATGTTGCATGTGAGAAAAAGTAACAAATAATGTTTTAAAAAATTTCAGGAATGTGAACAGCAAAAATCAAAAGAAGAAGAAATTCTACAATCATTTCATAAATGGAAAGAGGAGGAAAGAGGGAGATTGGCTGAGGAAATAGAAAAAATGAAAGAGATGTTTATGAAAGAGCTTAAGGAGTTATATTCAAGAAATTCAACCTTAGAAAATGTAAGCAGTTTAAATTTTCTAACACTTTAAGGCATGAATCACTTACAGTAGGTGGCAATGAACTTCACATATTTGAAATGTGATGTAGTCATTGTAAAGTTCTTCTACAGAATTCTCCAATAATGGTTGAACAATAGCCATTGTTGTATCTTTGTATACTGGTACTTTATTAACATAATTTCAGTTTTTTGGTTTTTTGTATTAGCTTTGTTTTGACGAATGATGCCTTCAGCAACTGTGTCAGTTTTTCCTTACTCCTCAACCTTTGAATGCCTGTCTATAGGTTGGTAGATAATGTTATGACTGCTGTCTGTTAGGTATCCTTATGCTGATGTTCTCATAACTGGCATAGAGAAGACTAAACTCTGCATTATAGTCCTGACAGTGGGATTCATGTGTTTTCAATACATGCTTTGGAAATGCTCACTAGAAAGAGAGTCATAAAAGCAAGGGTGGATCAGAAAACAAATACAGCACTACCAGAGCAGCTTGTATTTTGTAGCTGCTGGGTCCAGTGTACTTTTACAAGTTATATTTATTTTAGATGTAGTTATTAATAATTACATGAAGTTTGATAGAAGCTGAACTCATGAAAAATGGGAGAAGTATCTGATGCACTATCTGCATAATTGTGTTTGAAGTAAATTTTACATTCTTCCTTCCTCATTTTAGCAACTGTTAGAATTACAAAAGTCCAACATGCAACAAAAATCCAATTTAGGAACGCTGAAAGACAGCGATGACTTTACAGAGGAGAAGCCTCAGACTGCCCAGGATCATCACAATGTGCTTAAACTTCTGGACAAACAGGTAACACTGTAACTTAATGTATTGCTTTTGACACACTACTTGTGTTCTTTTCTTTTTTTTTTTGTACATCTCTGAGTAGGATTTGAAATCTGTAAGTAAAATTTTCATTCTTTTCAATGCCCAAAGTAGCTGTTTTTAGAGATTTAATATGGTAAGGTCAATCCAGCATTTATTTTCTTTATCATTTATAAATAAAGTAATTGTTATTTATTTATTTATTTTTATTATCTTACTCTTTTATGACTGACTATATCTAGCTTTGTCAAGTATGGTTGCAGTTCAATTCCAGAAGGCTCTAATAAAGCATTTATGTCTGCTGATCTATGAGGCCACTTACTGAAAAATACTCTGGGAATACTCCCATTTCCCAGATGAAAAAAAGTTCAGAAACTTCCTGACAGGATTTGTTGACCTGTGGCTTTTTTTTTTTTTTGACACATGCATTATGTATTTTGTGGCTCTTGGGATGTGAAGGTCTTTGTATACTGAACAGAAGTTCAATCACTTCTGCTCAAAGATACAGAAAACTTAGTTTTACTTTATTTTTCTTTTATTTCATCAAAGAAGATGTGCTTCACTCTGAAACCCATACGTTAATATTGTTTTTTTTAACTGTTATGCAAAATACATTGTTAGTGAGTGCTTGAAAGGACATTATTTGGGGGGCAAAACCCCCTGGTCTTACTTACACCTATTGTTAATACACAGAGATGTATCAAAATACTTGTGTATTTCTCACTCACAATGACTATATATACAAATCAATGAACAAATGCATAGTTTCTAGAGTGATTGGTAAGAAAACCACACTGAGATATATAAAACATTGTTCTAGGCCTTAAATACTGGATTACTCAGATTTCATGTAATCAGTAATAATTTTGGTATTTATGCTTTATTTAGAAAAAAGTTGCATATATTGAGCTAAATGATAATGTCTTATTAACAAGAAATAAAGCTGCATATATCAAACAAAATGTTAATGTGTTGTTAACAGGAATTAATATTGATTTCCTCTCTGCAGGAAAGAAAATGGACATTTAGAATGCAAGCCCTTCATCATGACCATGAGACAGAAAAGTCCCTGGTAAGTGACACAGCAAACCATTTAGACTAAAAGGAGGTGTTTTTCTCACTTTCTTACCCTTTCGCTAGTTCTTGACATACTATAGTACATCTGTTAAATATGAAGAGTTGATAAGAGTGTGTTTATTATCTCTGTTTCAGTTATGGTAGGATCTTGATGTTTCAGTTGGTGCAGAGTTGAAATGGAATTTGTTGGTTCAGAATCTGACAGAAACCTGAAACTATCTCTCTTTTGAAGAGCTTACAACTGAGCACTGTATTATACAGTATTTCCAGTGTTATGTGCATAGGCTGGATAGTTGAGATATGACTTTCCAACATGTAGCTTTCATCCACCCTGTGCCTGCTGCTACCATGGACCTATGGCATATGTCTCAGTCTTTTTTTCTCTTTTCTGTCACTTCTCTACTGCTTTTTCTGTTGTAGCTTGCTAACTCAGACTCTGTTCAACTTTTCCAGGAAAAAACAGCATGGCGTTTTATTTTTGCATTGGTTGATATATTTTACTATACAAAGCTTTACTCCTCAGATTTATTTTATGTCTGCATTTCTTTTTAATCTCTTTCCTGCCTTGTTTCTCTTGCTTCTTTTCCTTTCATTTTCCTTTCATCTGCGTGACCATGTAAGAACTGAGCAGATCATAATGGTCTGACCAATGCTTCTCCTCCTCTGGCAAGAAAACAATGAGGAGGAACCATGCAACATTCCCCAAAAAGGATGTAGTTAATGATACACCCACATACAATGCAAGAATAGAATAAGGGAGGAGTAATGTAAGTATTACTTTTGTGATGGTGCACCTAAATAGTGTTTCCTTTCTTCCACATTCAGAGTTAACCTATTAGGTTTATTTTCCAAATTCACCTCATCTCCTTAAACTATCACTGTTTGACACTATTTACAATTAAAACATTTTTATAGAATTGTATACTTTTTTCTGCAATCTTATTTTGAGGCAATCTCAGCAATGAGTTTATATGTTCCATTCTTTGTGTTGTGATTTAGCCAGTCTTCGTTTTGTAAATAAAAAGTGATCCAGACCAGTGTTTTGTAATACATGCAGGTCACAGGAGACATTAAGTTGTTGCTGAAAAGTAAAAGCATGACAGTTGCTTCTTTAAATCTTATAGCATTAAGATATTTTCTGTAATATTAAGATGAAGTTGCTTTTCTTCTGATTGCTTTTTAGCTACTGTCACAGATTGATGCACTTAAATCATCAGCAAAAGAAGACCTGAATAAAAATAACACCTTTTACAAGAGGAAGATAGAAGAATTGGAGCAGAGGCTTCAGCAGCAGAATGATCTGGTTATTACTCAGAAGAAGCAGGTCTGTCTTGTGAAGCACTCTATGTATCAGAGAGCACAGGACACAGAAAAACATTTTACTAGCATTTGATCTTTGATGTAATAGTATTGCTGTAGTGTTTTGGTTACACTTTGGAAATTATGTTGATAAATAAGAATAGATCTGGAAAAGAGACACAGGAATGTAAACCAGCAATTAAAAAACATTTAAGAAAGAAAGACTTAATAAACCAAATATTTTCGCTAAGTTTGACATGAAGTTAAGAGATTACTAACTAGGTTGCAGTTACCAAAGACCTCTACAGATGAAAAATTTCTGATAGTGAACAGGATTTAATCTTCCACAAAACAATCATAATGACATCTAGTGTTTGAAATCTGAAAACACATCACATCTCATGTGAAAAATAAAGTATTATATTTATCACTGTAAGAATAATTATTTAAATTATTACTCTATGGCATTTAACAAGCGCTAATGCCAGATTCTTCACCTGAGACACAGTAATCCTGGTCATACATACAAACCTGGGAGACAAGAGGCTGGAGAGAAGCCCTGCAGAAAGAGATCTGGGTGTTTGGATTGACAGCAAGTTGAATATGAGTCAGCAGTGCCCTGGCAGCCAGGAGGGCCAGCCATGTCCTGGGGGCATCAGGCACAGCATCACCGAGAGAGGGGGTTGTCCCGCTCTGCTCTGCACTGGGGGGGCCTCACCTCAAGTCCTGTGTGCAGTTTAGAGCAGCGTAATATAAAAAAGATATAAAGCCATTAGAGAGGGTCCAGAGGAGAGCAAACAAGATGGGGAAAGATTTTGAGGGCAAGACTTAGGAGGAGCAGCTGATGTTGGCTTGTTCGGCTTGGAGAAGAGAAGGCTGAGGGGTGACCTCATCTCAGTACAGTTTCCCCAAGGAGGGCAGTGGAGAGAGAGGTGCTGATCTCTCTGGTCACCAGTGATAGGATATGAGGAAATGGAATGACGCTGTGTCACAGAAAGTTCAGACTGGACATTACAAAAACATTCTTCACCAATAGGGTCATTGGTCACTGGAACAGGCTCCTCAAGCAAATGATCACAGCACTAAGCCCATCAGAGTGCAAGGAGCATCTGGGCAATGCTATTAGTCATATGGTATAAGTTTTAGGCAGTCCTTCAAAGAGCAGGGAATTGAACGTGATCCATATGGGTCCCATCCAGCCTGATGATTCTATGTTTTTAAATGATCCAGCCTGGGTCCCATCCAGTCCATGATTCTATATTTTTAAATGAATTATTTTTTTCTTAAAATAAGCTCCTGTTGAAACATAACTATAGATTTTTTGACGTGATTGGTGGGTGAAGATCTGGATGGTCTGGAGTTTAGACTTTGGCATGATTATGTGGCCCTAACAACCTGTTCCTCTATTAGATGCTGCATTCTTTAGAAATCAACATCTGATTTTATACTTTTTTCTTGAGATAAATGTTAAACCTATATTTAAGTGCTTAAAGGATGGAAAGACAAATAATGGCTTTTACATTTCCACTTTAACAAATTTGATAGCTGGAGCAGTGGAGGACTTAATCCTAGATGACTTTCTTGAAGTCAAGTGACCTTTTAAAAGATAACAGTATGAATACAAATGTATAATAGGTTCTGAGGGGTCCAAGTTCAGTGTTAGTGAAATACAGCTATGAAGACCTACATTTTCCATTCCTGGCAACTGGAGGGGCTAGAGAAATTGCTAACACTTTTGTAGAGTCCAAAGTGAATGGGCAATGAATTGAGGCTCTATTGCCTATAACTAAACTGATAAATAAAAGAGGACCGGGGTCCAATATCTTGTTCCAGCTCCAGCTGACATTGACTGTGTGTCTGTATGGTTTGGATTTTGCTTCTGTTTGGGGAATTGGAGTGCAGAACATTGTTTTAACGATACAGGATTCACAAGTTTCCTATTTTCTGTAGATCAAATTACAACCAGTGTGTTTCCTCTGCTCCCTCAGTTCAGTGCTTCTCTTAGGGTGTCAAACAGACAAAACTGTGGAGCAGTAAGGAGAACTGTTCATGCATTTAAAATCAATGTGTAATTAAACACTGCACTGTTTCCCTGGAGTGGAGCTAGACATGCAAAATGGAACATGAATTGCTGAAGAAGAAAGTACTGAAACTCTTCAGTGCTGAAGTGGCCCATAAGTCCACTCTCATTTCACTTTTTAACTTGTAATAACATATGTACAAAGCTCAAGTTCACATTAAAACAACAAACAGAAAGAAATCTTCAAGCATTCATTAAGCATGAATGAAATACATATTGGGCAGTAGAACAGAGTTCCACAGAAGTAGTATTTTATTTCCAGAGTCATAACCAATAATTTTTGTTATAGAATGGTACTGAAACTAGGTGTTTTATGCTATGTGTTCATTCTACATATTGATCCTTTACATTTGTAACTATTCAGGTATCTCTGTTTTCTCATTTAGATAAAAGAATTGTCCACAAGGCCAGCTCCAAGTGTTAAAATATATGATGGTAAGTACAAACTGATTTCTGCAGCTTGGCTAAAACAAATGTCACAATTCATTAAAAAATGTAGACATCAACTGTGTTTTACAGGGTACCTATCTGTTTCCATGCTGTGATTTACAAAGGTCACATTTTGTAGCTGTAAGGACTTCTAATGTACAAAGTTGATTGCTTGAGTAGTGGAAAGATGTAAAATAGAGCAACTTTGTTTTTTATTATATAAAAAACTTTTGGCTTTGCTTTATGAAGTGTAATTTTAGTTGGTTTTTTTTTCATGCTTGACTGTCCTTAGGCTGCAGAACTCAGAAAAGGGAAAATACTGAAAGAATAGACAAAACTGATTAACTTGTCAGTTAAGACACAGATGTTCAAAGAATGATAAGAACTCTGACATTTTTGTCTGTGCAATGCTTTAACATCTGAAATACATTATAAATCTACATGTGATAATAGCGTTTTAGGATGTTGTCCTGCACCACAAACACCCATATAATTGATACTGCAGTTGCAGTGACTTGAAGTAAGTTTATTGCAATAGATGATGACAGCTGAATTAATTCTAATCCCAGTTTGGAAACCATCTTGCCATATTAGCAAGGCATTGGCTTCAACTGGGTCAAACAGCAGGGAGTAGGTTTAATTTGAGGAGAGCATAGTAGCAGTATGGCCATGTGGCTTTTCATCTGGAGCTGGTCATATTCAGCCACACTGAAGCACAGTATAAATCCATGGCACACAAGGGAATTTGCTCTTAGGCCCCAAGCTGATCTGAGGAATGTGGGACTGAAGTGATAATTCACTACAAGGCTACACTCCATACATGATACAAGTAGGGTTTGCACTAATTGATGTGAAGTGTGAATGCTGCACATCCTCTTTGGGGAATACAAGCATCAGTCTGGCTGGTCTTGACTAGGTAGCTTTGGGCCAAGACTTCTCTGTGGCACAAACACAGCATATGGATGTGACCAAAGACATGGTCACATTCTAGTTTAGGGATGATTAAGTTACCAGTTTTTCCTGATTCTAAAAGTATTAAAAATGTTAAGCATATATAGAGATGTACTTTTATGTTGTGAAGAACCAGTTTTCACTTTGTAAATGGTATGTTTATTTTTCCCCATTAAAACAAAAAATTATCTAATTTATAAATATGATTGAATATTGCTACATTTAAGAATCTGTCTTTGTCTGTTACTGTTTACTATAGTACAAATCCATTATTTTTTACTGTTATGCTATTTTAGTGAACACAACCGTAGAGCGCCCTGAAGAACCTAAACCAAGTCAACCAGTTACTGTGCAAGGTAAGTTTTTTTGATAGGTCTGGATTCAGTACTTTCAAATCTAACACTCTTTCTTCTCAGATGTGTTGCTTGTCAAATCATAGCTCTAAGAGTAATTATACTGAAATAGCCTAATTTGAATTGCTTTGCAGTATATCAGCTTTGAGAATTCCTATGAAGTAATTATAAAGATGCACTATTGAATAAATGAAAAACAAATGAAAATAATTTGAGAATATTTCCTAGCACATGTATAATATTGAAGCACATTAAGGTACCTGAAACTTATTGAGGAAAATAAAATATGTTTTCTTTTGGAAAATATGCTTATCTGTTACACTCACATACTGGAATTTGTGTAGGGAAACATGTGGAGATGTTTGTTTAGAAGTCTTAAAATACTGTATTTTCCATGTGAATTCAAATGGCAAGTAGTAAAATACGGAAGAAATAATCAAAACAGACAGTTATCCTGTTCTAGTTCTTCCAGAGCCTGTCTGTGGTTACATGTAGGTCATTATTTAGGTATTTTGTCATACTTGTGGCATTGTTGTATCATTTAGAAGGGAGGGAAGGGATTTACATTTACATTGTTTTGTACTTTGTGAGATAGTTTTTTTAATCAGTGTGCACAGTAATGGAGAGTATTGTTACCATACTAATATTCCATGATCACCTAATCCTTTATTTTCTTTTTAAGTAGAAAAGGAATTAAGAATTTTGAGCAAGTAAAATGTTGAAAAGCAGTTTATTAATATGAATTATAGTTATAAGTAAATAATGGGGTTTTCTTATTATTTCTCTTAGTTTTAAAATCTCTCAAAGGGAGACTAAATGGAATTTCTCTCTGAAAAATGCAGAGAATTCTTTTTCAACAAATACAAAAAGTTCTGAAAAGGCATATTGGGAGAAGGGGCAGAATACATCAAGCTTTCAATAACTTGAGGAATGAAAAACTCATGTAGTGCTGATTTCAAAATATTTGTTGTGACAATAATTACTAAATGAAGGAAAATAGATTATATTATTGCTAATTATTATATGGAAACATTATTTGGATAATACAGCAATTCCTTTCTAAGCTATGCAAGATTAGTAGTTCATTGCTTGAAGCTTTTTAAGTTAAACGATATGGATGAAATATTGTGTGGAGAAAAGTAATATAGAGAATTAGTAATAGCATTTTAAGCAATCTAATTCTTTTTTGTTCGGACCAGCACCAACACAGTAGTGCTGGTTCTGGCTAAGAGATCTCCCAGCAAGTAGCTTGGCTATTGCCCTGAATTTAAGAAAGAAGTTTTATGAAGATGATTGCTGCTAAGAACTTACCCACCAAGCTTATCAAGCATTTCTTGCTTAGTATATTTACTTTCATTTGTACTGAGGATGAAAACAGTCCTGTGAGCATTAATACTTTCTGTACTCTGACTATTTAAATTAGGTCATTCAGATCTTTCATGATTCCTTGCTGCTCCAAATACAAAGTTTGTGACATCTTGTGAAACTTTTCAAGGTAGAAAAGGCGGTTCCTGCCATTTATATGCAAAAGATTCACCATCAGTTTATTATGAAACCTCAATGAGGGTGTTCCTTTCAGATTTCTTTGCTGATTATTATTTTATTTATCTCTGCAGGTCTCTCTCTCTTTCCCTTTTCTCCTCTTCTGGATTTTTTAAAAACTTGCCTTACCTAATTTCTGGATATAAAGGTTAGCAGAAGTTACAGTGTCTTTCCCCAAATTTTCAGGGCACCTCAAGGGATTGAGATTGATTTACAGACTGAACTAAGACATCATGGCTGCATCTCATGCCATTGTGAAAATAAAAGCATTTCCTGACTTCTATAGACAAATTTCTTTAGCAGAGATCATCTTGTAAATCACAAGAGCTATACTTTTCCTACAGAATAATTGCCTGCATATGGAATATCTTCCTTCTTTTTTTTTCTGTTTGAAAGAAAATTAGTTCTGGAAAAGGCTCGGTTATGTGAACTTCAGTACACTTTTCAAAGCTGCTCCAAAGCTTTTTGCATCCTCATATTTGTTTTGCACATCTTAAATCTGTGTTATGAAAAGATACCCAAACTACAAATGTGAGGTATCTTAGGTGTAAAGCAGAATAACTGTGCTAGCCTGGTGGTTTTGTGTTGACCTTCCTGATTTCTTGTGAGAGCTAGTAGAGTGCTTTGAATGCCATCCCGGCAGACCATTCTTCTGCCCATTTCTGAGCTAGCTGTACATTTTGTGCAGATATAACTTAGGTCTTATTTTCAAAGATTACTCTCTCAAAAAGGCAAGAGATTATGATTTTTTTCGTATTATTTTTAGATTAGGCTTTGGCTCATATTACTCTGGAGATGTTGATATGTGTTCAACATTTCATCTTTGTTAGATCAATAATATTAGATGGAATTAAAGTTAAAAAGCAAAGCTACTAATTCGATTGTCCATTGAAAACTATGTCTCAGTCTTCAAACATGGTGTGGACCAAGGCCCAGCTGTCACTAGGGACATAGCTGAAGCATCTGAGGAAAATCCAGTCAAAGTACTTACTCTTCCTAGACAGTAAACAGAGAAAAGGAGCACCTTCAGAGTTTGGTTCAGCTGAACTAGTATCTGAATTGCTCTTTGAAGTTGCCTGTGTCTCTTCGATGTCTGTAGAAGGAGTCTGAGATGACTAGGCTCCTAACTTAGAGGCCTCAGGTAAGTGTCAAAAATTTATCATATTTAAGAATATTGGTTTAAAATGAATATTTGTGCTGCTTATGTGCAGCATATGGTTTCCCATTGATTAGGAGGAAAATACATGAAGTGCATTCCTTCAAAAGTGATGGTCCAAATTACAGGTATCTCAGATTAAGTCTGTCAGCTCTTTGGATGTAAAATTTGATTATAAATTAAAGGAGTATGTAATGAGTATAGCCATGGCTTACGTTCCTTACATCTTTAAGAAGAGCAGTAGTTTATAACAAATAAATGTTACATTTTATCCTGCGTTTTCAGACTGCAAGTGCAACGTGCTTACTGTAGGTGACACTACACCATAGATATTGTAGCACTTCTGTTCAGGCTAAAAGTTCTTTAGCATTTCACATTTCAGCATAAATAGACATGATTTTTCCTTTAAATGTTGGCCAGAAGCCTGGCTTTTCAGAATAGTGGAGTTTGGTTTTTTTAAACTAGTAGATAAGAACAAATAACAAATGATTGCATGAAATCTACACAGCCTGAATCCTTCATTATTGTTAAATGTATTTTCCTATTACACATGCCTAGCAATTGTCTTCAAATGTTCTTTAAAACAGTTACTTAATTAATTGTCAAGTTATGTTGAGTTCATAACTTTTCGGTAGTATAATTATCCACTGAAGAAATTAAGGCATTCTATTCTTTTGATACATCTCATCTATGTCTCCACACATATTAGCTGGCAGAAGAGATAGTCTGGGAGATGTGTGATGATAGACACATCATTGTGAAGGTATTCCTGGGGCTGCTGGCCTTAATGATGGCTAGTATTAATATGGCTGGATTCAGGCCAGTGAGATGAGCATGGCCAGCTGGCGCTAAGACTGGTGTTGGAAGCTGCCTTTCAGTTAGGTTCAAGCCTGATGCTGACAGGAATTGTTCTTCTGAGGATAAAGTTTGGTTTGGGACAGTGGCTGATGACATACAGGGAGGATGCATTTAGTGTTTGCCACTGAGCTGGGTGTAGGGTTTAGCAATAACTGTGTTTGGTTAGGGTCAAGTGTCGGGCTGTTGGAGAGGACCAAATAAATTAGGTTTAGGGTTAAGGTGGTGAATGCCAGCAGAATGTTTATTTATGGCAGGGTCTACAAAGGGCTTTTATCAGCTGGAGATACCTGGTTATTGCTGAACCAAAGTTTTGCCACAAAGCTTGGGTTAGGGTTAGCATTGGGTTTGGACAGACAGGATCAAGTTAAGAAGGATCAATTAAGCCAGGCAGCAGTGGCAGTGCCTGACTGAATAGGTTTAAGTGTGAAATTTGGTTTTATTTTATAGCCAAGAAAGGCTATAAAGTAGGAGATGAGAGACAGGGTTCAGATTGTGTCAATGAACAAAGTATAACTGAGGTTGCATCTGAAGTGCAAGACTGATGTAATTTTCAGTTCTACCAGTACCCTTGTAGTCCAAAGCAGGTGACCTGCTGGAGCATAACATTCCTCCTGCCTTGGACAGTTTGGGTGTTCTGCTGAAGTGGGGAATTGAGAAGTGACTAGGAGCAAGTAGTTTATTTCTAGGTGGGAGTCCAATAAGAAAGGTAAACAGTCTGTCTATGTTCAAAACTCAGGCTTGAATGAAAGCTAGGATTAGATCCTGGCCAGGGAGGTCTGATGTTAAAGGTGTTGATGTAGAGCAGATGGTTGGGTCAGCTGAACTAGGTTTGGGGCTGATAATTGACAGGAAGGCAACTGGCTCTACTTAAATCAGAAGTTGTAGTGATTACTTGTTTAAGGCTAACACTGAATTGGGGCTTGGTGAGATTTGGGGGAAAAAGGTCAGATGAACTAGAGGAGGTTACAATAATTCAGAGTATTTAGGACTATAGTCTACATCAGCAGTATTTCAATTTGAAGTTTGCAAAAACAGCTTTGACAGATTTGAGGTCTAGTTGGTAGTCAGATTTCAGTGATTCCTAACAATAAGCTTGGTAATATTTAGATTCGAGGATGGGCACTAAGTAAGAACTGACAGGCCTGATCAGATGGCTGGAAGAAGCACATCTCCGGTAAAATAAGGAGAGGGCTCCTTAAGGGGGCATCATCTCCTTGCCTGTCTATAAGCCAGACAAATGGTGAACCAAGCTGCTTTTTCTTACATTTCATTCCAACATAGTGTTTAATAAATATCTCTTAGTGTCCATGTACAGTAAAGAGAAAGAAAAGGCCTGCTTAGATCAGAGAAGTTGGTGTTTTCAGATGTTGCACTCCCTTCTGTTTTAGCATGTGATCTCTTTTGTTATCATGCAATGAACAGCAGTACTACACATAACAGTAATGCATTTTGGGTTCTGTTCTTTTACTGATTTTTAATTTATTTTGTTTCTGGTACACCGAGGAAGATAAACGGGTACCTTACGCCAGATCAGCAGACCCTTTTCAGATCTGAGTTCTGGGAACTGGCCTTTTCCTGTTACATTAAGTTACTTGGCAAAGGCTTGTGCAGAGATAAGTCAGCCCTTCAAGCAGATTGCATTTGAGTAAAGGTAAAACAAGTATAGATTAAATCGAATTACACAGCAACTGCCTTGGTGACTGGTAGGTCCAGCCAAGAAACTCTGAGGCCTTGGTGCCCATGCAGTTAAAATTAAATCCCCCCCCGAACATTTTGTGTGTGCTTCAGGTTCTGTCCTCCAACACAGGTGCACTTCAGGCTTTTGGGAATGGTCCCAAACTGTTTAAACATTGTTTTGGAGAATCTTATTTGGTGCAGGGCAGCAGTGTGACAAGAGCAGTAGTGTGGAGTGCCTGGGGATGCTCTGGCCACTGCTAATTTTTACTGCCTTTGAGGCTGAAAGACCAGAAGTCCATTTGTCTCTCAGAGTTTTGCTTTTAAGTATTTCCCTAAGATATATTGATATTTGTATCTTGTTAACATCTTGTGATGGTATAAGAAGCATTTTTTTAGAACTTCTTATTTAGTGCAAATTCCATGGGAGCAAATCTTAAGTCTGGTAATCAGCTTGGAAAAGCAGGTGAGACTGAATATCACCACAGGTATGGAAAGTATGGAAAGAGCAGCTACCATACCCAAGAATTTGTCCCATCAGTTTTAGTCCCCTTTCCATGGTGAACATTGGAGCTGTGGCAGTAGGTGTCACTTAGCTCCAAGTGCTCGTTTCATTGTGATTACCTGTCACGGTGCATCCCTGTTTGTACCTGATCGTACAAGAAGTGCCAAAGACCACCATGACTGTAGCATCACTTCCTCCCCTTCTACCCATACAGCATAACAACCATCTGTAGTGCAAGAGGTTTCTTGTGAAGGATGGGGCAAATGCATGTTGGCCCAAAATATTGACCAGTAAACTGTTTTCTCCTATAATGTCTGTAGTTGAAAGTACAGTTTGCATATCTGTTTTTATTGTAAACCCCCTAGTGGACGCTCAAGTTCTAGTTTCCATTGTTATAAATTAATTTGTAGAAAGTGAATATTAACATTTTAAAAGCCTGAATATTTATTAATCTACATATAGTAATTTTCAAGCATGTCTTATATCTGAACTTTACAAAGTTGTAAAAAAATTGTAAAAAAAATTTTGGTTTTGTAAAGCAAATTGTACCTGACAACCTATAGAACAATAATTTCGGTGTATTTAGGAAGCTGTTTTCAGCAGAGGATATTTAAAAATTTCTTTAAAAACACATGATAATACTGAATTTTAATAAATTGGAGTGATTGAAGATTTTTTAAAATTGGTTTTACTGGAAATTGTCACATATAGAAAAAAAATCTCTGTTTTGCATGTATAGACTCAGTACTTCATAATTCTCTGGAATACATATATATATTCCATATATCTATATTTTATACATATATAATATATATATTTTTATATATATATTTTTGTATATTTTTGAGGATTTCTATGTCCATTTCACTTGTCTTTTTTAAACTTTAATATCAAATTAAACATAATATTTTAAAATAAATTTTTTAAAAATTGCTTCTTATGAGAAATGGACAACAATATTGATTTATGTAATCCTGTGTGATCTTATTATTGTAGATGTCTAA
>JAWWLZ010000001.1:78192638-78220463 GCA_035041345.1 Poliocrania exsul | reverse complement strand
GATGCTGTGGTGTTCTAAGGAGTGCATGCTTCTATGCAGTTCTTAATTGTCTCATGTACTGTGGATTTTTCAACTGTCTCTTAAATGCATTTTTCTCTTCTTATTTCAGAAACTGAGAAAAGTGAATGTAAACCACCTAGAAGTAACTACTACTTAATAAATGCTCTGAAGACTGATCCTTCTTTAACTAAAGAATTACGAGTTGTTTTGGAGCAAGCCCTGGAAGAGAAGTTGGAATCCTTGGGAATTAAAGCAGTAAGATTATTTTGAATTATTTGTCCCACTTCTTTTTTCTATTCTGACTCTTGTACTACAGTCCTCAGCCTATTAAATCCAGAGCTAAATTTCCATGTTTTATATAAGTATAATTCCTTAACCACTAACCTGAGAGGATGGCCATCACACTACAGCTATGGAGGATATGGCTACACTTGTGAGCAGTGTTAACAACTTTTGTGATTTTTCTACAAGCTTTGTGATAGCTGAAGTTTAAAAGACAGTATATGATTGTAGGATATAAACCCCAGAAATAGCAGCCCCTGTGTTTACAATACAATTTGTTTCCTTAGGGTGTTCGCGGCATACCAAACGATCGCTTAAATAAAGTTTTGCGTGCTATGGAACACGCTAGAGACTGCAAACAGAAGCTACAGCCTACCATTTGCCGAATTCGAGAGCATCTTGAACGTCAAGTTAGCTTTAGGTTTGAAGAGAAATTAGCAGCTTCTGGTAGACCCGTTTCCTGTCTTCAGTCTCCTTGGGAAGGTTACAGTGTTTTCTGGTTTTTATTAATTATTCTACATTTTATAACTGCTATTTAAACTTTTATTTAGCAACATTTCTGTATAGCTGCTTTCCTACTTTTTATATAAATAATTTATATAAATATTCTGTATATTTATGACCAACTAAACTGTTTTCTTTAAAGGGTTTTTGACATTGTATTTAACTGCAAATATCTTAGTGCCTGTGTTGACACTATTTAGGTGTTGTAGCAATTTGGCAGAAAATAAACCCCCTTGATTTCCAGCTGGTCTTCAGAGATCAGAAGGAGTGAGTACAGCTGGGCTTAATTTCTGATTATAGCCAACTCAGCACTTCAAGTGTGGTTGCATTCCCAGATGCACCAATAATGTGGGTTGCACTGCAAGCCTGGTCTCGTTGTGTGATCACAAATTCACCATGACACTTGAGCATCAATCCCTCTGCCACCTGGCTCACTGCAGCAATAAGGGTCATCCAGCCTCTGCCTGATAACCTATCATCTCCTCAGCATGCCATCATGTAACCTCTTAGCTAGACATGTCATGGCATAACTCATGAAAGTCCCTTCATCATATATCTCATGGCCGTAGGGCTCATTCCTACATTATCCACCCACTGACTACAGTCACACCTGTATATATTTGATTTTTGAGGTGTCTCTATAGGGCAGTTGCTTGTACCTCTCCCCCACACCTTTCATTACACCACACCCAGGCCTTAGGTGTTTCAAACAGATCATTATCCAGATTTTTACATACCTGAATATTATCAAAACAAAACATATTAGAGTCAGTATTAACATAACAAAAACAGGATGAAGTAGTCTGTTGAAAATTCTGGTAGCACTGGGTGACCATCCAAAAAGGAGGTCTTCCCTCTGCTGCTATCAATCTTACTTCACACATTCCAAGACATGGTGTATCTCTTCTGCATTATGATGGATAGAGATCAATCTTTTGGCCGTTTTCTCAGGTTCATGTTAACAGTCGTTGTAAATCGTGTTGTAACAGTTGTAACAATTGGTAAGATTACAGGAGCTAAGTAATTAAAGTCACAATCTGTAAGTCTAACAAAATTACAAACACAAATATTTGAACAATTACGTGCATCTCCAGCGTTATCTACAAATATATGATCACAAAGCATTCTTATACAAACACATCCTCTTTCAATATATTCAAATATTGTCTTGGAAATATCATTGAGATGTATTTCAAATTGACAGACATTCTGTTCTGTGTCAAGACAAATGTCTTCAGCTTTCATGGTGTTTACCTTCATAAGTAAGTCCTTGTTATTTGCGTACAACACATGCATTAACTTTAGTAGTTTACCATTTATTTCTGAACTGTTGGGCCCCTACTCTGTTCCAATGGACAGAGTACAGCACTATTGTGATTTAATCCTAATGCAGTGAGTTTTTATATGGTATATACTGAGGCATCACCTCAGACAAAAGCTGTGGCTGTATTCTTAATGGGATAAAATTGATTAGATGCCACCCTTTCAAATTCAGTGGCATTATTTCAGGTTACCTTTCTAATTCAGTGGGCAAAGTGCCCTCATCTCCTCTCCTTACATTTGCTGCCACAGTAAATTTTACAAGTAAGAATGTGTGGTGCAAAATGTACTATAGTTACTGTACTGATTAGCATAGATTAAAGAAGTGAGGGTCTCCATCCTTCAGGTCAAGCTTGCTGATGTGTAAACCAAATTTGGCTCATTCTGGTAATAATTGCTCCTAGAAGAAAGATAAGTAGTCTTTTGATGGTTAACTTGATGTTCAGTGGAGGTGTGCTGGCATCATTCCCAGTATCATTCCTGGAAAGGGAAAACAGTACAAGTCTCATCACAGTTTGTCCGGACAAGTTGCCCCTTAGTGGCTTGACTTGTTTAACTGCTCGAAGTAATGACTAAAGTCCCATTTCAAACTAAGAATATCTCTGTTCTGTCTCTTTAAATGCAGTCAAGCTGAGTCTCTTTGGTCCAGTTTGAAACAGGTTGCAGTAAGTACCATGTTCTCTGGAACAGAGCCCCATTCTGCTGTAATAGGGTCACTGAGGTGTGTAGGACTGAGCTGTTGGAACAGCCTTATGTGTTGCTCAGTCCACTCCCATAATTTTTTCTTTTTCAGCAACTTGTAAAAGGGGTGGACAATAATAGAAAAAACAGGGACGTTTGCACCAATATCCTAACGTTCCCATTAACTGTTGCAATTCGTTTAGATTAGTCAGATTCTGCACATGGTCTGTTCTTTCCAGAGTGTCAGAAGCGGTTCCTTTAATCCACCAGACTGAGGAACTTAACCTCCTGTTGGGCCCTTGACATTTGGATGTAGGAATGTCTAAGCCTAGGGCTATTAACCTATTCCTCACATTTTCTGTTGCATACATACCCTCTGTGGGATCTTCATCACCTATTACTGTATTGTCATGTTGCAAAACCATAACTACAGGCCCCACATCCAGTGCAGGAACAGTCTGTTAACTATAGGTCTGGTTGCATTCGAAAGAACCATTTAGGTTCATGAGTAGCAGAGTATTAAAAGCAACATATGTGTCCTTTGGATTGCCAGTGATACACACACATTAACTCCAGAGTAGCTATTTATAGCACGAAATGCAATTGCAATCACAAGCTTAATCACCTGGGTCAAAAGGCATAGCTGACAGTGTGATTCTTACCAAGAGGTGTCTAATCTCTGAGGACCACCTGAAAAGCAAGAAGGTTTGTTTTCTGACAAATTGCTACACTCTTTCATGCAACACGTGGTAATTCAGGACTGCTTTGAAGAAAATAATTACTTTTTTTCTTCTTTTTTTTTGTAAAACTATAGTCTGTAGCAGAGACATCTTTAATTGTAGAAACTAAATATAAAAGATACCAGGCATTGTTTCTAAGAATGAGATAGATAACTTTCCTTGTAGATAAACAGAAGTCAAGTCAATTGGGAATTTCCTCATCTGCCACACCACAAAAACCAGTAAAACGGTCTGCACCAGCTCTCCGCACACCTGGACAAAGAACAGTCATCCCTGAGAATACATCTACAGCAAAGTAAGAGATGCCTTTCTAATAGTACTCATACCTCAGGTAACAGTCCTATAGGTTTGGGGGTTTGTGCCTAATGTGCACATTTCCCCAGCTACAAGAACTGAGCAAAGAATTTGGATAACCTCTATAAAAACTTTATGCTTGCTTAGTTAACTGTCAGTCTCAAAATAACTTGTCTTGTATCTTTAGATCCAGGAAGACCCTTGGAAGTGGAGTTCCCACAAAGACATCCAGCATCACGTATGTTTTGTTCCTTTATTTTTTTGAAGAAAACATTTTTGATGACTGAATATTCGCATTTGCCACAGAAAAGCTAATATTAAGCTAAAATCATAAACACTTTTGGGGCTGTGTATTTCATATTTTGGTTTAAAGTATTCCTCCATTTGAGTCTTTTATTATAATCCCTGAAAAACAGCATGTTTTTCTTTTCAGCATATTTATTTTTTGTTGTGATCCAGAAAGACACTCAATGAGATCAATAGAAACTTCCTTTAGTTTCTTTCTTAGATGTTTTTCCTGAGCCAGTTAAAAGCATTTAGAGATTATAGTGACCTAAACTTTTTCAGTTTATTGATGTTTTACAACAAAACAACCAAAATTAAATACCATATTCCATATATTTTACAACCAAAATTAAACACAATATTCCATATTCTGTTCATATCAGGTATCTTACTTTGCAATTTCCTGCTCTGAAAAATTCCTGTATTATTTTCATCTAACTGATGTCAGAACAGACTTTCTGTGGCGCAGATTCCTTGACCCTGAAATTTGCTTTACCTGCTGATCCATGAAAACCTTTCTGTGTTTGCCGGGCAAGACTTGTTATATATTGTCTCTTGTTTTGTAAAGATGGTTGCATGCAGGAAAGAATCATGTGTGTATGAGAGATGGTTTTGTGATAACTTTCTGAACTTACTTAGCCAGTGTGATTTCTTGGTAGTTGGTTTTTCTTGGTAGTTAGAAGTTAGGGGAGATTCTGCTGGGTTTTTTTCATGTAAAAAAAATGCACATGTTTCTGGAAAGGAAAATACAGGGAAGGTAAATTTGTATATAGTGATGCAGTCACTGAAACCCAGTAAGTCCTCATGTTGTATGTGTTTTTGCTTAGAACATCACCATTCAGTTCAGAGGAAGAAGCCGATGACGATGACATTAAACAGTCTTACATATCACCAGAAATATTGCAGAAGCAGTCAAAACCATCAAGCAACAAAGTCCATGCTTTTCCCAAGCCTTCTGGCAAAAGTGATAGGAATGGGATGGAAAAAAAAGAAATTGAGGAAGCTGGAACACCTGCCAAAACTTTGAAAGGTTTTTCACTCCTTTTGCTTATAGATGTAGTAATAGCTGTGCATGATTTTGCATTTCATGATAATATTTCTGTGTTAGGAAACATAATGAAGGCAGACTATCTAGTCTTAAATGTATGTATACATAGGTGTGCACTTTATGTTTTTGCTAATGTGTTTCCATTAATGGAGTACTTAGAGATGTGTATTTTGCTCTTCTCTATAAATGTGGAAAAAGAAACTGTCTCAGAGAGACTTCTTATTTTTACTTTGTGGAAGATTTCTGGAGGGTTTACAGTGAAGTCCCTTCCTTGTGAATGAAAACTGTCAATATAATTTTTTTCTGAACTTCAGGAACAGTTATTCAAAAACTGACCAAGCAGGTTGGAGAGAGTCTTTCTAACCATGAAAATAAGAACAAACCAGCTGGAGGAATTAATGTTGCACAGGCATTTATTAAGAAAGAAGAGGTGAAAGAACCAAAGGTATTACTTTTATTATTATTATTACATTAAGTAATTGAACTACATGTTACTCTTTTTTTCATGCTAAAGTCATCTTGATGCAGCGAAGAACTTAGTTCTCAAAGACAGTATTAGAATGACAGCTAAGTAGTCTTTTTGGGTACATCTGCACTGGTATATAGAAAAGTGCCAGCAAGGAACCTGTGGCAAGCGACTTCATCCACACTGCTTATTTAGCTTATTCCATGACAATTTTGGATCACTTAAGGCATCCTGACTGCCAGTTAAATCTGAAATTTATTGCTCCTCCCAGAAACAGTGACACTTCTATTTCAGTTTCCAGAAAGGGGTGATGGTCTTAATCAACTTTAACTGTGATGGCAGGGTAATCACATTTAGCTTGTGTGCTTTTAATTGCTATTGATGACACCTAAGTTTTTAATTGACTGTGTGGGAGCTGCAAATCACACCAGACTCAAAATTATTAATTCATACATGACTATTACAGTGTAGCTTTCTGTCCATTCTCTGTAATGTCAGATGATACAAGACTGTAGAATGTTCACAGTTAAATTGGGTTGAATATTACATTTTTTAAAGATCTGTTGACAGTGGGCCACTGTATTAAGGAATTTGGGCTTCAAGAGCAAAGAGCTCCAGCAAAATAAGCCTTAAAATCTATGTTTTAAAAATGCCATAGTATTCCCTGATAGCCTCTCTTCCCACATCTCTCAGTCCCCTGAACTCAGGGAATGAAGTCGCTCCCATTGTGGTAGAAGAGACCACCAAAGGAGCCTAAACTTACATAACTCCATGGGACTCGATGAAATGCTTCCCAGGGTCCTAAGGAAATTAGCTGATGTAGTCACCAGGCCTGATGTAGTCTCCATGATAATTGAAAAGTCATGGCAGTTGGGTGAATTCCCTGACAGAAAAAAAGGAAAATGTCAGACCCATTTTGAAAAGGAGCAAAAAGGAGGACCCTGGGAACTACTGACCAGACTAATTTCTGTGCCCAGAAAGATCATGGAACAAATCCTCTTGGAGAGAAAATTACATTCTAATGAAAAAAGTGTAAGTCTAGATTAGATATTAGGAAGAAATTGTTTACTGTGAGGGTGGTGAGACACTGGAACAGGTTGCCCAGAGAAGCTGTGGATGCTTCATATCTGGAAATGTTCAAGGCATGTTGGATGGGGCTTCGAGCAACCTGATCTAGTGGAAGGTGTCCCCGCCCATCATTCAGCTTAATATCTTTGAGGTCTCTTCCAATCCAAATAATTCCATGATTTTATGGAAAATTTCTTTGCTATAATACATTGGAATACATTGTGTCCCTGATGTATTAACATAGTGGTGTGTTTTCCTGTATGGACACGGTAAGTTCAAAAGGAGTTTATTGGCCAAGAACAAGCATTGCTACTTTGGTTCTGGAATTCTTACAGAAGAACACACCATCTTGTATGCTTTGGTAATTATATATGAACAGGCATATAGTCATGTCCATATTTATGTGTTTAAATACAGACATATAATTTAAATCAATTCTTTAAATCTTGGCTGGGATTTTCAAAGGTGTTGAAAGATGTAAGCACAAAAAGGCATTGGAATGATGTCTCCCTGAAAATCCAGGATGTTTTATTAGCTTCAACACCAGTAGCTTAAACACTTACAGCTGCTGATGGTTGTTCTCAAACCCCACAATACAATAAAACCTTTATAAGGCATCCCATTGTCTTATGTTTTAGAAGGGCCATGTTTCACGGAAGTTACTTCAGAAATGTTTCAGAGAAAATTAATTTTGTGCTTACAGGAAGCTGTGTTACTTGAGTTTACCTGAGTTCACCTGTACCAGACAGCACATGGATTAACTCTTTGAGTTAATGAAACTGCTTAGCAGTTTTGATTGGTGCTGTGTATTTACACTCAATCAAAACTGAATTCGGTTTGAAGTTGATATTTTTCTCTGTATTTTGTATTTTGTGAATATTCGAGGAAATTCTTCATCCAGCATTTTTCAATATATGTAACTCTGACTTTGCCATTACCCCACCCTTCAAATGCAGATTGTTGGAAACAGCACAATGTTGAACCCTGGTATGTTAATAATACAGCACACGGAGCAGATCTGTCAGTTTTTGAAAAACAGTTTGCCATGTTAAAATGGAATTATGTTGCAAGATAAAGCATTACTGCAGTCTCTTCCCTTCTTTCGAGACATATGACACGTTCATATTTGTTGATTTTTCTCTAGTGTGTACATACCTTACATTGTTTTCTAATAGCATCTGAACCTTCCTTCTGTGCAGTAGAAGCACCTTCTAGATCCCTTCTGTAGTACTGGGAGATTCCAGTGAACTAAACTTTCAGCTTTGTGGGAAACCATTGTTCCCTTTCCACAGTTAAGCTTTCTAATAATGGCTCAGATCCATTG
Source organism: Poliocrania exsul (assembly GCA_035041345.1). Taxonomy (NCBI): domain Eukaryota; kingdom Metazoa; phylum Chordata; class Aves; order Passeriformes; family Thamnophilidae; genus Poliocrania; species Poliocrania exsul. The sequence goes on along the minus strand of JAWWLZ010000001.1, from coordinate 78,212,451 downwards.
AACCACATCTGTTTGACAAATAGGGAAATGCTGTAGCTCTTCTTTCTAAAGCTGAATGAAGATACTTAGTTCTCAGGTATATAAGGTGAGAAGGACCATGGGCTCACTCGTTTCATCTGTTTGACTGACTCTCATTTTGTGAACTCATTATGCAAATCCACCACTTAATTAAAATATGCTTGTACATGCTGACAGTGAGTCTTGAGAGGAATATATATTTTACATTTGAGCATTGTGTGTTTTTTTAATTTTCATTATTTAATTTTCTCTTTAAATAAATTAGTTTTCAAGTGAAACAGCCTTTACTGCAGTATTATTTCCTAGTGTGACTATAGAGTGCTTATAAACTGCCACATTGCATGGTAACATGTCATATCTTTATTTTCCTGTAAGTAATATACATTCTAATGCTTAAAGGACTTGCATCTCATTGGAATAGCTAATATCTCAGAAAAGATAGTAATTTTTTAAGTTAGGCGTGTAATACTTGAAAACAGAGGTTTCTGCCTGCTATAGAACCAGCAGAAGTTTTAATGTTGCAGTTCCTGACTTCAAAAAAACTGAACCACTTTTAACTTTGGAACTGTAACAGTGAATTAGTATCATTTAGGTAAATGAATTAATGTGGATTTTAAAACTGTTGTGATAGTGTCATAAAGGTCACGTGCCAGTGCATTTTTCTTCAGCAGTTTCACATTTTTGAATTTATGGAACATCTCAGGACACCTTGAACAGACAAAGGAAAAATGCATGTTTTTTCTTGTCCCTATTAGTTCATAGAGGCTGATGAAGATGATTGGGATATATCATCAATAGAGGAAGACATTTTATTGATGAAAGATGACAAAGGTCAGAAGGCATTGAAAGTTCAGAAAAATGAGTCCAATGCTGCATCAGTGGTGCATGCCTGGGGTCTTCCAAAGAAAAGTGTACCAAAGGAGGAAGGTAACTTATTCATACTTCTACATGCTAAGCCTTAAGTGACTGACACACCTAGAGGAGAATTAAGTGCATTGTATTACATGTTGTAATTCAGTAGATGGTATTTTGTAAGAAAACAAGAAAAACTGAGTGCTTGGTGTTATGACATATAAATATCATATATTTATGGTACTTACTCATACATAAACCACACTCATACATGAAATATGCAGAGATGCCAAGAAACTTAAATTTGAGATTTTAAAACATAGAGTACTATCAGACTTCAACTTTATGTTAAAAATTAATCATCCAGGATTTTTTTTTTTTTTTCACAAATTTAAGGGAGGAGAGAAACTTCCTTATTTTGTCTTGAGAATAATAATAAAACCAAAATTTCAGGTTTGTTTAAGGTATCTGAGTGACCTACCAGGCTGAGATAAATATATGAACTACTGCTAAAGTAAAACCCTCAGTCTTATACTGTGTATACAGTAGTTTCTAATCCTAAAATTACACAGTAGTTTCTAACCCTAAAATTTCAATGTATGTAAAGGTTAAAGCTGTGCCAGTTACATGAAGATACTTCTGGTTATTTTTGATGGGAAAGTAATGTTAACACTTGACTGCTTTTACTGTGCATTGTATTGTGACAGAAACAACCTTCATTTTATCAACACTTGTCATTTTCACACTGGTTGAAATTTGGGACTTTCTGAAGTCCACAGATGTTTGCTCACATAGCATGTCATTTTATCTCACAGATAAATACAAAGTAAAAATACCCCTAAAAGAGTATTAATAATTGTTAATTTTTTTGTCTGTTTTAACAGGCCTTCATGAAGCTGATAATACAAGCACGTTAAAAAGCAGCTTAGTCACTGTAACAGATTGGAGTGATTCTTCAGATATATAATTGTTCCATTCCTGATGGGAGGCCCTGCAAGCATTTCCTATCAATTTTTCTCACTGGTCATGTAATAACAAGGAATATTGATTACAAAGCTCTTGTGTATCTCAGTTTGAATCGGAAAAAGAATATTGAAATACACTGGCCATATATGTTTAGAAATTGAGAGGAATTCTTCTTTCTCATTGTGGTGGTTCAACCTCAAGCCAGCAGCCAAGCCCCAGCAGACGCTCGCTCCCTCTCCCACCAGTGGGATCAAGGAGAGCTTTGGAAGAATAAAAATGAGAAAACTTGTGGGTTAAGATAAAGGCAGTTTATTAGGGACAGCAAAAGCTGTGCACACAAGCAAAGCAAACCAAGGAATTAATTCACTACTAGCTACGGGCAGGCAGGTGTTCAGCCATCTCCATGAGAGCAGAGCCCCATCACATGTAGCAGTGACTTGGGAACACAAACGCCATCACTCCAAATGTCCTCGCTCTTCCTCCTCCTTCCCCCCACTTTATATACTGAGCATGGTGTTATATGGTATGGAATATCCCTTTGGTCAGTTTGGGTCACCTGTCCCAGTCATGTTTCTTCCCAACCTCCCATGCACCCCCAATTCCTTGCCAATGTGGCAGTATGAGAAACAGAAAAGGCCTTGGCTCTGTGCAAGCCCTGCTCAGCAATAACAAAAACATCTCTATATGATCAACACTGTGTCCAGCACAAATCCAAGACACAGCTCTGTACTAGCCACAGTGAAGAAAAGGAACTCTACCGTAGCCAAAACCAGCACGTTCATGAATTCAATGGTGGAAGTCTCTTCCATTTCACTGAGGTGAAGATTTTGCCTCTAATGTTTACATTCAAGATTGAAACTAGTCTTGCAAGAAAGGCTGTTAGCCAATGAACAGAACATACTGCAGAGTATTACTTTATACAATTTTTAATGCATATTTTCATATATTTTATCATAAACTTTATATACATTATCAACATATTAAATATGTCCATGTATTAAATGTTTTAAGTTTCTACCATGGTTTACAATAAACACCAAATTATAAGAAAAAAAGCCTCAGCTATAAAGCTAATTATTATTAAATGCCTCCTATTTGGGGAATTTGGTTTATTTGTTGGTGGGGTTTTTTATTGGAGTTGAATCTTTATAAACATAAAAGCATAGAAATTGGAAAAATATTAAAATGTCAATCCATAGTGAGGAAAGCACTGACCTGTCATTGCAGAAATACTTTGATATTTCTGTTTTGTCCATATTGGCTGCCTTCTTGAAAAAACACCATAGTGTTTTGACTTAAATGAAGTACAAAAATAAAGTGGTTCTGATGTAATTTAGATGGTGTCAGATACAAACCCTTTTCTTTCATAGTGTCATTATTAAATAGGACTATTCATTATTTATATTTACACTGTTGTCCCAAACCAACCAATTTTTATTGAAACTCCAAAGGTCCATCTGTTCACACTTCATGCCAAACCTGAGTTTGTGTCTGATTTTAGGGACTCAGTCTAGAAAGCATTTTGTGATTAACCTCTGTTTTAATTTACTGACTTGTACAAATACCCCTTCAGAAGTCATCACTATGGAAAGACAAAAAAAAAAAAAAGCTGAAGTTTTGAACTGTTGTAACTTGGTAGGGATTATCTGAAATCATGTTGGGCCAAAGGTGTCCCAGCAGGATGGAAGGAAAACAAAACCCTGGAATGCCTTGTCACCAGCAGGGCTGATTGTTGAAGCAGGGCAGAAGTCAGATGCAGAGTGTGGGAGCATCCGTGAGCCTTGCCATGCCCCCAGCACCCCCATGCCCCGCAGCCTCGCCCAGCCTTTGCTCTCCCTGCCATGCACACGAAAGGTTGATGGTCACACGTGGGCTGCTGCATGTGCTGGAGTTCTGCACAGGCCAGGCCAGGCCCTCCCCAGCAACAGGTTTGGTAACGACTGGCCCTGACTACTATCAGTACCTGCTCCTGCTTACCCTAATCCCACACTTGTTTTCATCCAGTCTCTTCTTATTCCTTATCCCAGACTGACCAAATTGCATGCTCTTCCACCCTGGGATAAGGAGACAGGCCTGCCCATTCCCACCATCACCTGGCACTGCAGTTACAACTTGCTCTGCAATTCCAACGTCACCACTAAACAGTGGTGAAATATTCTGCCCATTAACCAGCACAGATCAGGGCTGTTTCATCCAGCACTGAACCCAAGTCAGAAATTATTGCAATATTATGTCAATATGATGCGTGTGATGCCATTCCCATAAGCAACTGACATGACAAATGGAATTAGTAAATACCTCATTTATTTTTTTTTCAAGAATGCAACATCAGCTCATGATTTCCAGGTATAAACTTTACAATACCAACATCAATCTTAAAATATTACATAATAAAATTTACATCAGTATGTAAAAAGCTGCAAGTTAATATTTTTAAAAGTCATTGTCTTAGCAGTAAGTACCTTGGGGTTGGGGAGGAATCACTTGAAACATACAAAATCGTTTTTAAAACGCTTTGAGTCTTCCAACAGTGCAACTAAACATAAGCGTTCTTGTCAAAGTGCTTTGGTGGGGTTTTGTCTGGGACACTGTTGTGGACCTTTGTACGAGAAGACATCACAGATGTGGCTCCATTATATGCATATCCCCTCCTGAAAAGAAAAAACAACCAACTCTTTACAGCTTATCCCACGGACAGGTAACATCTTTGCATCCAGGCATTATAGTAACAAAGTGAGAAGAAATGTATAGGAACATACCTACAAACTTCAGGGGAAGGGGCCCATTCCTTCTCTGCGTGGTTCCATTCTAGTTTGACATTGCCCCTCCAACACCTGCATTTGCAATTTGCTTTTCTATGAACACGTATCCCTTACTCACAGCTATGTAAATTAGGGCCAAATCATGAAATACTTAGGCTGTGGCAGATCCTACATGAACAGTTACTCCCTCCAGCTGTGCCTCTTGGTTATTACCCTTCTGCTGCTGGAGGTCCCACTGCCACCACTGCTGTCCTTCATCTCTCTCACTTTTGATCTGATGACCGGGATTAAAGAAACTTCTGTCTTCACACCTGTAAAGTGACCTAACCACTTTTCCTTCATCACTGAATGCATTGTTTTCCAGCAGTAGTAAAACTATGCAGAGTACATATAACACGGGTATTTGCCCTGAGTCAATAGCTTTTCTTTATTACATTATCCTTAAATCCCCTTATCTTCTTTTACCCACACAATCTTTTTCTCACTACAAAGTGTTTTAGAACAGTAATCAACTGCATCCATACAGGGGGTACAAATGCAAAAGTATTGATTTCTTTCAGTGAGTACAACTTGTGTTTTACCTTGGAGAATTACTGTTTTCAGCTATTGAGAAGCAGAATATACTGCCACCAATTATGCAGAGTGAAGCTCCGGCCCATCCAATGAACAAAGCTGCTCCTAATTCATACCTACAGGAAGTCAATAAATGTGTTTAACAAAAAAGAGCATAGATTTACAGGTTTTTTTAAGAATAAAACAAATACTGTATTTTTCTTCAACAACTTTCCATTGACACATACATTATTCATCACAAAATCAGCAGCTCTGCCATTTCCCCATGTTCTTTTCATTATTTCCCCTCTGGCTCAGGAGGCAAACTCTTTCCCTGCAGTACACTTGGGCAGTGCTTATCTCCCTATACAGCCAGCTGGGGTGCCTGGACTTTCTGCATCTCCTCCTGGATTGGTTTGCTGTGAGGTTTCATCATTCTTTAGCCTGTTTACAGCACATAGGTCCTGTCCCCTTGGACCATTTTGTTTCTGTTGGATCTCAGACTGAACTGGGACTTCTGCGGAATCAGAGACTAGAACTTCTGCCTATAACTCTCTTAACTTTCCCCTGTCTCTCAGGATCTGCCTGTCTCCCTCCCTATCCACATACCAGCCTGCTTAAAACATGAGGGGTTTGTATATATATATATCATATGCATATGCAATATACATGTACATATGTGCAATATTCGCACATACAGATGTAAGCATACAGTAACATAAGCAGATGCATATGTTACATCAATTTTCTGCTTCTCTAGTCCCACTGGCTGAGTCGTGTCTGGAAGATGCTGCTCCCTCAAAAACCCATGGGCAGAGCTCGAGGTCACCAGCAATGGTCCCCTGTGCTGCCCAGGGACAGCCACAAACTGTTTGCAGCCAGAAACCACTCAGTTTGACTCCGAGAAGAGATGGTGGCACTTCAGGAGTCCATGTTTCTAAAACAACAGTAGTAAATGAAGGAAAAGAAGGGTATGAGGGTAAGATTCTTTTCTTCCCCCTCAGCTCTGGAGCTTCAAGACAAGCAGCAAGCCATGGCTGCCACTTGTCTGCCCCATTCCCTAGCTCTCTGCCTGAGGTACCACTCTTTAAAACACTTTTAGGATGACCTGCACTAGGCCACAGGCCCAACAGTCTCCAAAGTCTCCTATTTCTCACTATTGGAATAGATTGTGTGTCTCTTGCTCTTTCTCTTCTCCAGTTGCCCCTTGGGAAGACCTTTATCTCCTCCTGATTCCAGGGATCCTGCAGTGAAAACACAGGCCCCTGGCCCCATTCCAGCCAGTTATCAGCCAGATGCCTGTGCTGTCCTTGGTTACTAACTTGTTTTATTTCTTGAGCTGTGATGAGGCAACTGAATGAAAGCCTCTGCTTGACAGTCTGACTGTACATCTCATAGAATGCCTAGTGGTACTTTTCACCTAGTTCTGAACATTTCCAAATGCACAGACCCTAATTTCAAGTATACTGCAATATCTAACTGAAAATACCTGCCAGCTGCTCTACAAAACTTGTATCTTTACAAGGATGGCACTGCAGAAGCACTCAAAAATTGCCTGTGAGCCCAAACACCCAGAAAAAGACAAAGCAACTTCTCCAACAGGTCTCAAAGGGGTGAACACTGGCTGAGAAACAAACAAACAAAAAAAACCACCAAAAATTTCCAATTTTTTTGAGAGTCTAAAAGCACAGACTTTTTTAACAAAAAATAAAAAAGTCACACAAGGACAAAAAGCTGCTCTTAGGATACCTGTGCTAGGTGCCCTGGACATCCAGGCTGGAGTAAAATTTCTGATTCTGGGGCTTAGTGCCAAAAAGCAATGGAGACAGTGAAGCTCAGAGGTAGAACACTTCATGAGGGCTTGCACCTGACTCTTCACGGCCCCAGTAGTGCTCTAACTTTTAGGCTACTCTTTCATTTTCTGTTTACATCATCAAAGCAGAGTTTTTATTTATCATCCTTTGCTAAAAAAAAAATGACCAGATTCCTCCAAATTTTCTCCATACCCAGATGTTGGGGATTATATTAATTTTAATTATAAAATATTAAAAATAATTGTGTAGGTTTAAGTTTGAATGCAATTTGCTTACAGTTTAGCATAAGAGGGCCCTGCTTAAAACTTAGTGTAGGTGAACTTTAAATGAACTCTTTTTGTTAGCAGGAAAGGCCAAGCACAGGAGTAAACAGGGAAAGCCTCATTATCTTCAGATAAGGGTTAAGACCCTGGAGGGGCCAAGGCTGGAAGTTAAGAACAATTAATGGCCTGCCCACATGGATGTGGAGAGAGAATCCAGTGAGGCACTGGAAGACCTCAGACCACAAATTGCCATTGCACTATGCAGTGCATGTGGGGCATGTGAACTGTGCGTGAAGATCAGGTGCACAGACTGTGAGGGAGACATCCAGCTAAAAGTGAAAGAAACCGACTCTGACTCAGAATCCATGGTCCAAAGCCTTCCTTAAAACCAGTGTGGGGCTTAGGCACCGAGCCCCCAAATTAAGCTGCTGGAAACCATAGCACAGCTGCCTTTCACCCTGGAAAACTGGTTTGAGGGAGTTAAGGCAACAATTCGCCTTCTCCTCTCCTGAAGCTCTTCAGTAGCACAGAAAGTAATCAAGATTGTATTTCATTTAATTGGGTAGAAAAGGGTTACCTGACTGTTGCCTGCTAGTTGGTAAAGAAGACATGGAGTTTGGCCTTTGCTCTCGGGATTTTTCGTACTTTTTAAGTGACATTTGTTACTATACCACATATAAACAGCTTGTGTATATGGCCCCTTCTCAGGTGATTGCCACACCACTGGGTTCATGAGTTGCAGAGCTGAACTAAAAGGTCTTTCCTCCTCATTTTTAAACAGATAGAGCAATCTTTCTGATTTATACTGCTACTTATGAGGGAAACTTCAAATTTTCAATTGCATTATCAACCTCTGTGTGGCTCCCTGGATTTTATCCAACCTCTCTTTTAGCTCCTGTTCAAGCTGACATGTCACAAGTGCAGCTCCCCCAGGGATGAACATTGGGCCCAACACTGTTCAATACCTTTGTAAGTGATCTGGATGTTGGGATCAAGTGCACCTTGATGGATTTTGCCAATGACACCACACTGAGTGGGGAAGTGGAGGCTTCAGAAGGAAGAGCCACTCTGCAGGAAGGCCTGGATGGGCTGGAAGAGTGAGTGAACAAGAACCTTACAAAATTCAACAAGGACAAGAGTAAGGTCTTGCACCTGAGAAAACATAATCCAGAAATGGAGCACAAGCTGGGATCTGCATGCCTGGAAAGAGCTCTGTGGAAAGGGACATGGAGGCCCTGCTGGACAGTAAGCTCAATATGAGAGAACAGTGTGCTGCTGCTGCTGCAGCAAAGGAAACCAACAGGATGCTGGCTTGTATCAACAAGGACATCACCATCAGAGATCTAGAAGCCATTATTCCACACTATTCTGTGCTTGCCAGGTCACACCTGGAACACTGTGCTCAGTTTTGGTCCCTATTATGCAAGAAAAGATGTGGAAAGGCTGGAGAGGGTCCAGAGAGGGGCCACAAAGACGATCAGTGGACTAGGAAGCTTGTCACATGGGGAAAGGCTGAGAGAATGGCATTTGTTCAGCCTTATTAGACCTTGAGCAATAAACCTTAGGGAAGACCTTATCACTATGTTCCAGTATTTGAACAGTGTCTACAAAGTAGATGGAGACTCCCTTTTCATAAGAAGTCACAAGGAAAAAAAGCACAGTAAGTGGGTACAAATTACCCCACGAAATTTCAATTGGACATATAAGGACAATTTTTCACAGTGAGAAAAATTAGCCATTGGAATAATCTCTCCAGGGAAGTGGTGGATTCCCCAACTTCAGACATTTTTAAGATTTGCCTGTACAAGGTGCTGGGCCATCTTGTCTAGACCATGCTGTTGTCAAGGAAGACCAGATGTTCCTTGAGGTCTCTTCCAACCTGGCATACTATAATTCTGTGATCTTTGCAGCATTTAAGAAGCCACCCCTAACATCCTATCAAAATCCAGTATGTAAAAAAATCTTACCATACGAAACCCCTTTACAAACAATGGCACTGCCAGACAAAGAAAAAAAGGAGACGGACTGTTTTAGAATCAATTTCTGCACTTGTTTCCCCCCTCACTCTTTATTATTAAAATCTTTGTAGGAAACACATTCCTCTATTTTTAAAATACTAGGTTGCAAGAACCAAAGCAGTCACTCTCTGAAGTCTGTGGCTGTGTACCCACAAATCACAGATGACATATCACTGAAATCAACCTGATTAGAGATCAGTGGCACCTCAGCGGGAGGGTGTGAAATTGATGGAGGGGTTTAGAGGTGGTGACTGGTAAGGCCCATGAGAATTCACCCGCAGAGAACTGAAAGCCACCTTCAACTACACTGACCAAACTGGCTAAAAGAAGTTTTTTTGACATATTCCAGGAGGCAGAATTCCATGAGAGAACTAAAGTACTGTATCAGTACTGAAGGAAAATATTCTAGTTGTTACATACATTAAGACCACAAAGTAAACTTCCGAGGAAACCAGTGGAAGCTTCAATAGCTGCCAGGAAGTTGGCATACGTAAGGGGCATTCACACCTACCAAATCAGGACAACCACCCAAGGGAAATACAGACTTGGAATGTCTAATTCTTATGCTTCTTGGAAAATTATTCAAATATATCAAAAGGAGGACTATGTGAACTATGCACAATCCATTCAGAGACAAGAAAGCTGAAGAAAAACAATTCTCTATATGAGAGAATAGAAAGTCAGTCACATAATCTGGCAAGGGACAAAAAGGATAAAGACTATAAGAGTAAGGGGTTTTTTAATTTAAAGTAGTAAAGTGACAACATAGTTTCCCAAGAGAATCTGTGTGAGCAACACCAGCAAGACAGCAAAACAAAAGCACAGATACTCCCCAATTAGAGGTATCTGAAGAAAAATTAAATACATCTTGGCTGCCAGGACCAAGGCATCCCATATGGTTCCCAAGACTCTCAGCATGTTATCATGAAGAATCAAGCAACTCCTTTGGAGCCATTTAAATTGGCAATGAAAACTATTGTATCGGGACATAAAGTTCAGCCTAAGATTTCTTTCTAAGTAAGGTGGGGTTTTGAGCATCTTTGTGGTGCCTGTCATACCTCAGTGAGGTAAATAACTCAATCCAAAAATCTCTTGGGGAACAGTCTTAGGCAGGTCTTTGATTCCTCCTGCACCCAAACATAGTCAGGGTGCCTATTCCAAATGTAGAAGGCTGGAGGGAAACTCTGACAGCTGACATGATGCTAAACATCTTGTGTCATTTGTTTCCCACTAACAGTATCCCAAGCTTGTCTTTGACACCATCAGCATAACTTCACGAGAGAAATGTGCAGTAAGAGGCAAAAGGCTGAAACCCTCTCCCAGTAAAGAGCCAATGCCAAATTTCCACAATATACCAGCAGGAAATATTAAATGCTTCTGCAATGCTTATCAAAGTAAGAGTTCACAGACAGCAGCAAAATGCATTACTCCAACTTATTTTACATTGGTTAAGAGAGAAAGGAGCTGAATGCCACCATTAGCTTCATCCAACACAAGGTTGCTGCATGAGCTACATGTGCCACAAGCAACTCAAATTACAACTTCTGACCTTCCTTTCTGCCTTTATCTTTGCAGTTGTGATCATGTGTGCCCACAGCTGAGATATGCTGTTGTTCAGGAAAAATGTAATTTCTGCAGAGGACGTTTTACTACCTTTACTTCAGTACTTAAACTGGATTTCTCATTCCTTCACAGCAGAACTCTGTCATGAAGTCTGCCTGTTCTTTTGCACCAGATGAACATAGGAATACATGTAGGAAAGGCACTTCTGGCAACAACCATGGTATTGTTCACTAGGAACAGTAAGCCTGATGAATAATTAACTTCTGTCTATATAGCCAGCTTCCATTTTCTTTACAGAACCTCACATCCTTCTTTCTTTTGGAGGCCTTTTGATCCCGTCTTTACTGAACCAAACAAGCAAAAACTATAGTGGAGTTATGAGAAAACTAATACAAACTTGTTTTCAAGACAGGAGAAGCAGTGCCAACCCTACTGCAAACGGGGACCCACTTAGTGCTATTTATTCAGACTGTTTTCTTTCTATCAGAGAGAAACATAAAGGCTCAGGGTTCATTACTGAGCCCTTACTTGGGTCTTGAGGAAATGTATACCCAATGTTGACATATCCTGGAATCACCACCAAGAAAACCTTGAAATCCTTGCCTTTAAAGAAATGTTTACATCATGTATGAAGTCAAAACAGGAAAGTCTGTGATGCTGCAATTTACAACCAACGTTTTCAGGCTTGGTAGTTAAGATGTCAAACCAAAATCCAAGCACTGGTTTGTGAATTGCTGCATTTGCAGGTCCTGAGAACTTGTACAGTTTTAAAGGGAATCTTTAGAGATGCTCATTATTTCTGGTATGGATCCTGTAATTCTATAAACACTCCCTCAAATTTAATTACAAGTCAAAGCATTTATGTTAATGCTTATAAGATTGTGAGTTCTGATAAGGTTAATTATCCAAATTTCAGTCACCTGGAATTGAAAATATGCCTGCAAAGAGTCCAGAGAGTGTGCAGTAACGTCTCCTTAAGAGGAATCAGGATTTCACAGTTCTTGACACCTTTATGGAAACCACCTTCTATCAAAAGCTCAAGGAAATAATTTTTTTCTTTCCCTCTCGAATGATGCACCTTATGAGCATCTCTATCTTGTGCAATACTTTTGCTGCATCTCTGGTAAAAAGGCATGCTTCACTCCCAATTACCCCATCTGCTCTGGGAAGGAGGGTAGAACCCTGCCAGGCCACAATAAGCCTTGTCACACAGATTACAGGGCAATCACTGTACAGGAAAGTGTTTGTTCATTTGATTTCAGCACATAGTTACTCCCGCCAAGAAATATAATTAAATAAAACTGCAGCCCACTCTCCTCCTCTGCCCAAGAGGAGAAGCACCTGCTCTCTATCTAAATAGCCTCTGGTGTGCCGAAGGAAATTTAAGGTCTACTTGTTTGAAAGATTTATGGGTATACGAAAGTACTTACTTTTGTGCAACAAAAGAAGGATCAAAGAACTCAGACGTAATTCTGTTTGCATACAGGGAACAACTAGTCATAGAGCACAACCCTGAAAAGCATAAGACAAACTATTCAGTGGAGCCAGCGGAGGAGCTTTGAGCCTGACCCTGAAGTTAACGAAGTCCTGGAGAATTGTATGGCAGGTTCTGCAAAAAAGCAGCAGCTCTGGTATGACTTCAAATATGAAAACTGAGAGAAATAAAGTATATTTACCAGAAAGTATGAAAATCAGTCCAGCTAAACAAGCTATTTTTGCTTTAGTCTGATCAGAGCCTCCGACTTTAGTGCACTTCATCCCAACCAGTCCAAAAACAGCACCAAAGAAGCCGAGGCAAACAGCGGAGATCATCAGTCCTCTGCAAGCTTGGATGTAACCTGCAGTGAGAAAGAGTAAGGCTAATGTGAGAACAATGACCATGACACATTTCACTACAGATCCACTCCCTCTGCACAGTATTAGGCATTCACTACCACAAATGGAATCAGACTTTGGCTACAGTAATGTCACCTTCCCACTGAGCGTATTCTTCTATGTGATGCATGCCCTTCACAGGGCACCATCACCTAAGCCCAGTTCATAAGAAACACACCATGGCACTCAAGGGTCCAAAAAATAATCCTATGGCGCTGTGTACAGTATCTGCATAAGGCTGTGCCCATGAGGATTTGAAGAGCAACTCCACATGGCTGCTCAGGGGCTGTCACAGTTGCAGAGCCACTCCGTGCACAACAAGCAAGTCTCACATGCCACTCTAGCCGTGCCAGAGTGCCACAGACAGAATTCACTACAGTGGGTGGGCAGCAGGAACCCAGGCTGGGGTCCTGCCCTGCCTGGACATGCCACTGATTTTACTTGGATTCACCAAGAAGGCTCTCATTCTCCAAGGAAGTCAAACGCACTCAGCTCTATGGACAGCAGTAGTCCTTTGGGATAAAGCAAGTTCCTGCCATATGTAAACGCAGACAAATGGCTTGTAGTTGGCTTCACCCACAAAAAATTTTGCCTTGCTGCCTGAGGCTGGTCCGAGTGGGACCTCCCAGGGCAGGGCCCTTCAGCAGGACAATGGGCGGCTTGGTCACTTCTCCCTTCCGAGAATATCTTGTAATTGAAAGACTGTGATAATTTCATATCACTGCTTACAGGGTGGAACGCTGCAATCTTACACACTTGAATAACCATCACAAGATGTTTTTCTTCATAACCTGTTGTTACATCTCATTTAAAATGAATATGAACTCCCACTATTAGGGTATTCATTCCTTTTGCTTTGATCTCCAGTGGGTGGAAATGTTGAGAGCTAAACCACATTGTCATTGCCTATTACACCAAATTTTAAGTAATAAAAAACAAACAAACAAAAAAAACCACAAAAAAGCACCAAAAAACCCCCACTCAAGCCCTCCATAAAAGTCTTTAATATGCAAGAAAATAATATATTAAAATAGGAACTAAAGGACATCTAATGAAAACAGAAGCCAGCAGATTCAAAACAAAAAGCATGCTTGTGTGTATAACAAAGCTGTGGAACTCCTTTCTACAGGATATGTGGATGCCAAAGATTTACAGACATTGAAAAAGAGACTGAGTACATTCATTACAGAGAAATCTGTGTCTGGCTGGCAGGTTCTTAAGATGCAGAGGGCTACCACAGACATGTGGCTGCCTTCTGCTGTCCTTACTGCTGCCCCCTTAGCCACTGCTGGAGGCGTATCACCTCCAGGATGACTGCTCCCTGCTTGAACACTTAAAACTCCACACTGATTCACAGCTTTGTGCAACAAAGCAATTTGTAGCACACAACAACCTGTTTTATCAGGCCTACCGAACATGGGAGCTGTGCTCCCATCTGTGAACATCACCTACTGGCATTTACCTACATCTGCTGGCACACAGATGGACTTCTTCCACTTGCAACATGTTTCTGTACCCCATCTGCTAAAGAAATACAACAGTCAACCAAGTAAGTGTGACTGTCATATGGCTCACACATTGGAATGTAAGAGAGAGAGAGAGAGTCATTTGTGCAAGACCCAAGTTTGAAGGGAGCAGCCTTGCTTTGTTCATTTTTGCTACCGGCATGGAAAAGTTGGCTTTTACTACTTTAGATGGTGTTTAATGTACTTCTTGTAGCAGACAGGTAAAGCATGAGATGAAGACTGCCAAGGAAGCTATTATTTTTGACAGGTCCAATTTATTGACACTGTTAGTAGCTAATTGACACATTAAAGTGCTGAACCATGAACATATTTACCCGGAGGTCCTCTAAACCTTTATTTATGTCTGAACCTCCAAGGAAAACCAGTAAATATTCACCCCAACCAAAATATACAGCATTTGCTAGTAACCACAGGGCTGAAATTCAGTTTTTCTTGAAGGTCAATACACAGTTTTAGAATAGGTAGAGGGTAGTGAGACACCAAGAAATAATTAACTCACTCACTCAGAAATCATTTTCAATTATAAACAGCATGAGCTGAAGGACTGCTCAGTTCTGCTGAATGAATAACCTTCCTCACTAAATAATTCACCCAACTGGGCAAGCCAGCCGCAGCAGGGCTTGTTTCAGTTCACCACAGCAATCAGCCAACTGGCACACATTTTAAAAACAAAATATATGAATAAAAAAAAATCACAATTTACACCAGAAATGTGGAAGAGCAGAAGGCTCTGTTAGTACCACTAGGTTGCCAGAGCCTTAGGAAGCCTGAAGGGCAGAAATTAACATTTTCACCAAATCCAGCCTCCTACTGAACCTAGGTTCAAGCTATGTACAGCATTTGGCTGTAAGAGGAACTAAACCTCTTTTTTTGCTTCTGAGAAAGCAAGAAGATTATATTGCTCACTAAGATTTATAAAGCTTTTTCAGGCTGGAGAAGAGAAGGATCCAGGGAGATCATATAACAGCCTTGCAGAACCAAAAGGAGACCTACAGGAAAGCTGGAGAGGGATTTTTTACAAGAGCATGTAGTGACAGGACAAGTGGAAATGGCTTTAGATTGAAAGAGGGCAGGTTTAGATTAGATATCAGGAAGAAATTATTTACTGTGAGCATGGTGTAGCACTGGCTCAGGTTGCCCAGAGAAACTGTGGATGCCCCATCCCTGGAGGTGCTGAAGGCTGGATGAGGCTTTGAGCAACCTGTTCAGGAGGTGTCCCTTCCTGTGGCAGGGGTTTGGAACTAAATGGCCTTTAAGGTCCCTTTCAACCCAAACCATCCTGTGATTCTGTGATAATGCAGCGCAGTGTAAAAGGGAGCTGCCCATTTCTTCACACTCCTCTACTCAAGATCAAAACCTTTTCGATGTTTATTTGCACCAGCTCCTGTAGGAAACTTGTCATATACACACCAACCACCCAAAGGAAGCTCCGAGCAACAAAAATCCATGCATTTTAAACAGACAAGCAGACAAACATGCATTACTCATAAAGTCATGTTTAGCAGCATTCCAAGAGAAACCTATTTCAAGGTGGTTTTTGTTGGGTTTTTGGTTGGTTTTTGTGTTATTGTTTTTTTTTTGTCTTAAACAAATGTGTTTTGTCTTGCATCCAAATTAATCTTGTTAGAGCTTCATCTTTCTTGCCTCACTGCTCTCACACTTGCCTCTCATGCTTACAAAGAGTTAGGAGGCATTCACATATTCATATCATATGACACCATGGAAAAAAATACATGCAAAGTTCTGGGGACTGCCACTTTCACAATAAATGCCTCCGGTGGCATTTTGCAGTCTGCATCACGTGAAGTGTGAGAGGTTGCCTTACAGATACAGCACAGATTCCTTCCAAAAGTACACACCCATTGTTTTGTCTGTCACTCTAAGCTTTAATACCCTCTTTTAGCTCATAAGTAAATTTTTGTTCAGCTCTGTTTTGCAAAAGGTCATCAGATCTACTGTTGGAAATATGGAAACTGATATGTTCTCTTTTGGGGAGATCGTTTCATCAGTAAATTTCCACCTATGACCAGTGGCACAAAAAAGTAAACCCAAAATGACTGTAAGTCCCACAGGGAAAAAAATACTTTTGCTTGCATACAGAACGTGGGCCGAGCACTTAATGAGGGCTAGCCAAATTGATCTCTTCCACAGGAATGCATAAAGGTGGAAGGGGACCATATACAATTTTCTCTGGAAGCCATCTGTGTGGAGTGAGGGCCTCAAAGCCATCAGGGCAGCTCTGCTGCTGTGCCATCCTTCAGCAAGCTAGGGAGCACTGTCCAAGCCCACTCCATGATGCAAACCAAAAAAAGGATAAAGGGGAACCATCTCCTGAGCACTCCCAACCTGAAATATGACACTGCTTCTGAAAAAGAAAGGACTTGTCCTGCATTTCACAAGAGAACTCCAGCAACTGGCATGGAATCACAGAATGGTTTGGGTTGGAAGGAACCTTAAAAATCACCTAGGTCCTACCTCTCTGCCACGGGCAGGCACATCTCCCATTAGACCAGATTGCTCAAAACATGGTGATGCCACATATTTTTTCCTTCCTTGTTTTAACTCTGGTACCCTGGCAGACCTGAGCAGTCTCTCTGGACAAGAAGTCCAGTAACACTCAGAGGTTTCCGATTTGACCAAAAAATGCATTTCTGCAGAAGAGGAACTTGAACTTATCTGTGAGGTAAATCCTCTCCATTTGCATGAGGAAGGAGCGGAGCTGAGCCACATTTCCCTGGGACAATGAAAATATTTCTTGTAATTTCCAGTCATGCCCTATCATTTTGATGAGAGCAACATGTTGTCACTACATGTATCTTATAGGATTATTGTTTTCTGGTCACAAACACTCCACTGACTACAGGAAACCAGATCTGCCCTTTCTTGTGTCTTCTGAGTCCCCCACCTGAGGATGGAGTCAGGAAGTCCCCATATTACTAATCACAGAGAATGGGATCCAGCTTAGACATGTAAGTCTCTGCAAAGAGGAAGAGGAGGGAAGGGAGAGGCTACTCAAGGGCTGAGGCAGATTCAACTTTATGCTGACACACAAATTCTTTAAGCGATGAGTGACGCACTGCAAGCCTGAAGTACGTTCAAGTATGTTCCTCTACAGGGGAAGGGTTAGGGTGAAGAGGGGACCTATAGACCCAGAGCCTGTAACCACAAAGAGAGAAGTGTGGGCTAGACTACCTACAGAAAGCACCTTTGCTTGCAGGTGGCTGTCCCTCTGACCCAACACAGCTTGCCTGGTCTGTGCTAGGGGCGTATGTTACTTGCTCTCCAGCCTGCCTTTCACGTGCATTGTGCCTGGGTACCAGGACCTGGCCCCACAGCATTTAGAGATCCTACTGAGAAACACTGAAAGCCAAGAACTCTCCACTATTGATAAACGCTCTGGCCAGGAGGATGGGAGAGGGCCCTTCCAGATGTGCATTTTGGATTCACTTCTGTTCAAAATGAGCTGATGGCTCTTTCACTGTGCAGAAGGCACCTCAGAAACTCATTCCTTGGCCAAGTTGCTACCCAACACACAAGGTTTCACTGCACAAGCATTTGGAGGAAAGGGGAGATAAGGACTTTCCTGTCAAGTGTCTTCTTCTTTTTGAAATTTAAACATTCCCAGTTCTGCATACTTTGTAACTATGCTTTTCTTACTCTGAAAAAAGATTAACCCAGACCTAAAAGAACAGCTAAACAATAGATTTGGTGGATCCAAAAGGTTACGCACCAGTGATCACTCCGTGCCCACCTGCATGAAGAACACAGCTCTTTGCCCAAGCCTAGAAACCACATTATTAGCTGCTACACTTGGCCATAAAGTGACTGATGTCAGTGGAGGCCAGCCAGTAAACCCACCCCTTTGGAGGAACTGGCAAATCTCTCTGCCTGCCAGGGCTGGGTCAAAAGAAGGTTCAGGGAATAGTACTTCTCCATTCGAGGGAAGCATCCTGCAACAGTAATGTTTAAGTGCTGCCTCTGTTACCTTTTTTCAGGATCTTGACCTGTTTTAGGCCTTTCTGTAATACAGAGGTTAAAGGTTTTCTGATATTGGTATTAACGTCATGATCATATTAATCGCTGTTAGGATAATATTAATCTCTGTTTGTGATTAGACTTACAGACCTTCTTTTCCTTTTAAACAGCTTTCACACCAAAATCCACCCTCAGATTCCAGTGCAAAGGGAGTGTCTGGCCAGCCTGTGAACAGTAGGTCTGATCTTTCGTGAGCATCAAAGCCACTGTGACACTGTATATTGTATTCATTTATAACTATAAAAGCTTGGAAAAGGTGCCATGATTTTAGAAACCTTTCCTCTCTCTCTTTACAGTCACTTCTGAGGCTATAAACCAATGCCATCCACACATCTCCTCTTTCGACCAGCCATAATCAGTGTGGATTTATCAACTATAAGTTTAGTTTAAAAGATTTCCCACAGGCAACTAATCTCCCAGTACAGCTTCTTTAAAGGGCAAAGATGTTTCCCCTTAACCAGAGAAGAAATGCAGCACCAACTCAGTCTTTGTTTTCAAGCCCTATAGCAAAACTCTCAGGCTTGCTTCAAAATAACACAGCCCTAAAACCGAGCCCAGTTATGCATCCCTTCTGCATACCTTTGCATCCCTGAGTGCCCCGAGCTTTTACACTGTCATTTATCTATGAAGCAATTACATCTGAGTTAATAACCGCTCAGCAAAAACAGCAAAGGAACATTAATTAAAACAAAACTACGCCAAGGCTTGTTCTTCTCCATTTACCGTTGCATGGCTGGCAAAACCATAAAAAAGAGGAATGTCGCGACAGTCGGAAAATAAATCGGCAAGAAAATTTGCCTGCATTCTTCTTGTGTCAAAACCACAAGCACACTCTTCTGGTGGAAGGACGGGGAAAAAAAGTAGGTAGTGACAGCAAAAGAGGCCAAAGCGGCCGCTTAGGCACCAAATATACTTTAGATCAGTGGGTTTGGGGGGAAAAAACCCACTTCCACAGGTGTGCACAAACAGTACGCTGCCACCTGCCAGGGGACGTGAGGGCACTTGCCCACGAGCCCGTGTGGGAGCTGCCTCCGCCAGGGTCCCCGCCGCGCCCCCGGCCCCGCTCGGCTCGCCCCGAGCGCCGCTGCCCGCCCGCCGCGCCGAGGCGCATCGCCCGCCTCGCCGGCTCCGGACCGGTCCGAGGGGAGCCCCGGGGGCCCCAGCACAGGGGAAGGTGGGGAGGCGTTGGGGTGGGGGTCAGCGGGAGCCTGACCGTCCAGCGCCAGCATGGATGGGAAGTCCTTGCAGTTGGAGACGCCAGTGGAGTCGGTCACGCAGGTCTTCCAAAGGTTGGCCCAAAAGGTGGCCGTGGTGATGACCGTGCCGTCGATGGTGGACACCTTCCAGTAGTCGGTGGGCAGCGTGGAGGAAACCAGCACCCAGCCCGAGATGGTCAGCAGGAACGCGATGATCTCCGCCGACGTGCTCGCCATGGGCCCGGCGGAGGCGGCGGGCAGCGGGCGGCGCGGAGCCGCGGCGGCAGCGGCGGAGTCCCGGCGGCGGGCGGAGCGGAGCGGGGCCGAGCGGGGCCGGGCGGGGGGGGGGGGGCCGCCCCGGGGCGCGCCGGCC
>JAWWLZ010000001.1:78154242-78192538 GCA_035041345.1 Poliocrania exsul | reverse complement strand
CGGGGGCGGCCGCCCCGGGCCGCGCAGCCCAATCAGCACTGGGAGCTCCCGGCGCCCCTGGGGCCGCCCCCGCCCCTCTCGACCCCCGGCATCGCCCCGGGGTCCCTCCGGCCGCGCCCGGAGCGCTGCCCCTCGGGCGGACCGCAGCGCGCTGCCCGATATAAACCAGACCCGAAAACAAACAGCAGCGCGACCTGTAATTGAGGTTTAGCTTCCCCTTCGCCTGCAGGTGCGAGCGCAGGGGACGGGAGGAGGAGGTGGTAGCAGCGGGACAGGTGCGGCCTTAGCGCCTCCTCAGTAGCTGCAGGTTTGCATCTCTTTCCGCAAGCAGACGCCCCCCTGCCCCCCAAAATAACAGCCCTGCCGAGGGGGTGGTTTTGAGGAAGTCTTGTAGGATACAGATGTGCTGACCGTATCGAGCGTTCTGTATTCCTACAAGGAGGTAAGCGTTTGAGGAGTGTAGTAAGGTATTTTAATCCTCCTAATTTCAGCTGGCCCCGTGTTATAATCCAGCCACAGACAATATCGTGTTTAATACCTGTTTTTGCAATTTGAAGTGATGAACTTGGGATTTTCTGCCTCTGTTTTAATTCACTGGCATTTGAGCCTCCAGCTCACAGGTGTAGAGTTATCCACAGTGGTTTCACCTCTTGTTTGAAGCTGTTTACTTTCCACATCAGTAGTATATTTGCCATTGATGTGGAAAGTACACTGCCAGTCTTTACTTTCCTCGTATTTATTTCAAAACTATTGTTACATTTTCTAAACCTTTTTGCCAGATAGGCAATCATTGGAGGATAAGAAGCCACATTTGAATCATTATTCTTCTAATGAATGCTCTTTGGTTTTGCCATGTGGACACAAACCCGGATGTAATCACTTACAAATATGTATTAAATAAAAAAAAAAAAAAAAGAAAAAGGAAAAAACCCCAGAGTTAGGTGTACCCTTGGATATGTGTCAGATCTCAATGGGAACAGGGTATTTGCTGTTCTGTTAATGCCCCAGCAGGATAAAAGGGGGTCCACAGACGCATTTAATGACGCAGTGACTCTCTGCCTCCTTGGTACCCTCCAACTTTCAGGTGACGCACAGAGGCATTGGCAGGGAAGAGGGAGAGGGGAAAGCAGGCACTAGGCTTGTTTGCACAGCAGTATTGGACATGGAGCATACTATAGCTCTGCTCAGCCTCTGTGCCAAGATGCCTTCTTCATTCATCAGGAGGGAAAAGACAGAGAAAGGGTCATGAGGTGGGTAAGCCACCCTTTTTTGTGGTGTCAGACTGTAGCCAGAGCTCACTTCAGGACACAGGGAAGTGCTTTTGAGTCCAATGAAGAGGGACATGACCATAGATCCAAGTCATATCTCCATGATGTTATGATCTACTTATCATAGGGCATGGCAGCAAAAAGGAAAAAGAAAAGGAAGGGATTTTTAAAAAAATATTTTCTCCCATCATGGCACATTGAGGTCTTGCAGACTAGAATTCTGTTGGTAGTGGTGAGCTTGGTCAGTCTAAGCTATCAGCTGGGATCTAATCGAGTCTGAGGTAGGAGACTTCAGTCCAAGACTGGGTCGTTGTGCTTTCTTGGCATGGGAGTTCACCTATTCTTTTGTTGATAACACTGCTTTGGTTGGTGAATACAGGGAGTAGCATCTGGGCAAATTTTGGTCAGGGCCCATCAGAAGTTTTTGGTGTGCTGTCACAGTCTAACCAGAATGCTGGAGTGAGTGTTGAAGGACAGGAACATAGCCAGGATACTTACAGGCCTGAGTTAGAGCCCCAGGGAGGAAGAGCAGGAGGAGAGAGGCAAAGGCACCCCTGCCCAGAGCAGCTGTGGAAGGGGCAGGTTGGTGGGTAGTCCTGCTGGAGCTGCTGTGGGCTCTGGCTGTGATGTCCAACGAGTTCTGCTGTCCCAGACCACACTGCTTGCAATAGAGCTGGACTTCAGCTGCAATAAATGCAGTATGGATGCATATCTCTCTTGATGGACAGCTGTCTGCTGTCAGGGGGTTCAGGGGGAGCTCATGCAGGTTCCTTAGGACATATGAAGTTAATTCCACCTCAGACTCACTCTCTGCCTGTCAACAAGGACTCTTCAAGCAGAGCTAATTTATATGTTCTTCCTTTTTAAACCCTATTTTATCCAGAATGCTGTGAAGTGGCCTCAGTGTACATGAGAATCAGACTTGCTTCAGGGAAAGGCTCCTCCTTTCTACTCCTGACACTGCTGCTTTTGAGAATGTTTTATGTTACTAGTCCAGTTGTTGCCATCTTTCTCATCTAAAATCAAATCAAGATGTTGAGCTTCTGATCTTATTTGTGGTGATGTAAGCACAAAATGACTGAGCATTCTCTCCAGGTTGAAGAGTAAGGGAAGGTGCACGAGATACTTTTCCCCTGTGGCATTTTCTTCCTACTGGTTGGGATCTGCAGGGATTAGACATTGGAAAATACTCGTCTGTGAGGCTGTGTTTCTCTCCTTATCGTGCTTTCAGCTTCTTATGCAACTGCAAGTCCCTCTGTCATGAGCTTAACTCATATGTCTTCCAGTTGTCCAAGAAACAATGGTCTCTTCACTCCCTGTTGTTGTGGTAGGAACTTAACATACATATGAAGACATGCCTATATCTTCCTTCAGCTTCTGCCTTCCTGCCAGCAGAGCCCTGGCTTTGAGTTTGCTTACTTGGCTTTCTTAGCTATTTGTAGTTTATGTAGTCGGGTGAAAGACTTGGCCTTTGCTTTTGTTTATTGTTTTTGTGTTGGGTTTTTTTTGTTTTGTTTTGTTGTTGTTGTTCCTGTGTTTTTGGACAAGCTATGCCTTGGGAATGTGAAACTGATTTCTGTTCTTTTCTGTAAATAAATTGGTGAGGTCATTGCAATAGCACAGGTTTGTGCTGAGTCATTTGACTGAACATGGGTTTTATTCCCTTAGACTGAGCAAGAAAGGTGCTCATCTTTTTGTAAGAGAAACAACCCTTGTGGTTCATTTTTTGTGGCAAGTTTCATTGACTCTTAGGCATAAAAATGGCATTTTGGGAAATATTAGTAGGTGTTTAGAATAGACTGCTTCAGTTGAAAGGGACCTATATTTTGATCATCCAGTCCAACTGCCTGAGCACTTCAGAGCTCACCCAAAGTTAAAGCATGTTATTAAGGATATGTCCAAATGCCTCTTAAACAGTGACAGGCTTGGAACACCAACCACCTCTCTAGAAGCTTATTGCAGGGTTTGGCCATCCTCTCAGTAAAGAAATGTTACCTACTGCCCAGTCTGAACCTCCTCCAGTGCAACTAGGAACCATTCCCACACATCCTAGCACTGAATCCCAAGGAGAATTGATCAGCACATCCCTCTACACTTCCCTCCCAAAGGAAGCTGTACAGAGCCATGAGGTCACCCTTCAGCCTCCTTTTCTCCAAACTGGACAAGCCCAGAGTCCTCAGTCACTCCTCACAGGACTGGCTTCCAACCCTTAAACTGGCTTTACTGCCCTGTTCTGAACACATTCAAGGACTTCACATCCTTCTTAAATGGTGGGGCCCAGCACTGCACCCTGCACTCCAGGTGAGGCTGCACAAATCCTAGAAATACCAGGATAATCACCTCTTTTGACTGGGTGGTTATGCTGTGGTTTATGCAAACCAGTATACAGAGCCAATCCCTTGGACTGTGGTGCTCTCATGAGTTCTGCTCTCCCTATATGCACATGGGCTACATTCCTACACTACCTGGTGCAGCTTTGAACCATTCCCATGCATCCTATCTCTGGATCCCAGGGAGAACTGATCAGCACATCCCTCTACAAATACCCTCAAAAGGAAGCTGCAAAAAGCAATGAGGTCACCCCTCAGCCTCCTTTTCTCCAAAATGGACAAACCTAGAGTGTTCAGCCATCCTCATAGGACATTTCTTCCAGCCCTTTCACCAGCTATTGCCTTCCTCTGAACACATTCAAGCACCTCAATATCCTTCTGAAATTGTGGAGCCCAGCACTGCCTACAGTACTCCGGGTGAAGTCACACCAACACCAGAACAGTGAGATAATCACCTCTTTTGACTGACTGGTGATGCTGTGTTTGATGCACCCCACAATAGGATTTGCCCTCCTGAATGCCAGGACACACAGCTGACTCACAGTGACCTTACTGTCAACCAGCACCCCCAGACCCCTTCCTGCAGAGCTGCTCACCAGCTACTGCTCTCCTAATTTATACTTGTTCCTATCATTATTCATCCCATTAACCATAGCCCAGTGTTCCAATGTATCCATATCCCTCTGCAAGACCTTTTGTCCCTTTAGGAGTGTCAACAGCACCTCTCAGTTTGTATCATCAGCAAACTTGCTAATGTTGTGTTCAAGTCTTGCATCCAGACTGCTGATAATGCATTGAACAGATCTGGGGCCCAGGACTGAGCCCCAAGGAGCAGTGCTGGTGACCGACCAGCATCACTGCATCACCGTCATTCACTGCAACTCTTTGGACTCTGCCCTTCAGCCAGTTCTTCACCCAGAGCACCATCAACCCACTCATCCCACAGCTGGACAAGTTGTGAGGGACAGTATGAAAAGCCTGACTGAAATCCAGGAAAACTACATCCACCATCTTCCCTTCAGAAGGTGGGTGACCTTATCATAGAAGGATATGAAATTAGTTAAACAGGGCTTTTCCTTTGTGAGCTCATGTTGACTGTGCCTGATGATTGCATTGCTCTTTAAATATCTTTCAGCAATACCAAGATAGATCTCTGTAACTTTTCGAGGAACTTAAGTTAGACTAGCAGGTCTGTAGTTCCCTGGGTCTTCCCTCACCGCCTTCTTGTAGACTGGAGTAACATTGGTTAGCTTCCAGTCAGCAGGGACCTCCCCAGATTTTTGAACTACATACGTTTTACAAATCAGAATGGAATATTAATAAATAGTTGAATTTTTATGATGTACAAAAGTTTATTGTATTGCCATGTACAGAAAAGCCCTTCAGAAAAGGTTTTGCTCTCAAGTCTGAAATACAGGATATTATTTTAGCTCTTACAGGATCAAAATCACAAGCAATTGTTATTGCCTCATAAGTTAAACACCGGATGACAACAGTGTTTGTTCTGCAGCCAGGATAAGCAGGCTAGGGTCGTCATGCCTTTGTCCTGGAGTAATTTTTCTTGTAATTTTACCATGCATAGGTTGGGCAACTTTAGACTCTTTCCTGGCTCTGCCATGTTATGATTTCCAGGGTGCCTAGAGCACTTGTGCAAAAGCAAAAAAACTCAACTTTATTTTACTAAGTCTGAAGGACAACTTCCTTGTTTGCTAGGGTTTCCCTGAGAATCTGAATATTGAGAAGGTAAGGCAGACCTGCAGGGAACATAGACAGGTTTGTGTGTCATCACCTGGGCAAGGTCAGGTCTGCTGTCAGCAATAGATGTGGGGAATACACCTCAAATTGGTGTGCACATTAGAGGAGATTAACACAGCTGCAAATGAGGAGCTTGTACTGTGTTCTGCATTGTGCAGAAAAAAGTGCTGCCTAAAAAATGACCAAGCAGATCTTCTTCCCCAAAGTAGAGTAAACAAAGGAATGTTTCTGTGTCACCTAAAAAAAAAAGTTCATCAGAGTGGGAACATCAGTTAATAATCACCAGTTCTTGCTGGGGTTGCCACCTTTGTTTTTCTTAAGCCGTGAGAAATGGAATTAAATTAAATTACTGCACGTCTTTTGTAAACTGCTAGGACAAGAATGATTTTAAGCTATGTGGTTCACATATTACATAACAAAAAGTAAAAAATTAATAGGAACTGACAATCTAGAGCATTTTAAAGGAGTGAAAAATTGCATTCCACAAGCCAATAAACTTTCCTCAACTCTCATTCTGTTCAGTGCTTTCAGACATTGCAGACTTTGTTTCTTGACACTGATCAATGAATTGTTTCTTCTTTTTTTTTCAGCTCACCTTAATTTTGTTAAGAAAAGCCTGTGTTGTTCCCTGAAAGTTTGTAATACAATGCTTTTCAAAATAGATATAACCTGTTTAACAAACTCAGCAGGAAATGTGAAGAAGTGCATCTCCTACTTTACTGGAGGTGCATTCCACCTGGCCAAGAGCCCAGGTGCAGCTCTTGTCCTTCAGAAGTGGCCTCCACATCAAATTAAGTTTTGCTAAACACAAGCAGGTTGCTGTTGAAAGGAAGAAAACCTCTAGACGGATTTTTAGGATATGTAGCCCTATGTAATGCAATTTAGAAAGTGCTTGCCAAATAAAAGTATACTATATCTAATGAAATTTAAAAGGATTTAATTGCAGTGGGAGGCAGATAAGCAAATGTCTTTTTAAAGCAGAAAGTCCAGAAGTGATCCTTGCCAGTGAGCCATAAAGACCAAGTAGTTGAGTCCTGAGCAGTGACAGGAGTTGAGTCTGAGGAGCAGGACAGTGTTCAGATCTTGGTGTTCCTGGAGTGGGAACACCTTCCCACTGAGTGTGTCCACTGTCTTTGTGTGCCACAGCCAGTCTCTGCTGTTTCCTAAGAACCTGGTAGATCTGGGCACAAGGAGCCTCTAATCTTTTATGGGCACCAGGATAGCTCCCAGTTGGAGGGCTCACAGAAGCGGGAGCCAGCCCTCTGTGGGGAACACAGCAGGGGCAAGGGGCACAAGTTGGAAGGTGGGAAATTCCCACTAGATATTAGAAAAAATTTATTTACTAGGAGGGTGGTCAAGCACTGGAGGGGGCTACTCAGAGAGGTTGTGGGATCTTTATCCTTGGAGGTGCTCAAGACTTAACTGGACATGGCCCTGAACAAGCCCATCTGATCAGATGTGTTTTGGACTAGATGACCTCTGGAGGTCCCTCCTAACCTGGCTTATTCTATTACCCTGTGGTTTTGTTACCTCACTGAAGCAAATAGAGTAGCACTGGGATGCATTTGGCTTATTATAGCTCTAAGTGGCACCCCTGTGCACTAATGATTACAGATTATATGTTATGCTCAGAACATGATTCCATGTGGCCCCTTCTACCCTGTTATTTAGCCCACATGCTGAAATCTTCATTTCCCAGAAATGTACATTTCAGTTCATAACAGCAGTACATTTAACTACTTTTTCAGCTGATTACACGTAGAAAAATTTTTCCATGACCATCCTATTTTTTTTTTTTTAGGATGTCTCTGGATACACTAAAGACAATCCAAAGCAGGGAGCATCAAACATAGGCCTTTAGCTCTACCAGTGTAATATCCTTCCCAAGACAGTGGAGCAGGGATGAGAAGAAGAGACAAGCTTCTGAAAAAGATGGACTCATTTCCTGAGTGGATGCAGAAGCATAGCTGGTAAGTGTGTGCTTCAGCTAACAGGGGGTGGCAGCAACAGGAGACAGGGGTTGAGGAGACAACTGGCAAAGACCCTGGAGGAGGCAGAAATCAGCTGCAGAAGAGCATGAGTGAAGGGTGATAATTTGCACCATGCTCTTTGTACTTAGCTGTGCTTAGGTGCAGCCTAGCCCTGAAGATGAATTTATCCCAGTTTCCAGTTTGGAGGAAGGGAAGATAGGTGAAGCTGAGCATGTGCTTAAACCTTCCCACCAGTGTCTCTGTCTGCAAGGAAGCTCTTCCACATTCCCTCCTCTAGTTCCTCTCCCCAGTTCCCACAGTAGCTCCTTATTTACTCAGGGAAGGGTAGTGCCATGAAAAGGGTGTTGTGGTTTACTGTCCCAGGCCCCACTGTTTATCAGCCATCAGTTGTCCCAGCTGATGGCATAGAAAGATTTAATTTAAATGAAAGCATGAAAACCACAAGCTGGAGCAAAGCAGCTTGTGTAGTGTGACTTAATTTGAGAGCAAATGGACTGGGATCAAAAAAGGTCATGGTGACAAAGTGGAGTTAAAAGCTGACTTAGATCAATATGCTCAAGCAATTTGGAAACAAAGGGAATAAGGAAATAATATGTGACGGTTTCAGAAATCAATAAACAGGTTGTGGTTAATGTGCTTTTCATCCTTCATCAATACTGCTTCTTTTGATCCTACTGGTTTGATTTGCTTTCTGAAGCGGTGTGTGTATTTGAAAGAGAAGTGATAGCCAGACTGGTTTGACTGAAGTGGATAAAATCCCTCTAGCAAAAAGGGTGTTTGCCTGCAGGTATAGAGGCTCTTGGATAAAATCAAATTTAACTTGCTAAGCTTAAGGAATCACAAAAGAAAAAGTGGCAGTGAGGAGATCTGAGGAGAGAAAAAGACGCCTGGAAAACAAAGATGTCAATGTCAGCGTGTTTTGTGCTGGGGGACATGATCGAGTTCTCCTTGTCCTCCCATCCACTGAGAACACTTCCTTGTGAAAAATCAAATGGATCAAATGTACTTGGAAGTCTTTTAGTGTACCAAGCAGCACTTCAGCTCGTTTTTGTGTGCAGCACAGGATTTTCCTTTTCCTTCAGTGCAATGTCGTGCCTCCACCCTGAATGTTGAGAAAACAGTCCACCAGTACCTACTGTGTGTAGTACATGAAGCAGTATATTACCTAGGAGAAAATTCATTTGAACTGCTTATTTTTGCTGGATCACAGTCCAGAGTAGCCAACAAGAAATTTGCCAAGGGCAGGACATAATGTGCTTTGCCTGTTATGTTAATGCTTTCATGGTCCCATACGGAAAATATTTTTCTTTCATTACATTGCAGTAGCTCTACCTTGCCATTGCCCTTGCAAAGAAATAAAGCCTTTTCCACTAATTATAGAGATCCAGGTATGCACTGTGTTTTTTTCTGTTTTCCTCATTGTTTAAGTGTCTTTCTCAGCTATTTATTTCAGGGGCTCATTTAGGTGTTCATTTCAGCTCTTTAATTCAGTTGAACTGCAAGCAGGTAAAGAAGGGCAAAATCACTTGTGAGAATTTAGTGTTAAAACTATGTAAAGTGTCTTGTTTCATATCAGAAATGCATTTCAACTTTCAGAAAAGAAGTCCAGTTTGTAAGGAAAGTTTGCAGCACTGGATGGTGCCTCATGCTCATGGTCAATATTTCTGATTTTGGTGGTAAGGCTTAATTTGGATTTAAATATTGCACTGCACTTTATTTATTCCCCCTCCAAAAACTGTATAGTGGGAGAAAGTGGGATAATGCAGCAATCTCTTTACTTGGTGCTAGCTCTGGGAAAATTTACTTTCCTTTTCTTTCCTGTGTCTTGTGTAGTTATTTTACATAGGCAGGAATCAGAAAACCTTCCAATAGCAAATTCATGTATTTCAGAAGTCTCCAGGTGACAAAGTAGTGGATTTTGATTGTAAATTGCTTGACAAATACCAGGAAAATAAAAATGCCAGTGGATGCCAATCAGTGAGATTGGAGAGATCAGTGTGTTTGGTTTTTTTAGTGACTGCTCTTTGTTTTTCTACAGGATGGTGCACTATTGACAAAAATTACTTTCAGTGATGTCTGAGGATTAAGGGTTTATTTGGAAAGATGGCCCAGAGCATTTTGTTCTTGTGGTATTCTGGGAAGTGTTAACTTTTCTATGTACATACGGGAAAAACCTGATTTGGTAAGGGAGAGTTAGGACATGGCATGCAAAGCTATGGGCTTGCTGTATCCAGTAAAGAACCTGACACAAATGTTAAATTTAGCTGGAAGAAGTGTTTGTGTTATTGCTGGATATGCTATTAGTGTGAAGTTCTGTGCTTTAATATGAAATGCAAAACATAATAATGCATGAAATTCCATTGCCATTCATAAATCCCACCCTACCCCCTCCAGTCTCATTAAATTACAGGACATCTCCGGGAAGTGTGCAGATTTATGGGAGGAATTTTCCTGCCTGTAGAGGAAACCTTGAGCTATTGGCTCTAGGCATAGGCATTAGCTTACAGATGCCTGTGCATCGGTTGGTCAGTGGTGGAGTGCACTAGAGCCATGTGCAGCTGTGGTCCTGTGCCAGCCATTGTCCTCACCAGGCACCTTCCAGGGACACGTCACATGCCCTGAGCTGTGAAAATATTGATTTTGGGATCACATGCCTGAACAAGTTTCAATTTTCCTCCCATCCCAAACAGGATCTAAGCTCAAGCTGGGATACTCGTTCAGCAGGTGTATGCCCTGGAGGTTGCTCCAAGCCCTTTGACTGCCTGTACTTTGCAGGGTGTTTTACCCACCTCTGCCACAACTGTTCTTCAGCTCTGGCAGCACATCCCCAGTGCCAGACACCTCTGCAGGCTGAGCTTTTCTTATGCATGACCAAGGCACAAGTCCCTCTTTCCTGTCTGCAGGCTCTCTCTGTTTAAAGCCACTGGTTCTGGAGGGATGCTGACTGAAGGTTTCCAACCCCAGGCAGGTGTTACTCCCCAGCTGTACACAGGTGACCAGAGAAATGAAAGACATGATGGGTTTTGAGGCTTGAGTTTAAAGTATTCAAATGAAAAGCCTCAGTTAAAGTGTAATCCTCCACTTTGCTCAACACAAGTTAATTTTCTTATTTTTCTAGAAAACCTCATACCTGGAGCATTAACTGAGCAGCCTCTGCTCACCCGCTCCACCAGCCCAGTGTTGTCCTGGGCTCTTCTAGGTTTCCCACCTAACTCTATACATTAGTTGCCTGCTCTTATCCCAGTGAGTCATGGCATGAGTGGCTCAGCAGGCAGGCATCCTCAAGTTTTGAGCCCTCATTCTTCTGCCCCTCTCCTGTCTCCAGCAGTGGCTTCCACAGAAAATGTCTTGTGCAAGCAGAAACTGCCTGGGTTGCCCTATGAGCCTCACAGGTGCTGATGGGTTTCTTGGCTTTTGGCAGGGAGCAGCGGCATCCTTGGATGAATGCCGGGCAGCTGACAGGCTCTTTGCCCAGATGCATTTCAGTGATTAACCTGCTGCCTCCATCTGTCAGCTTAGGGGTTTCTGCACCACATCAGAAAAGACAGAAAAGTTAAAGATTTGCTTGAACTCCCTGGGACTGATACGATGCCCTGAGGGTGGGCATCCATCTGGCTATTCAGCTAGATATCTACCATGTGGCTGGAGCAATGCAGAGAGCTGTAAATAAAGCCCGTAACAGCTTGTGTTGATCTGCTTTCCCAACAATGCTTGGAGAAGCCAAGGGGCTGTTTTCCAAGACAGGTGCCTCTCCTGTTTATGCTACCCCTGAACTCAGCCCCTCTTCTGCAAGACATTTCTCAGCATGCTGGTGGGCTGTTGG
Source organism: Poliocrania exsul (assembly GCA_035041345.1). Classification (NCBI taxonomy): domain Eukaryota; kingdom Metazoa; phylum Chordata; class Aves; order Passeriformes; family Thamnophilidae; genus Poliocrania; species Poliocrania exsul. Next base: position 78,181,371 of record JAWWLZ010000001.1, on the reverse strand, counting down.
CTGTGAGCGTGGCCCCTGCCAAATTCTTCAGGCGTGGAGTAGGTCGTTCTCTTCTCCTTTGTAAAGCGTTGTGGTTAATTTCTAATGAGAAATGCCTTTGAACTTCTGAACTTTAAACTTGGTGGAGGAAGCCCTCACTTGAGTACATCAAAGCCTGCAGCTGTACTTGGGGGAAAAATTCATGTCACATACTCATCATGCTGAGAAATTATTCCAAGTCTTTTATCTGGCACACGCATCTTTGAATATATTAATATGCACAAGTAAATAAAATAAAACCATTAGACTAGGATCACCAAATCACAGAATATGCTGAGTTGGAAGGGACCCACAAGGACCATCAAGTCCAACCCTTAGCCCTGCACAGGACCATCCCCAAGAGTCACACCAGGTGCCTGAGAGTATCATCCAAACACTTCTTGAACTCTGTCAGGCTTGGTGCTGTGACCACTTCCTTGAGGAGCCTCTTCCAGCACCCAACCATTCTCTGGGTCAAGAACCTTCTAATATCTGACCTAAACCTCCCCATGTGCAACTTCAGACTATTTCCTTGGGCTCTGTCACTGTTCTGTCACCTCAGAGAAGAGATCAGTGCCTGCCCCTCTCATTCCCCTCATGATGAAGTTGTAGACTGATGCACATCCTTGAGAGCAGAATTTGCTCTGCAGGTTTTCAGACTGAATACCAACCACTGATCTTTCATTATGAAAATCTTTTGTGTCTTAAAATAAAACAAGTACAGTCATATATATATTAAAAATATATAACAAATGTTACAAATACTTTTATATATCCCTGCCTTATATTGTGTCTCAGAAGAGATCAAGCTCTTATCAAAACTGCAATTTCCTTGATAAAGGAGAAAAATTATTAGGGAAAAACCCAACCACCCACAGTTTCATGTTTCCTCATTGATATTAAACACATATACATCTCAATGAGTAAGTGTTACCGTTATAAACTGATGATGAAGCCAATTCATAAAATAGCAAGAGAGAAATAAAGGTTTAGGATAAGTAGAGGAGACTAAAGTAACCCAGTATACACCGCCCCCCCACTTAGTAGATAAAAATGTTCTTTTTCCTGTCCTTACAGAAATCTACAACAGCAACTACAAATAGTGTCTGATCACAGGGTTTCTCTTTATCCACAGAATTTCTTCTGCATTAGATATTCCTACATACTACTGCCCACCACCTGCATATCCCTCAAGTATTTAATTACTAGAAGTGAGATGAGTGCGTAATAATTACAGCAATTCATTAGCCTTACTGGGAATTATCTAGATTTGCTTGCAAAACAGAGAGGTACCTCTTTTGCAGCTTTGCTTTGCTGGCCTAAAGATGCCAATCAGGACAATTATTTTATTAGGATTTTGCTTTTCATCTCTCTTTTTTTTTTAATTTTCCTTCCACACTATTTGTATTTAGAACTAACTGTAGTGTGTAATCCATTATAGAAAATTTCCCCAATGAGCTGGTTGTGAATCACAGGTCACTATCTTTCATCAGCTCCACTCAAAGAGCCATTTACAACAAAGTATGACATTCTGACTAAGTTTGTTTGTTTGTTTTCGATAGGTCTGCAGTAGCCTAGAACAGTCAGGTGTTTCTGAGGTTCTTTCCCTGATGATTTCCAGTATTTGATGCTGATTTCATTGTTTTTCTTTTATGGCAGCAGTCACATAAGCCATCTCAAGCCCTTCCTAATAGGCATAGTGTTTAGCTTGTCCGTAGACATGCTCTATTGTTGCAAGACAGTGTTTTTCACTTCAGTGTTCCATCACTTTCAGTGACTTAGCTCTACTGTCCAGTATATTTGCAATTTCAAGAGTACTCAGAGCTTTTATGGTGGCCCTGTATAATTACTCTCTTGTGCATGCAATTTTGGAGTAATTTGTACTTATTGGTAGAGCTTGCCATGTCTATTAAAAGGATGGAGTTTCCAGCTCCTGTAAATGTGCTGTAGTCTTGCTCTGCCCAGTGTCTCCCTTCAGAACAGCCAGATGCTGACTTGCACAATTATTTCTGCACTTTTAGGCTTATTTAAATGATGTCTGCTCAGGACCAACTCCCTAAATAGTTCACATCCAAAACTAACTGCCATTGGTTCTTTCTTCATTATGAGCCCAATCCTGATGGATTTTACTATTGTTCTGGAAACAGAAAAGGATCAACACCAGAAGAGGCAAGTCAGTGAGGGATTTTTTAATATTGGAATATTTTAGTGAAGGTGTGAAGCAGCTGTGAATGCTGTTTCTCTAGCTCCCAAACCATTTTCTGATGCCAATATCAGGAAGGACCTTGAAATAGTGATGGTAAGGGTTGACCTTGCCTTATGTATGAGCATGTTCATGAACTTTTTTTAGACTCACTTTTGTTGCTTCTTAAATTAAGACAATGCTACTACACAATTAGTAGCTATCCCTGCCTGCTGGGAGCAAGGGTGAAGCTAAAATGCCTTTGCACCTGGGAAGCAACTTTACATCAGAGTCCCCAGAGAAATGCAAAATTTTCCCCACCTTTGTAGGCTGAGACAACAGGAAGGCACACCATGTAACATCCCCATTTGGCTGAACCATGGCTAGACATGTGACACTGGCTATGCACCTGAGTATGCTGTAACTGAAGTGTTTTGTGTGATGACTGCTGCATATATGCTTAAGGGGCAGGGTTATACCTTTGAGCTGAAAGCAACTCTTGGTGAGAACACAAATCCCAGAATGACTGTGTTTGAAGATTGTATCACATCCAGTGGAGTTGATACAATTTCCACAGCATATACATCTCTGAAATAAGTTGTTATTTTGAATAATGATCTGTGCTTGTTCGATTTCACATGAGAGTTATAGGAAAGTTTAGCAGGAAGGGATTACTTCAAGCTTTCAAGCCCCTCCTCAAGATCCACCAGTCTGTGAAGTTTAAAGAGCACTAAGGCCATGTGAAATGATAACAGGGGTTGATGACACTTGAATAAACAGGGCTATCAATCTGTGTGACAACTGGCATAAGTAACAACGTGGTCTAACCACAGTGACACCTCTCTTCCTCTCCCTTCCCTTGCCATCCATGTCTTCTTTAACACCTCTGCAAGGAACCCTTCATCCTGCTCTCTATTCCAATGTTGATGGCAGCCTCACAAAGTAATCAGAACTTCCCATAAGCTGATTTAAGTTTGCAGTGCATGTGGTGTAATATGACAAGTGGTGTTTGGCAATAAGCACAGTATGGGTGGCCCTGTCCCACTGTAGAGCACTTCCTGGCAAATGCAAGAGGTGGGATTCTGTCTGACTTGGATGTCCAAAGATGTCCACATCTGGACTAGTCATCAGAGCTCCAGGCACTATAGTCAAAGGAATCCAGAGGGATACTCAGCTGATAAATATAGGGTGAAATGGGAAGAAATATGTTGCTGTGTGCCTGTTTCACTTTACTCACTGTAAAAGGAAGCAATGGGCAGATTCTTTGTAGTCATATATACCATAAGTGTCATGGGATAAGATATTTTACTGTGTTTAATGTTGAATCCCATATTTACAAATGGAGATAAAACAGTCCGGAAAGGTTTTGGCATTCACAAATACAGGCTGGCAGAAACACAGTGCTTTTGTATTACTGGAGATAAATTTTGCACCCTCTTCTGGAAAAAAAACGTACGCATAAAATATGAAAAAAAGTTTGTACAGTGAAGTCCTCTCCTCATTGTCCTAGAGCAGGGTTTTTATATGTTGCCTAATCTGTCATTTCTGATCACTTACAAGTACCAGTACGTATGGCTCCTCATTTTGAATTTATCTGCTGCAAAAGTTCAGACTAGACTGTGGCCTCTTGTGAAATATGATTTCCAAGTGAATACGCTGAAGCCCAAGGAAAACAAAGATTATTATTTTTTTTTTAAGATTTCTATTCATATCTGTTCACCTGGAAAATCCAGAGCAGGAAACAACCTGGAAAGTCTGAATATAAAATACAATCTCAAGTATGGCAGTTTTATAGTTTTATAGTGACATCACTCGATTAGCCTCTACACTGTTAAGATTTATGCAGCTCTAAGTTCATGATCAGATCCTATATCCAGTCACAGGAAAGCAAACAGCAATTACTATTGCACTTGTAAGAAGAAAAAGGACTTTTCAGGGCTACATCACAAGCCTTATCTCCCTGAACAAGCAAATGTGGCAGACGGATAATGCAAGCAAAAGAAACGGTTGGACCCTGGGAGTTTGACCTTGGAAGAATGGCAATTTTGGCTATCAAAAAAGAGAACGCTGCCAGTTTGCCCACTTATGTGAAAGGTTCATTGTCTGAAACTTGAAATGTGTGAAAAGGAGCATGAAAAGAGTATGGACAGCTTTCCAGGTGGGATCTGCACATTCCTGTCTCTGAATGGTTTCATCCAATTCAGCTAAATGACACCTCATCCAAACTTCCAATTTAAGCAGGACAAACTGAAATAGAGAAGGCAGTTACCAGAGACTGGTATAAAGAGTCTGTATGCTCTCAGCAGAAATGTTTGCAGGGTATCTGCTTTCTGCTGGTACTACATGGTCATGTGTTGGAGATGTGTGATCACTCAGAAGCTCACTGGATGTTGGCTAGGTATCAGCAAGTGAATAACAAATAAACACATCATCAGATGGACTTGCTGTGTCAAAATTGAAAAGATCACAAACTCTTTGCACTGTTGACAGACTAATAATGGGTATTAGCCCGGTCATAACATTTTTGACAGAGTCTTAGCCAATGCTGTGAAAAGGATCACTGAAATAATCAGTTTCCTCCAGGCATTTCGAACTTCAGAAAGACATGATGCTTTGCCAGGAATAAAAAATGAGATCTGTTTTATGAAATTAGGCTTGTTCTCTTATCCAGCTTGGATAAGGCAGGATCAAGTCAGGCATTGTACTGCCTCTTAACCTTGCTTTGCTGAGTTGTTAGGTGTTAGCTTGAAAAGGGAGGATCAATAGGACAGCACACAGATATGAAAAGATGTGAACCCACCGCTTTTTCTGGTGGAAAGGACTATAACACTGAAATATATATTAACATTTTATGTCCAATCCTTTTGCCATTCCACAAAGAGCAGGCTGGGTCTGAAGCTGCTCTTATCCACAACTGCACAAAAAATGGCTATAGATATGCCCCTGTTTGGCATCAGGAGTCCTACCATGCAGTTTCTGCTCAGTCCTGGGCTTTGCAGCAACCACCAGTGTTCCCTGTGTGATGGGCTGAGTCAGGCAGAGCCCTAGTGGCCCCTGCTACCCCCGGAAGCATAATATGATCTCCTGAAATGGACACCTTGCAGGTCTGGCCACACTGTATGCCCAGGGAGCATTGACTGCTCCCCATTCCCAGCCATGCCTATGCAAATTTCCTGCCAACTTGAATGGCAGGGTGTCTTCCTGCACTCCAGATAATCTTGGAACTGAACATATTTTGCTACCAGGACCTCACATCAACAGGACATCTAGGTTTTGTAACAATGGGGAAAATCTGTTCTTTGGGAACTCAATTCCCTGTGAGTTCCCAAACTCTGCACAGTGACAGGGGAATAGGTCTGTTGCCACTTAAAATGCATTCTGTGCAAGCAACACAGAAACATGAAGATTCATAAGCTGCAACAGGAGTGGAAGGTGAAAAAAACTGAGAAAGCAGGAGAGAGAAACAAACCTGTCCCAAACAAATCTGAAAGAAAGAAACCTGTGGACCCAGGAGATGTGGAAATGTCAGAATATGTTGCCTGTGGTCAGACAAACACATGTATGAAAAGTAGTAGCAAGCCCTGAAGAAGAACCTCTCAGCACTTAGGAGTGTTTTGGCACAAAGGTAGGAAGGTATGGAAAAATATGGTCATTTAATATGGAAGACTTATTCTCCATTAACAGGGCTATGGATACAGAGGAGTCCATGAGGAATCTGTAATACTAATACAGGTCTCACCTATGAATCATAAGCCTGAGCCATCTACTCATTTTGGAAGGATCTGTCTCAGCTGTCTAAAGTTTAGGATTTAGCCTAAGCCAATGACTGGATGGGCATTGCCAGAGTTTAGTCTGTTGACCTGACACGCTTTGCCTCTGGGGATGCCTGTCTTTTTTCACTTACTGCAGAAGGAGTTTAAGATGATTAACTTAGACATCCTCTTTAGACTGCTAAAGTTATTTAGGTGAGCCCCACCTCCTAAACACAGGAGCTTAAGAGGTAGTGCTGTTGAAATGAGTAACTGTGCACCTCTGGAAAAGAAACTTTCTGGACCAGTGATGAACTGCACATAGAACCACAATGTGGCAAATGTCTGCGTCATCTCCTGTCTATGGACAGCCCCAGTGGTCACAATTTGGGAAGGATTTCTCTCTTCTTATATGATGCTTACTTCACCTGTGGTTGATTGAACCTGGCTGTTGACTAATAAGGTATAGACACAAGCAAAACAATCTGCTTTCAGCATAACAAGTGTCTTGGCTTTTCACATGTGTGGTAGAGTATGGCCTTAAATTATGGTGAAATCAAGTTATCATGCTGTGGACAGCTAGAACACAATGAAAAGGTCACATCAGGAATGGGGAACTCATACACCTTTGTTCGTTGTCTTCCCAGGCATTTCTGCACTGTGTGTGCCCTGGCAGCTAGAGTGGATGGCTTCTGAAATATCTTTCTTTCCCCAGGCAGGCAGCAGGTGGGATCAGTGGATAGCATGGTCATCCTCACAGCAGGAATCCCTCTGATCTGCCTTTCAGGGCTAAGGAGCAGAGATGATACACTTCTTCCATGTCTGCTCTTTAGGGAAAAGGTTGTGTCTGACCACATTCACATTTACTGGGTTATTTATGATAGGGTGAAATTTCACACTATGTTGCAAGTCATCTGGAATGTGTTTGCCTTGGCATGTCCTCTTACTGCCCTCAGCTGAATTACGGCCATCTCTTCAGATACCTATTCAGGCAGATCTTGTTCATTGTATCATTTACTATCCCTGAGAGGACGACCCAGTTGGATGCTGCCTGTCCAGTCTGTGGTACTTGGTTGTTCTCATACTCAGTGAGTGGTGAGGGAGGGAGCTGAGCGAGGACTTTACCACTTAGCACTTGCAGAACTGGGAGCTGATTAGCATACACCTCTAAGGTGCCCACTGGGAGTAGCTCTGAACCTGTTCTTGTTACGAGACTGATCCATTTTTTTGTATGGAATGGGAAGAGTTGATGGGCATTTATTTGAGACAAATGTATTCTGTTCAAAGTGATCTGTATGAAAATGTCTGTTCTCTTCTGTTCTTTGGCATTCAGTGGGGTAGTAGGGAAGCTCAAATGTGAATGGTTTTGTCCTAAAAATAATGCTTTCCCCAGGTAAGGTCTGCTGCAAATTTGCCGTGTGAGTAGGCCTGACTGTTTGTTGTCAAACCAAAATGACACTCTTCAGCTAAGTTATCTGCTTGGTTTTTACATGTATTTGTTTGCACTTCATGACACTTCTGTGTGGGAGAGAGTGGCTTTTTACCTACTTTATTTCCTGAACTCCTTTGCTACATTTTACTCTTCTGTCATCACTTTTGTTTTCTTGTGTAATAATTTTTTCCTTTTCACAGCCTGAAGTCAAAAGTATGGATCACTTCTTCCCTCTGCACTGACTCATTCAACTTTACCCTGCCTACTTATTCTTTATTTTTTTCCCTTTTAGATGCCTCAGCTATCTCTGTGTTGTGTTGAAGAGTTTCACATGTTACAGAGCAAATTATATGTCCCCTCTAATAGTGCACCTTATATTTCAAAGAACTGTTTCAAAGAACAATATTTTCTTGAGGATTCCTGTGTCTCAACTGCACCACAATTGTAAATGACTGCAAGAGATTTTTGGATGTGGGGATTCATTCTCATTTTGATGAGAGAGAGGAACACAGGAACAAACGTGTTTGTAACAACATAAAGTGGCCATCTGCCTCCCTCTCACAAGGTCCCATAAAGCTGTCCCTCACCCACACTTCTAGGGCAAGTTCCGCTCACAGTGACAGTAGTGTGTTCTTTCCTGGGCAGAGGGTATACCTTCACTCTTGTAGGTGAGAGACCTGCGTATGTGGGAGATGTTCTGACACCTTTCCCCTGCCATTATAGAAAAATGAGCCAACATGGTATTGATTTGCTACACCTGTTAATTTTTCAACTATATATTTGCTCGATCTCCTTGATGGTAGTGTGTAAACTCTACTTGTATTTTTTGGAACTGTTGAATGAGTTTACTTGACTTTCCAAACCTCCAGGTATTAAAGTTCAGCCTTTCAGGAGTTTAAATGTAAATCACAGTAAGTGACCTGTAAGTGTTTTCTCCGTGTCTTCTAAGGACTTTTAAGATGGTCTATGTTTCAACACTTCAATTGTTCCCTTCTTTCTAAGTTATATGAACCTTCCCTGATTCATCTGCTTAATTCAGGAGTGTAACTTCGTGTGCTCGCTCTGCAGAGAGGACTGGTGAGATGTACTCCACTTACCTAAAATTTGATCCCTTCCCCTCCAGAGATGCCTATACAGTGCTGATGCTGTGCATAAATGCTGGTTGACAATGGTTATTACGCAGATTACCAGTATACTGGAGATTATCCTATTTCTCACGGTCTCCCCAAATAACAAACAAGTATACTTTAAATGCCTCCTTTCCCCCACCACCACCCTCCCTCCCTTAACCAAGCAGGCAAAATGACCATTTTTTTTTAGTATGCTACTCCAGTTTGGGATTCTGTTTATCCACTGAACTCAGTGGAAGTCCAACACCTCAATTAAAGGTCTCAATTTTATGGCATATCTGAGCCTCTCAGCTGAAGGAGCAATTTGCCTTTTGAGAAAGACACAGTCTGCACTAACTCTACTACACCAGAAAGTTCCTTACCTGGGATCACACAAAGCAGCAATCCTGCAGCTATGCCTAAGAGGTTGAATGCCTCAGCATGTCTGGAGAGAATCACTTACTCCTCTGATATGGTTGGGAGCAAAGATGTCCAGATCCCAATTTTTGCCTGGGACAAACCAGTTCACTTTTGTGGTTCACTTTTCTGTGGAATGAGGTACTACAAAAGCATGTATGCTTGAGACTCAATTTTAGATAAATTTTATCATGAAAACCTCTGCTTGCTGATATAAATCTCTACATTTACTTAAGCATTATTTCTTTTCATCTGTCTTACAACACAAAGCAACCCTTTAAGTATTTATTCCTCTCCTTCATAGAGCTCAGACACCTCTCCAGATAAGGAATACATGTGAGAATTGATTTCACATTGAATTGATTGACATTCAAGGTAATACTGAATTCACTGAATGGCCTTTAGAGGGAAGCAGATCCAAAGAATCCATGGAGAGATCAAGAGGCAAGCTTTTTGCAAGAACAAGCTGCCAGATCTTGTTAAACAAAACCCAAAGCTGAGACATTTGGCTTATTCTCTATGTCTCTGTGTAGTACTGTGTGAGATTTGAACACCCCCCCATTATTGCAGTCTAAAAGCTCTCACCAAGTGAAGGACACCAGGGCTATGTTATCTTAATCTGCTCACATCAGGAGACCTTGCTGCTTTGTTGTCTGGGGAGCCTTCCTTTAGCCTTCAAAAGCTCCCTTGAGAGTAGGATTTGGGGATGATAAAGAACCATGGGAGCATCCAGGGCACTATGTGAGTAGTACTCATCAAGTTTGGAAAGAGGTACCTTCCTATCTGACGTTATAAGGTATGATTTGAAGTAAATACGTGATCTGAAGCTTCCTGACTTCAGTTTGCTCTCCTGTGAGGGATCAGGTAAAAATGTTTTCTGGAAAATACCTACATACAGACATAGAGCCAAAATCTTAAAGGGTGATTTCTAAGAACTACATATTTGAAGGGCTGTGATACATGTGCCCTTGTAATTCTACCTGTTTGAAGCATTCTTTTTACACTAAAAAGTGTTTTAAAGACAGAAAATTATTTTAAAAGTCTTTAAAGATCAAAAGTGGCAGTAAAATCTCTATGGGTAAAGTCTCTGCCTTGCTACCTGCTCTTTATGTCTTGGGGGCATGTTGATGGGGCAGGAATTACGTAGTGGGCAACCTGTCAAGGCAGCTCGCCTGTGTGCTGCACTTCTGGCAGACCAGAGCTGTTGTTTGATGAGGAGAAGGCAGATGTCCTATATATAGCCTGGAATGAGATAATGAGTTTGAAGCAGCTTTAAAGAAGTTAATGCAATTTTCAGTACATGCATAGTTCTCTATGAAGAGGGTCCAAGCACTGGGTCTTGGTTGCCAGATGTAAAAGTTTATGGCTCAGTTTGGGTTACACCAACAGTCTCTCCCCAAGACATACCTGCTCTGGAGTGTGCCCTGAGCAATCCTGATCACCAGTCTGCCCTGTTCTCTTCTGTGCCACAGATGGAGCCTTCACAGGCTCATGGAGGATTTTTAAATGGCAGAAGCATAGAAAAGGACAAATAGGGCCAAACTTAAAAACAAACAGACAAACAAACAACCCAAAACATCACCAAAAAATAACCACATTAGAAAATAACCTGGCATTAGAAATTCATACACCAAGCTTTGATTATTGGATGGGTTTTTTAACAGTTTTTTTTAAATTATTTGCAAGTACCTGTAAAACAATGAAGAGATGTGTACCAGCCAGTACAGATTAGCCATGTCAAATCAATCTAATTACTTCCCTAAAAGAGTAGAAGGCCCTGTGAGTAGGAAGGTGCACTTAAATCTATAACCTGAGTTTTCACACTCAATAAAAACAGTATGAGGTTTGCTGAAATCACCCTATGGCAGGACACCAAACACTCACTGAATGATCAGTAGCTTCCCAGCCATGATGCCCTCAGAAAGGGTCTGCAGGGCTCTGTGCTGAACCTGCTGCTTTTTGGTGCCTTGTTAGCACAGCTAGCAAATAGGAAACCTAATACTGCTGGCAGAACTATAGCACGAGCTTTTGAAACCATGTGCATGTAAATTGAAGTATTCCCAATTCCATCATGTTATTTGTAATATTATTTTTAGACTTGGACCTAGCTCCTGGCAGTCCCTGTCTGCCCTCTCTGAGAGCAGATGCTGCCCCAGGTGACATGGATCACAGTGATCTCAGCTAAGGCTCCTCTGGAGTTCCCAGGCTTATGACAGAAGATGAAGCCTCCTTTTAAATGAGATGTCATGCCCAGACTTACCTAAACCCAGGTTAATTACATCAAGTTTGCTGTATACCTTTTCACTGATATTGCTGAGGGAAGCTATAAGCAGATTAACAAGTGCTGGGTGTAAGTTTAAAGTTCAATCACATATGCTAACATCCAAGGGTTATGCAAGACAGCATTTCAAATGAAACATGTAAAGAACATTTGATAATGTTTTTCATGTTGTGGAAACCTTACCGGGTTTGTATACTCTTATATGTCTTAGTAATAATTGGACTGAACATCCTAACAAAATGATTTTAGGTTTTTACCAATGAACTTTTGAATGTCTAGAAATAGGAATTAAATCCATAGAAAAAAAAACAACAGATAAACAACAAGGTTCACATTCTCAGGCATTTCAAGGACGAAAAGGATTATCCACTGTAAAACCTCTCCTCTTTCTAAGTAAGTCCAGCTGTTCATGCCAGCATAAACAGGAGGAACAGGATAAAGAAGAAACACCTGTGCCTAGGTGAAGTGACACTTCCCTCTCCTTTTTGTCTGTAGGTGAGAAAGATTTGTTTTTCTGTGTGGATAGTAATTTGTGAAACCCCAAATTAAATTTCTAGACATTGTTATCCCAGAGGATCGCATTAACACTTTTAATCTTGCCAGCAGCCAGTTGCATTTTATGCATTTACATAAAATTCTTCCCCTAATAGTTGTTTCTTGGACCATAGTTTCAGCTATAACTGCCTACATAAGAGCTTCTGTCATATACGTGTTAATGAATGATAATAAAGGTCAAACGTCAGACCCAGTGATACTGAAGTTGTTTTCCAACCCCAATTAATTCTATGATTCTATAAATGAATTTTTGAAGAAAAGCAAGATACAAACTTAAAGAAATTATCTATTTCTTTTTGGGAATAACACAGAAGTTTGGATAAGTGGCCCACTCATTCTTGCTCAGATGATCAGGACCAGACTGGTGTCTACATTGAAACCTACTTCCCATGCTTGCAGTCCATCATGCAAAAAAAGTAGAGAATAGTGTGAGATACATGAACTGTGCCTAAGGGGAAAATTCAAATTGTTTTGTGGTATAAAGGTTTCAGATTATGCAATTATGAGCACATTATCAATGAGGACTATGATCTTTATCACTTCCTTGGTCATAACAACTGACAACCTCCTCAATGATTTTGGAAGGGACAGCATGGGGAAACTCCACCGCTGAGACTTTTTGCCTCCGTGGTGTTTACTGAGAATCTATATGATCAAGATATCAGTCTTCATCCAATTACATAAATGTTCCCTACAAATATTCTTCTCAGACTCATATTTTTTGTTTGAATAAAGTAAAATTTAGAGACATCTTTCTTCCAGAAAATCTCAATTGTCTTATGTCTTCTCCTCAAGAAACTCATAGTAAATAATTTCGTCCTTAGATCTAGTCTAAACCTGCCCTCCTTCAGCTTAAGGCTTGTCCTGTCACTGCATGCTCTTGTGAAAAGTCCATCTCCAGCTTTCCTGTAGGTCCCCTTTAGATACTGGAAGGCTGCTGTAATGTCACCTTGATGCCTTCTCCAGGCTGAAAGCCCTCAGCTCTTTCAGTCTGTCTTCATAGGAGAGCTGTTCCAGCCCTCTGGTTAACTTAGTGGCCTTCCTCTGGACCATGCAGATCCACAAGTCCTGTGGGCACTGGAGAGCAGGTTTCCTGTCCTGTCCTGTCAGGCTGTGACAAAGGGTTCTGGTTTCCATTTCATTTCTGGGTGCAACCTGACTGGGTATTTCCATCCTTTTCTTCAAAATGCCAAAGAACTATAAGCTATAAAACATTTCAAGAGGAGAGCCAGGGCATTGTGCCTTCTTGATTTTGACAGAAATTATTCATAGCCAAGAAATGCAGCAATGACTGGTGGAAGGAGATACTGAGCAAGTTTACAGATGACACAAAACTGAGAGGAGCTGTTGACTCCCTGAAAGGCAGAGAGGCCCTGCAGAGAGACCTCGACAAATTAAAGAACTGGGCAGTCACCAACCATATGAAGTTCAACAAGGTAAAGTGCTGGATTCTGCACCAGGAATGGGGCAACCTCACTTGTACATACAGACTGGGGAATGAGATGCTGGAAAGCAGTACCATGGAAAAGGACCTGGGGGTGCTGGTCAATGGCAAGTTGAATATGAGTCCGCAGTGCCCTGGCAGCCAGGAGGGCCAACTGTGTCCTGGGGGGCATCAGGCACAGCATCGCCAGCTGGTCGAGGGGGGTCATTGTCCTGCTCTGCTCTGCACTGGTGTGACTTCACCTTGGATATTGTGTGCAGTTTGGGGCACCACAATAGAGGAAAGATATTTAGCTCTTAGAGAGTGTCCTAAGAAGGGCAACAAAAATGGTGAAGGACCTTGAGGGGAAGCCGTATGAGGAGTGGCTGAGGTCACTTAGTCTGTTCAGCCTGGAGAAGAGGAGACTGAGGGGAGACTTCATGGCAGTCTGCAACTTCCTCATAAGGGGAAGGGGAGAGGCAGGCACTGATCTCTGTGGTTACCAGGGACAGAACTCGAGGGAATAGCCTGAAATTGTGTCAGGGGAGGTTTAGGTTGGATTTTAGAAAAAGGTTTTTCCCTCAGAGGGTGTTTGGGCACTGGAAGAGGCTTCCCAGGGAAGTGGTCACAGCACCAAGCCTGACAGAGTGCAAGAAGCATTTGGACTACACTCTCAGGCACATGGTGTGACTCTTGGGGATGGTCCTGTGCAGGGCCAGGAGCTGGACTTGATGATTCTTGTGGATCCCTTCCAGCTCAGCATATTCTGCGATTCTGTGACAACTCCCAGTGCCCTGGAGGAACAGCCTTACAAGGAGCCTACAAACCCCACCAATCCAAAAGACTTGATTTTTGTGAAGCAGTGTGATCAAACAAGCTTGATCTTCCACCTCCTTCTTCCTTGTCTTTTATGGCATAAACCTACCCACTGCTTTTGAAGTTTGCTCCCTAGATTATAAATACTCTGGGACAGAGCTGCTTTGTGTTCTGTGTTTGCGCAGTGCCAATTACAAGACGCACTTTTAGAAGCCAATAATAGGCAATAAGCTTTTGTTCGTGTTTCAGTGGTTCCTAATAAGTGCAAACAGAGCACAATGCCTGTGTTTGGTTCCTTTGTGGAGCATTGCATGAGAGAGATGTTTCTGCCAAATATGTGAATATATCTGACCATCACCAGAGCAATGAAAATATCTCAGGAAGCAAAATCAGGTTTACAAATGTCTTAATCATCCTATGGAGCTATATTTTCTTTGCAGTCCTTATCCATTCTAAAATATATATGGTTTATGGTAATAATGAAAGTAGCACAGACAATTCTATCCTTCAAGAGGAAGAATGCAACATTATTGCTGGAATTATAACATAGATACAGAATTCAATAATATACAAATAACTGTAAAAGAGAAGTAAGTCAAACTTGAGAACTACTATTGTCCACATTGTGAAATCTCAACAAGGCTCCTGCATTTCCATGAGGAAATGTGAAATTTCTCTGCTTTGATGATATTCTGCCAAAGACTAGACCTCTGAAGATTGTTCTCTAGTCTCTTTTCAGTGGAATTTGGTGAGTTTGCATAGGAGTTAAGGCGTGTCCTTTCTCGTTTACACGTGTTGGATACAACATTAGTGAATACTTGTGATGAAGGCTGTTAATTTTAGGATATATCTAAGGGATTTGGTAAGTGAAGAATGTTTTTAGCTTTTGGGAGTGGTGTCTCATGGAAACAAATGCTTAGTAATGGAAAGGAGTAGAAAACCTACCTGTGAGAGAACCATTCTGTACTGCTTTTGTTAAGTATCCTGTCATCAACTTGAGCTGAAATGGATTAATTGCTTTAATATTTGGGTATGGGTCATGCCTAGTCAAGCCATCCCCTTCTTTGTAGGTCTCCTTCCTGAAGGGCGTGATCATCCAGCTGCACTTGGCCTAGGAAGGATTGGAACCAGTGGCCACAGCTGTGCAGGAGGCAAGTGCCAGCACTGGCACAGGGAATCATGGGATGGAAGGACAGTGGAAGACTCATGTCAAAGCTGCACAGCTCAGTGTATCTACTTCCCCCAAGCCTTTTCAGACTTGGTTTCAGAGGCTCAGACAACTGAAGCCCATGAGAACTGCACCCTCTATGCACAAGACTGGTAATCTGCTTACTTATCTGACAGTATGCACACAAAGTACAGTCTTTTGGGCTGAGATAGCACCTATTAGGAAACAAACACTAACTAGATAAGAAAAGCCTCCTCACAACATTTTTAACTTCCTCAGTCCTAAAAGCAGTGCTTCTTCCCTCCTACAAGCTGCTGCCTGGTCGCACTGCTTGTTTTTCATATGCCCTGCTTCTTCCCTTCCAGGATTTGGGTCCTTTGCCAGACTAGCAGGCGTGCCAAGGAGTGGTGTAAGGACAATGGCAGAAGAAGTAGCTTTTAAAAAGTATTTTATATGACAATAGTGATTAATGTATGAGCTAAACATAAGGATAACTAGACTAATTGTAAGGATATCACTGTTATTATTTTATCTGTATTTTAGGACAAGAAAAACTTAAAATAAACTGGTTGTGTATTTTAGACCTAGTAAGGTAGATTACTTAAAGCAACATGTTTGGGATAAGGCAACTGATATTGCCATATGTTCCACATGCCCCAAATTTTGTTGTAGCTGTAGAATGTGATTTCTGTAAACTTTTTCTCACACTTTCTTTTCAAAATGCCTAACAATCCATTTTAAAAAGGAGTAAGTTCTGTTGGCCAAATGCAATCTGAGTCTGATGTAACTCCACCAAAATCTGTGGAGTTTCCCTGGCATTGTAATAGCAGTAATTTAGGAATTACTCAGGCTTTGAATTTCTTGGATTTTGCTAGTAGGAACTTGGAACCAGCAACTCAAAAATTACTTTTAATTGCATCCGGAGATCCCCGTTTACTTTCAAAGATACAATCTTCACAGTCACATACTCTGGATCAGCACACTTGGCATTCATGTTTAGAAGTTTAATTATGCATCAATTACATGGGGGAATTTTAAATAAGATTTGCTGCTCCTTTTGTTTCACGGATTTGACTAAAATATTCTGTTTATTTTGGTATCATTCTCATAGTTGGCATGACTGATTTATCTGATGACTAATTTATTTGACTCCAGTGAGAGATAGACTGCCAACATCTCAACAAAGGACTCCATTGGAAAGGGTTTATATCGTCTCAGTGAACTCTAACTATTAAATACTTTATGAAAATGTCTATTGATTCCTAAAAGCTGCCTGGTAAGGACAAAGCCTTAAACAACTGAGCTTAACCAGCCCTTACTCTCGATTAGCCTTTTTGTCCACTGTAACTACTTCTCCACCAGTTTGGGATTAGTGGAGCATCTTTCACAAGGAAAATGAGGGACAGCTTGACTTTGTGTGCACACATGTGCACACAGAGTATGTTTTATGTAAAAGCTTGATCAAACGAATACATAGCAGGCTGGTTTTGAAATAGCTGGTGTTACCTCTTGCATGAGTGAGATTCCAGCTCTCAGCAAATGCCTATCAGAGACTTGTTTTCTGTACTCATGCCCATCATCACACTGTGGCTAAAGAAGAACATTGGGGCACCAAGGCTGTGTGGAGAGGGGGACAAGGCTTTGCACATCAGGTAACAGTCTGAGTCTTGCTCAAATAATGGTCTATTCAGTGAAGACCGAATTATGTGGGATGGAGAGGGGCTCCTTGATGTGAGGTGATATTTTAAAGGCTGCAGTTCTTTGGCCCTGCAGCAGCTTTTGGTGAAAGTGTTGCTCCCTGTGGACACATATTGGCAGAGAGGATAGGTGTGAAATATGGGAAAATTACTTGCAGAAGAAGAAAAGGAAATTGTTTTCCATGCACACTCTCATTTGCATTGAAAGTTCTGGGTATGAATTGCATCCAACTGATCTGAGATAGGGTAGGATTCATCTGCAAGTAGCTGCTGAGTCAGAGTAGGATTCAGTTGAATCCTGCCCAGTATGTCCATACCTTCACTAATTATCCATCTGCTTTACTGTCAGTTGGCATGTCTAGACTGCTCCTCTGACCTGGTGTAGGTGATTCCCAGGGATAAGATGGAACCTGTCTTAGAAGGGGACAAGATTCCCTGTTCCTGTTGACTACAAGGTGATCACAGGGTGAATAGCTCACACACAGCATTTTACACCACTGATGTCTAAAGTGGTCTGGGATAAATGCTAAACCTCTGCTTACGATCCAGTGCAGCAATTTTAGCACCTTGTCTGTATCCAGATCCAGGTGCCTAATGAATCAGGACAACGTCCTCTAGATAGGAAGAAAGAACTATGGGACCCACACTATCCAAGATTTTTATATGTGATAGAAAGAAGATAATTTACAGGTTGAATACTTCAAGGATTTTGGCCTATGTTGTCATGTGCCCCACTCCTGCTTCCATTTTTGGCTGATTCCCATATGCAAGAAGAATATTATTTGGCAGTAAAAACAGCACAGAGGAGTTAAATAGGTTGGATTTGAGTGTGCTGTCTTTGCTTAGGTCTGTAGATCTCTCAGCAATATCTAGGCCAAATCACAGGCATCACATGTGCTCTGCAATCACTGATCAAAATGCCCACTCCAAATTCAGACAAAAAGTAGGAATGTATATTAAAAAGAGTAAGAGGATTTAATATCAACTGACCTTTGCAGACCAGACGTCCACTAAAAGACCTTTGTAGACCAAAGGCTACTAAAAAGTGGACTTTACACTTTTTATAAATTATATTTTCTGAATTATAGCTTTCCACCTAAACAGACTGCAAGGGCAAGTCCCAGAGAGAGAAGAGATGAGGATGTCAGGGGGCACATTTCAATTTTGGCAGCTAGAACTGACCATGGGATATAAGGCTGAGCTGGTTCAGGTAACCATAGAGTAACACAACCTCAGAGTAACAAAAGCAAGCTAAGGGTTAGAGGTAAGTGGCCCATAGACAGAGAGAAAAGAGCAGTTGCTTTTAGGGTAGAATGCTAAAACATTTAATAGTCTTTGTGGTAACCTAGGCTCACCATTTCCTATGGTATTGCTACTGGACATAGGGAACTGATTATGTTCTTCCTGTTTGCAGCCACTTATTATGTACTTGAAGGCTATTTTTGTCCTTACAGTTAGTCTACTCTTCTTTAGACTAAACAGTCTTAATTCTCCCAGTCTTTCTTCATAGGTCATGTTTCATAAACTTGAGTCGTTCTGGTTGCTTTTATCTGTGTGCTCTTTCCAAGTGTTCTGTCTTGCTACAGGTGTAGTACCCAAACTGGACACACTACTGCAGCAGAGGTTTTTCTTGGCCAAGCAGAAGCTGCCTCATATCTTACAAACGGCTTTTTACAAACGTGTTTTTTCTCTTTTGCAACACAGTACAATTTATATGTCATGCATTGTCTAATTCCAGCTGAGAGGATCCTGGATATTGGATTGATCCCTGCTGGTCCATCTACACAGCCCCCATAGCTGACCAGAAGATTGAAGGAACCTTTTTTTCTGTTGAGTTTCCAGTAAGTTATTTAGAAAGAAGGTAAATATTTTGAGGCAAAAGACAGGATAGCTTATAAAACCTTAGCATTACCAGAGCAACTACTGGGACAGACATAGCACTGTCCTAATTTATGATCTGTCTCTGCTAGTGGCATGAAGGAGACAGTAGGGCTGCAAAAATATTGAGAGAAAAGGAAAATAAAAAGAAATAAATCCATTTAGAAAAGATTTCTATTGGTAGAATTGAGTGAAAGCAGATGTAACCCAGTGAACTTCAGACCCTGAAGTAATGTTATTTCTTTTACTTACTGAGAAAAGTGAGCAATGCCAATGAAAAAATCTCTGGCTCTAAAAATCAGTTTTTATGACTCATGCATATTAGAGATAAGTCTTGTTTGGGAACAGACTTTTCCTCAGCATTCCTTCTTCTTTTAAAGAGCTACTCAGGAGCTTTGCACATCTAAAATACATTTCTTTGCTTCCTAGTTCCTGTCTCTTGTTCAGCAGTGCTTTCCGTTCAGTGTTAAGAACTGTAACTATCTGCTGTGAGGCTGTGTGAGCGAGCAGGCACAACATGGAGCTAGACAGAGATTTTTATTTGAGATTATCCAAGGTGGTAAAATTGTAAAGAATAGGTGAAAGCGCTCAGAGTCCTTAGATAAGAGCTCCCACTCATTCTTTTGATTAAAATGCTAGAAGTTTTTGGAAATTATGTAATTTCTCTCAGTTGAGCAGTTAGCCTTTGCTGAGGTTGATGAGAACTTGGATCCAGTCCCTCTTGTACAGAAACTGATGGCCAAATTGTCATGATCAGGTCAAGGCAGAGCCTTGCACCTCACAAGCTCATTTTCTACTTTCCTAGTGGTCTGATGTATTTTGGATGGCTGCAGTCTCTTTGTTTCTTCAGGAGTTCTCTTCTTGCCCCATGACCCAGACTCATTTTCCTTGTCTGCAGGTGTTTTATCTCTTTGCAAACTATTCCCAGGAAAGAGGAGTGCAGAAGAAAGCCATTCCTATCTCTCTGACTCCCCTTTCACTGGGTTATGTCTGAGTCTCACACACAGAGATCTTGCTGATCAAGTGCAAATCTTATCTGCCATGTCCTGCTGTGCCCTGGGCTTGCCCTTAGGTCTCTGCAGTAACTGGAGCAATCACCACTGCAGCATAACTAGTGAGTGACCTTAGGAAGCACTCAAATATTTGCATATTGTTGCATACATAAAAGTAATAATAAAAATCGGTGGGATGTAGGGTGGTGTGGAGTACCTCTTATCAACAGGCTCCACAAAAGCTCCTTCATTTGTTTATAAGGACTTGGAGACCAGAGATGCCTGGATTTGCAGACAGGAAGGGTGAGGAGGGAAAACACCTCCACTTGTTTTCTCCTTTGAGCAACAACATTTCTCTTAACCTTAACCAAAGAAGGTAGTGAAGCCACTTGGCAAAAAGATTTGTGTTAAGTACCTTGGCTGGAAATGTTTATGCTTGTTCCTGTTAACACAGAGTGTTCTGCTCCATGCATGCCAGGGAGAGAGGGGAAGAACTCACCACTCCATGCAGCCATCCACCTCACAGCTCACTGCATTCCTAAGACACCTGTCT
Source organism: Poliocrania exsul (assembly GCA_035041345.1). NCBI lineage: Eukaryota > Metazoa > Chordata > Aves > Passeriformes > Thamnophilidae > Poliocrania > Poliocrania exsul. The sequence goes on along the minus strand of JAWWLZ010000001.1, from coordinate 78,161,101 downwards.
GGGCAGGAGTTTGCCCACAGATAGTAACTGCTGCCTGCAGGGAAGGATGCTGTCCTCAGCTGCCTGTCTGTCCTCCTGCCTCTCTGCCTAGTCTGCCAAGCACAGCCACTCGAGAGGGACCACCACCACCAGCCAGGGCAAGGCAGCTTCACTGCTCAGAAGGAAGTTAGCTGACCCATGGGCTGGGGGTGCCTGCTCCCCCAGTGAAGCCCACACCAAAGTATGGCTATGGCAGTACAGGATGTCCTAGACATGGAGACCCAACAGAAATCCTGGACCACAGGCTGGAAAATGGCCAAGACACACAGAGCTGAAGAAGCAATATCTTTTTGTTCTCACTGAAGAAGCACAACCTCTATGTTTTCTGCTGTAACCCTGCACTGAACCTCACCATCTCCCACCATATTGCATCTCATTTGCTTTAGGGGAAGGTATCTTTACTTTATGGGGCCTTCTGCTCCCTCAGGGACACACATTTCCCACTGTAGATTATTTCTTTGCTTTTGACTATCCCATCTTCTACCCCAGCTCAGCTCCCTGTGCCTCCTTGAAGGATGTACCCATCTCAGACAGCTACACAGAGGCAGCAGTAATGTGATGGTTCCTCTGCAGCCTGTGGTGTCAGACTCCATTGTCAGCCAGAAACACAAGCAGAGCCCTGTGGTGGTCTCAGCTGGAGATGCCCTTGGCAGAAAAAGGCTGATGAATAAAAGCAAAAGTGATGAGGGCCATGGGGTTGGCAGGGGATGTGTAGGATCACCATGCCATGTTCATAGTGCCACAGACGGTGACCTCCCTATCAGAGCTCCGTAAGCAGTGCCAGCCTGCAGTGCTTGCTCCGCCTCTGTGACTGTGGGGTGAGAAGCCAAGACAGGCAAATTGGATCTGATCGAAGGCAGCCTGAGCTTTGAGGTACAAGACTCACTGACACTTGAAAATTCTGAATTTCTGTGAAGAACTGAGTTTCTAGGAACAATATTAAGTAAACATGATAATGGAAGTTTTGTAATAGCCACTGAAAAAAGCAAAACTACACGTGGCATGAACATGTTGAAAGGTGGCATAAATGAAAGTAAAATTGTGTATTGCATTCGTTTTGCTTGAATATAGTTGTATCATCTGTTTTGTAAGGTGGAACGTTTCCATTAAAATACGCTATGGAAAAGCCAGGTGCCATTAATGAGAGTTACTTAAAGTATCTATTTTTGCACTTTGTGAGATAACTATATCTGTTATTAATAAAAGATGGCTGACTCAGGGCCCAGTATGTGGTGTGATGTTTCCTGGGATGGGATGCCAGCCTGGGGCAGCAGCTTGGGTCATGGTAAGCTTGCAGTGGAGAAGCTGTTTATACCTGCAGAGTCCTGTTCTCCTGGTCACCCAATAAACACCGTACTGAGATATGGTTAGTGAGTCACTTTCACTGTTTCTTACTGGCTGGGGTTTGGTTTCTGCTTTTGTGGCTTACAGGATGAAATATCAGTAGAAAGGCTTTTATGTGACATAAAAGTTTCTGTGTTATTGTTTAGCAATTCATTTGTGAAGAAGGAAAAGGCAGTCCCCAAATAACAGAAGATTTTGGCAGATTTCCATCTTCAGCGGAAATTTAGAACTTCTGAACTCTTGTTTCCTTTGGAAATATGAATCAGTGTGCATTCCCCTGAATATGAACCCTAGAAACATCTTTGTGTCTGACTGGTATCTGCAGAAGAGTAGCCTCACATCTTAGCTGGATACAAAAATAACTGCAACTATAAAAATTGGTAGAGTGGATCTGGTAGAAAATGAGTATTTATTATTATGGAAGCAAATTCTTGAGAATCTTCAAGTATTCAGTTTTGCTTCTCATTTTGACTATCAGGTTATGCAATCATACTCTTTCAAATACCAGTAGAGTCTGTGTAACTAACTTTTGGAGGGCTAGAAGTAAAATTTTAGAGTTTAACCTAAAATAATCTTAATGACATAGCCAGTTGGTGGTGTACAGTTCTACAATCTGTCACATGGAAGTCTTGATTTATAGAAAATTGTTCAATAGTACAACATAAATCTGAGCTTGGGATGTGGAGTTTAAAAATTTTATCTTTAAATGTGTTAATCCTCAGAAAGTGTTTTACTAGAGCCTGGTTAAGTAACTCCAGACTAACTAACACACATTGTCGCCATAAAAGTTAACAGTAAAAGAGACTGTTAAATGAGACATCACTAGACTGTTGGGCATGGTCTTTAGAAGTCTTCAGTGCCTCTGGTTTTTTATCTATTTCAGGTCCTTTTTTAGAAATGTAAATGGCATATGTCTGGGTGACAAGGACAAGGTATTTAAGGGGGAGATGAACAAAATGTTCTTTGGGGACTTTGCATACACCTGAATTACAGTATGTGCTTTGCCAAATTGAAAAGTGTTCTGGCACTTAACAATGTCCTGCTTTAAGGCACAGACATCTGAGGTGATGTGCTCTCTCGTTTGTCATCTGCTGGGCACAGCCAGAGGTCCCTCACAGTTCTGGCACCAGAACTGAGTCAAGTAATAAGTACTCTGAAAAAGACAGGATCTGAAGTCCTGAGTTACACTGGCATCACTTCTGCTCCAGGCATTTGATTTGGGTCAATGAAACACTGAAGAGAATATGTTGACTAGCCTCTAAACCACCAGACTTCCATGGCTCCCACTCCTGGGAAGGCTTATAAGGATAACCAGACACTGTAGGACATGTGGGATATGGAGAGGAATCCCATGTGCATAGCTCTAATAAAGTGGCAGCGCTCATCTGGCATCTTGCTTTACATTACAGGACAATGTATAAGTACTATGAGAGACAGAACAACACACATGCATTGAGGGATTTAATATCCCTGTTGACTGTGTAGTAATTTGCTTTCTCTACCAGTGGGCATGTGACTCATACTTGCCTAGCCAATTCCATGTGGTATCCACAGGAGAGATTTTTATGTACATATATTTTTCCTCTATGTTCCCCTATACTTATTCCCAAGGTATTTGCTGCTCAGCTACTCTTCTCTCCCTTGCACCACTCCATGACAGAAAACTAAAGATTTAAAATCTTTAATCTCAGCAGTGCGAGTTTCAAAATCCTGAGCTTTAATGATTTATAAATTCAGTACTTCAACCTTCTCTTACCCATCCACCTATCACTGCGGGTGTTGCCAGGTCTCCTTTCCCCTCCTTCTGCAGGGACTTGTTAAAATGAAATGGATTGTATATTCAAATGAAGCTCTGGTTGTAGCATGACTGCTAAAGAGATTGGAAGAGGTACATTGGCCTTCAGCTCCCCAACATATGCCAGAGGAGAGCTCCCTGCACCCACCTCATTGCTCACAAGGCAGACCATGGTACAAAACCTGTTTGAACAGAGGTATTTTAAGACATTGGCTGTGTACCAATTACTGCAGAGTCCTATTCATTTTGCAGTACACTCTCTGCTGCTATGTAGAAAAGCTAAAAGCAAAGCAGAGATAACAATCTATCCTGGCGTGAGTATTAGAAGATGAAAGAGCTTTGTTATTCATGCCCTAATAACAAGCTTTGCATTCCTGTCCTTGCACCAGCTGCATGGGCACCACACTAGCAAATTGCAGCACTTTCTACCTTTCAGGTTTCTTCAGGGCTTTTCTTCAAATGAAGACAACTCAGAGTGAAGAAAATCTGTAAGGATGACTGAAGAGAAGAATAAGCAACATTACTGTTGTCCAGGTCTAGACAAAAGTGAAAAAAAATCTCAGCACTGTAACCTCTGTCCTTGTGCACTGAGAAGACAGAAGACTCATGGCACAGAAAGAGGATTGCAGAAATGCTGTCAAATCGGTAGGTGTAAACAAGCTAAAAAAGGAGGACTGGCCTTCAAGATCTTGTGGTTTCCTGTAACCCTGAAGATTTTAATGCAGTATCAGAATCTGTCCTTTGTAACTTGCCATCAGTTTCTCCAGAATCGGCAGTGATCTATGAAAGTCTCCACCCTCAGTGTTTTCCATCTGGCCCCATGCAGTCTGGTCCTGCAGTTCTTGGACTCCCTTTGTGTATCTTTCTGGCTGCAGATCCCCCAGTAGGCACACATCTTTCCAGCTTGCCCACAGCTCTGGACTGTTCTGGTTCAAGTAATTGGCCAGAGCCAGACAGTCTTCATAGTAAACAGCAGTAAACAGTGATTCATTGTGGTTTAGATTCATGGATTTTCAGAGCATATTGATTAAAATCTTGGAATCAAAGAGCTCAGAGAGCAAAGAAAATTTGGCAGCAGAAATCCTTGAGAACCACTTAAAAATCTTTAAAATCTTTAAAAAGATTTAAATATTTTAAAGATCTCTGTCAGTGCTGATATCCAAAGATCCAAGTTTCATGGAGTTGTCCTGCCTCTTGAGAAGTCCCTGGGCTCTGGATGCTTCCTCTGGAACTTAGCACCTGATGGAAGCCATGGATTTTGCTCTATATATACTGCAAATCTGCTGCTGGAGCTCCCTGAGGGGAAAATGTCTGGGATATATGGGAATTAGCCTCCTCCTTCAGTTCATATCTGTTCTGCCAGGGGCTGCTAAGTCAAACATGGCTCTCTGCTTTGTGAGTTGCTCTGCTACATATGAATCAATTCTTTTTCTTACTTGAAATCAGCCTAATGATGTTATGTCTCAGACTAACTACCACCTAGGCTGAACTGTTCAATTTATATTATTCATTCATTTTTGGCGATGGAGTGAGAGGAGAGAGTGGGCAATGTTATGCAATATAACAGATTCCAAAGACATTTGCTGTATATAGTCATGACATTTCATGACCTTTAGTGCATTACCAGCTTCCTCTAGGAACCAAACATATTTCAGGCTACCTTGTTTGAGCAGAATACAGACTCAGGTATCTAATGTCAGAGCAGAGGCCATGAGCTTGGAAAGAACTTTGCTACAATGAAGAGGCAAACTGTGAGAGTGGAGAACCTTAATGCATATACAAAACTCCCTGTGCTGAAATCAGCATTTCAATCAGCTTAAACGGTGACTTTTCTGCCTGCTGAGAAATGGAGAGTACTTTTGAATTAAGCCATTAAAGTCCCAGAAGAAATCTGTCTGTTTCATGGTTACCTTTCCCAAATCTGAGCTATTGATCCTAGTGTATATTTCCTTTTGCCAGTACTGTGTTGACTTTGTTTTACTAAATCACCAAATGGATGCTGTATTCATTGGGCAGAAAAGCTTAATGGAAGGATAGCTCAGCCTAATGAACACAAATCAATCATACCTCCCTTCAGTTAGCACTTTTCTTAGAAGGATTTACTTGCTAGGAGGAAAGTTCACAGTTATTCTCTAACCCTAATATTGCATTCCCCCCATCCTGATTTTGGCTGGGATAGAGTTATTGTCTTCCTCGGAACTGCTACAGTTTTGGATTCAGTATGAGAATTGATAATACACTGATGTTTTACTTGTGGCTAATTAGCGTTTACCCTAAACCAAGGGCTGCCAGTCAGGAGGTGTACAAGGACTCTGAGGAAGCATAGCTGATCTGAAATAGCCAAAGGGATATTCCATACCATAGAACATCATGTTCAGTATATAAACTGGAGGGCGTTGGCTAGGAGGGACTGATTGCTGCTCAGGGATGAGCTGGGCATTGGTGAGTGTGTGGTGAGCAATTGTACTGTGCATCACTTGTTTTGCTGGGGTTTATTCCTCTCTTTTCTATTCTCGTTATTGTTACTGCTATTATTATACTTTATTTCAACTATTAAATTGTTTTACCTTTTCCTGATTCTGCTCCCCATCCCAGCGAGGAGGGGTGGGGAGTGAGTGGTTGCCAGTTACGAGACCCTGTGACTCTGTCCCTTTGACTATCCGGAGCATCCCTCGGCAGAGGCTCTGTGGCTGGCCATCAGCCAGAAGAAAGCCTCCCCGGTGGATTTCTCCCACCCTGGTGACAGCCGCAGCCACCCACCCCTTTTTGACCACCCCGGTCCTCTCCCCTTGCGATCTCCCACGAGCGCTCACAGCTGTGGCCGTGCCCTGGCTCTGGGCGCCGTTAAACCCCTCCTCTCCTGTGCCTGCTCACCGAGGGAAGCCGGGGCCGAGGCACGCCGCCTTTCCCGGGAGATAGGGAAGGGAGCTGGTTGTCCCCAGCCGGGCGGGGTGGCGCTTCCCCGGGGCCGCTCATGCAGCACCATGGAGAGAGGAGCGCCCGCCTCCCGCCAGCCCAGGGGGAGGGCAGGGAGCGGGCAGGGGGCAGCGGGCAGGGCTTGGGGTTCCGTCAAGCACCGAGGAGCAGCAGCACAGGATCTGTCCCCAGCCCTCACGCAGCCTCACTTAGGATGTGTATACAGGCGTGATGCTGGCCGCTGGGGGATCTTGCACCAAGTGCTCTCCTCTTAGGCTCGGGAGAAGCCTGGCCTTGGTTGCCATGCATATATCTGTCTAGATTGCTGACTGGCAGCAATGAAATGCGTAGTGTGTTTTCCCGGGCAGTAAGTTTCTGTCTTAGTTAGGGACATTCTCATGTCAGTCCTTACCTGCTCTAGGTTGAGTTATCTGGGAAAGTTCATCATCACTAGGTTTCAGAAACAAAGATTTGGGAAGGGCACTACCCACGCTTGCTGCAAGTGTGCTGGTGGCTAAAAAGGCCAATGTGGGATAGGCAAGTCTGGTCACAAAAGGCACAGCAGAATTGGTGAGGAACAGTTCTTTCTGCACTGTCTTTTCTCCTCGAGACTGACTCTGCCTGGGTTCTCAAAAGAAGCAGCAGCGTTGTGAATGGTATGTCTCCATGAAACCCGATTGGAGGCCAAAGTGGACCATTGATGGCAGTCAATATGGCCAAGGCTGAGGTGTTGTTTCAGGGAGTTCTTGTATCTCTTCTTTGGGG
>JAWWLZ010000001.1:78108916-78154142 GCA_035041345.1 Poliocrania exsul | reverse complement strand
CGATACTGGTGACCCCTGCCTGCTCAAGAACAGACACATTGGTCACGTAATCAGTCCAGTGGATGTTTAGGATTGAATGGAGGCAGCACTGTTGGAAGCATTCGAGGAGCCGCAGGTGGTGGTGGTAGATGACCCATAATTCAGACCCATATAGAAGAGTGGACAGTACAATGGCTCTGTAGACACTGATCTTTGTACTTTTCTTCAGGTGTTTATTGAACCAGACTCTTTTATGGAGTTTTCTGAAGGCTCGGTATGCCTTTGCTAGCCTGTTGTCTATCTCTTTGTCAGTCTTACCGTCCAAGGAAATGGACTGACTTAAGCTCTGATTCGCCTATGGTGATGTGGGGATGATGGAAGACTTCCTAAGGTGCAGGTTGGTAGAGAACTTCTGTCTTCTTCAAGCTGACTTCAAGCCCAAAAAGCTCAGCAGCCTCTGCAAAGCAGGATGAGCTGCTTCTGTGTGAGCAGCTCATGGACAAGGTGATTTAGGGTCTTGGTGTGGGCCTTCAGTCGCCTTAGGTTGAATAGGCTTCCATCGGTACGATATCGGATGTAGATGCCATTTTGTTCATCGAGGTCTGCTGTGGCTCTTTGGATCATCATGCGGAAGATTGTGAATAGAGTTGGTCCAAGAACACAACCTTGTTTTTGGTTACGAGTGCATCGCTGTATCTGACTTGTCCACGCTGATCCTCATGATGAACTCAAATGGTGTTTGACTACTCCAGGCTGTTATGAGTACAGGTGCTGCAATAGCATTTTCCTTGTTTCAGCTTCCTTCCACTGTTTAGCTGCATTGTGGCATCTGTGTCATGAAAAGGCAGCTCTGAATCTGTCTGCCAACATGACCCAGAACATCTGGGCATTGCTCTTTCCACATTGGCTACCATCAGGATAGCACTACTTGCCCCATGAGGCTCCATCAAAAGAGGCACTGACGAGACGTCAGCAGAAGATCTGAGGCTCAAAAAGCAAAAGTTCAAGGAAGCACATTTCTTCTGCATTCTGTTATACCTCCTTAAAGTAATGGCATGGAAAGCCAGAACATGCAGAGAAGTTGTGAAACAGCACTGTAGGCAAGGCATATGAAATGCCGAACTAATTGTCTGAAGAAGCCTAGTAGCTGCCCTGAACAGACTAAGGAAGTGCCATAGGAAAGGGATGTGGACACAACTCAGTTTGCTAGTTATACTTCTGTATTTTATGTGAATTAAACAATTCTCTGTAGCATCACCAAAATAAAAATAACTGAAGTGTCTAAGCAGTGCTAGACAGCTAAAAGATTGTTCTTGTCAAATCTTTTTAATTCCATGATTGTAAGAATTTGGGATGATACACATTGAGAGGAATGAGAAGAGAGGTTAACTACTGCCTGTGGAGCACTGAGGTGTTAGCAGGAGGAAGGGCGGGTGAAAACTCTGCCATGAAAAGTCAGTAGCTTTTTGGAGTTCGCAAATCCAGAGCTTTAGTTCCCAGCCTCACTCTCAGAAGAGTCTTTGTGGACTTGTCTTACTAATAAGGACTGAGTGGTGATTCAAAGGTTATTACTTTTGTTAAACAATATTGTCTCATTGCTAGTTTTAATTTCTGGTATTTATTGACTGTGTGAGTTTATGCCCATGAGTAATGCTCCCTTGGTTTTGATCATATAATTTCCATGAGTATATCTGATGCACTGATAATCCCCAAGCTAACTGACGAGACAATGTTCCCAGATAATATTTAGCTCGAAGCTTGTTGTATTTGTGTCAGATCTGATGAATGACTTTGTTGCATACTTCTCCCAAAGCAGCTGATTTAATAAAAGATATTGCTTCTTACCCCAAACATTGTCTTAAATGACTGTAGCTGCAATGCTATTGCTATTCAGGATCTCCCTCCTGGAATGTTTCAGTCACTGCAGTGGAGCTGTACACTGTGGTTGCACATGTGAATGTACATGTACCTTTGGCAGCAGCCCAGATAGCTTTGGACACTGCTCGCAGTGCGGCTGTGCTAACATAGACTTCCAGAAACACGAACCCCTCAAGACTTGTATGTGGGTTGGGTTGCAGAAGCTGAGCTTTTATTGCCTTGGCTGTGCTTCTATCAGCACAACTAGTCCTTCAGCTGAGTCGGTTCTGGTAAATACCTGCATACTGCCTATGACTATGCAGTAATCCTGCTCAGAGAAAGACCTCTGGAGGCTGTTTTTTTGCTTGCTGCAAAAAACAGGAGAAAAAAATCTTAAAACTTCATAGAGCTTATACAGAAACCTCTGCGGCAAAATCTTCACAAAATTGCAATCAGACCTTTAATGATTGAATGAATATGCTTTGGAGAAGAAGTGACTTATGATATAATGTATCATAATATAACATATTATCATAACATAATAATAAAAATTTTACTGTTATTGCTAATACTTTCTGTAGAGTAACCTGAAGATGGATAGATAGGAACGGAATGAGGAGCTTGTGTAACTCATCTTTGGCTGTAGGAAGATTTGCAAATAGATTCCATAAAAAGATGAACGTGCAGAAGAAAAAGTTATACTGTCAGCCCTTCCTGGTGTCAGTACGTCAATTGCGATGATACATTGAAGCTCTGAGGACAGAGATGAGAGTTCATTACTTCTTTAATCTAAGCATTTTATTGTTTTACAACATAGGACAGAGGGAGAGTGCAAAGCTCTTTCCCTGTGTAACTCTGTTTTCCTTGGATTATCAGGAGTTTATGTTTAGCAGGTTTTCCAAACTAAATGCCTTACTCTTTCCCAGTAGTGTTTATGCTACATGTAACATTACCCTTTGCCGGTGTATGCACTAGCAAGTTAAAATTAGACTTTCTAAATGTCATTACAGCAGCTTGTTACTCTCTTACTTTAACAAGTGTATGCTGCGTTAATTTGCTGTGAATTTCTTGTCTGTGTTCCTCTGAACAACTAATAAGCAAAATCTTACTCAGATTCTTAAGTATATATTTAAAGGATGCACACATAACATGTGTATTTTGTTTATTCAAGTTTCAATCAACCAGTGATCAAAATAATAGCAACAATACAAAGTGGCAAATAGATTCCAGCTGATTATTATGGAAGCAGATTTTGTACTACTAATAATAGCAATAATGGGAGAAGATATACTAATAATAGCAATAATGAGCAGAAGAGCTGGGGTTTTTTTCTTTAAATCTTGGCAGAAATAATTCATAAATGGTTATTTGCAAAGATACAATATTCACTTTTGAGAGATATGTGTAAGTTTCTATGCTTTTTAAGTAATTTTTGATGAACAGAATTCTTCAAAAAAAGTAAAACTCTTATCCATTCACATTCATCATGTGTGATTTGGGATGGTTTGAAGCAGGGCATCATAAAATGTGTACAAAAATGAGGCCAAATTTTATCTCAAAATCCTCTGTATGTGTAAGGGTGGATCTGTATTCCAGTGCATAGTCTGATGTGTCAGGGGCATGAGAGGCAAAAAAGGGTAAGGATCTGTAACATTCCCATGTTTCCATATGTATGCAAGTCTATGACCCTGTCTATGTAATACAGTAACAACCACGCAACAGTACATTTTATATCTAGTTCAGCCAACAGCTGGTAATACCTTAGAATTATACTTTCTGGTCTCATAAAAGCTTTGGAAGACTGGTTCTGCCTAGCCTGGATTTCTTTTCTGGCTCCCTAAGATACCAGTGTCTTAATGCCTTTTTCCCTACTCTAGTCTGACTCCATCTTGCTCGTGTGCTGCCCACATCCAGGAAAGAGGAGTCTCTCTGCCCATGCCCTCATGAGCGCTTACACACAGTTTCACTGGAAACACCATCTTGCCTGCTGTCTCTAGGCTTACGAGCAAATAGAGAACAAACCTCTCCTTTTACTGCTTTACACACAGAGCACATTGCATGGTACACTTTTAGTTAGTCCCTGTCTCTGAGAAAAGCTTGTTGTGACATAAAGCAGGAAGTCCCCATTTGTTTTTATGCTCTGATAGATGGCTTACAAATCCAGCACTGTCCATTAAGATGGACATTCTGAAACAGCACACCTTTTATCTTCATAGTTAAATTACTAGCCTGTTACAGAGCAAGTATATACATGCACACTTAATTCCCAGCATATGGATATTTGCATAGTATTCATGGCTGAGGTTATTTGCTATCTAATTTATTCAGATACTAAAAAGTGCACTGATATCTGTCATAGACCTTGCTATCTTTCCTGCTCATGCCATCCAGCAAGCAGGATGCTTATTTTTGCATGGAAATTAGAGCTGCAAGACAGTTTAGTCCATTTCTCTGCTAACAGTGGTTTGATACTGATAGTGTATTCCTGAAACTATGTCCAGTATACTTATCACATATTACCAACCACAGAGTAGAGCTTACTGTCTTTCTTGGAATACATATCATTCCTACAAAGTTGCTTCTGATTTTCTGCCTACAAGTTCCTTTACTTATATTCATCACAATGCTTTAAACGTAATCTCTTGCACAAACCAAAATAATCTTTTTCTCCTCAGGCTCACATCTTGCAGTACACATGGCTTTCCATATGTTCCAGTTAAATTATGCTTACTTACCTTCTACTTTGAAGATAGTAAGGTGAGGTCTGCAGTGAAAAGCACCCAGTGCGTTGCCAGCACAGTTCATCCAAAGACCCTGGAAAACCCAGGTTGCAGTGATAACAGATGATGCTCGACTAGTGACTTTCCACTCATTCGACGCAGTAGCAGCAATAGCAGCTCCCAGCCCACAGAAACAAAATATGAAAGCTATAATCTGTATTCCTAACATGTTTCTTGGTAACTCAGGGACTTGGTAATGCCACTGTGTGGAGAGAAAAGTACTTCAGTCATGTGAGTAAGCAAAAAGGCATAACATAAGCAAATTATACTTGAACAAGTTCAGTACCACTTGCTACAGAAAGTTAATGTGGCTGAAAGAAATTGTCATGCTTGAGTGATTTAAGAAAGGCCCTAGGCATTGCAAATGTTTAGAGAGTGAGTCAAGGTACAGCTTTATCAGGGCTAATTACTGGTACTTACTTACTAATTTCTAATTGTAAAAATTAGTTGTTTTCATATTTTTTTCAATTAAGATATTCTGGTTAATGCTTAATTTTTAGTTAATTGGAAACTTACAACCATTGCATCTAGAAAAATAGGTTCAGAGTCCAAACTGTAGAGTGCTATTTAACGGATTACCACAACATTTTAGAAGGATCACACAACACTTGAAAAATAACTCATTGAAAGGCTGTGAAATTAATTCAGGCATAACTAGCCACCATGCAAGCAGCTTTAAAACAGTAGCCTCTTGGAGGTACTGTCTGTGGGCATATTTTTAGAATAGCAAATCAAGAGTAAAACCAGAAAGAGCAAGTGGGAGTGGTGATGCAGCTGCAGCAGTCAGCAGAATAAATCTCATGTAGCCCCCTCCATCAAGTCTTTTTCTTTGGTCAATGTAGAAAATTTGCTGCTTCTTATGCTCTGCATGAAGTATTTAGTGCAGAAACATCTGTCCCACCAGTGAATGAAACTCCTGCAACCTCATGCTATGAAGAATCTTCAAGGAAAGTAACTGATTTATTAAAATGTCATCTTTAAAGTAGTAGGCACTGACAGCATCACACCGAAACAACTATTCAAATTCCAGTTTGTGAGCATACTGTCCATTACTGGAGTGGGAAGTACACACAGTTTTGCAGACACGTGTGGCCCTCTTTTAAGATGCCAGCTTCAAGGTGTATTTAAGCCTCTCTTCATTCTCTGGTCCTTTTGTCCTCCTCTCTGAAGAAGGAGAAAATGTCTTTTCTCTTTGGTGCTACTATGTGCCATTTGGTGACTTGAATCACCCTGAACATTGAGCATACCCCATCACTTGTGACAGTAACAGTAGTCTGGTTTTTTTTCCGTTCGGGTATTTCTAGTGTTGATTGACCCTGTTATAGCTGTGATAAACACCATATTGAACTTTGGCACTGAAGTTTTTCTGTAGACTTTTCATACCTTAAGAAAAGGTTAATCAAGGATGCTAAAAATCGTTGATATCCCATGTAAAGAGCAAGAAGAGTTTCACTGAGACTACTGCTACTTCCTGCTACTTCCACTCTAGACAGCTTTTGGCTCAACACTGAGAAGGACACAAAAGGATGATTGCACAGACCAGAAAATTACACTACAAGTAGGAATTTCTTTTCAGAATAATTACTATGCTTACATTCCAAGCATCTAGAGCGAATAGAAAATTTTTACTAACACAGCCAGATTGGAAGACAAGTGAAGTGGTTTTGCTACAGAGCAGCACTATAATATAGTAAGTTGTTTTAATGTTGAGGACAGTGGAAGCAATTGTGCATTACTGTCAAATAATGCAATAACATATTTTTATTATGCTAAGGGGCAAACTTCATGTAGTCTTTCATATATCTTTATGAAATTGGAAAGGGTATAAAGGAGAATATGGAAATGGGTCCTGCTTTGGAGCAGATTTCTGAGAACTAAGATTCTTTTTTTGTTCTACGTCTGCCATACAAAATGGTGTGGGTTTTGAGTGGTATGGTTGTTTGTTTGTCAAAGACTGTGTTAGTTAGTACATAGAGCAGACTGAGAAGACATGTCATCAGGAACATTTTTACTTTTTTAAACCAGCCTAGTGACAGTGTTGTTGGCTCAGTGCTCAGAGTAGCTCCAACACGTTTTACAGCTGAAGGTAAATGCAGGACTTGTTCTGGACTTTCCCTGAGTGTTCTCACTTGGAAAAAACCAAACCAAACCAAACCAAACTAATCCCACCAAAACCCATCCAAACCACACTAAATGAAAAATGCCACCAAAACTGAGAAGCTGCTCATTTGGACTGGAAAAGCAAGGGTGACTGGATGCAAACACTATCCCATCCCTCCCTACTCTTCTCTTTTACTATATAGAGCAGTGTGCTTTATCAATGTAGCCTGTGAGGAGCTACTCAGGCTCAGCAGGACTGGGCTACTTGTCTGCTTCTTAGTGACCTGGGCCTTAGGCAGAGATGCCTCCTCAGTAAGATCTTGCTCTTTTAAACCGTTATCTGGGCGGTCTCATGGTGTAATGGAGAGCACTACGGTCTCTGAATCCCAAGGTCGTGAGTTCGAGTCTCAGTAGGGACCGTCCCCTGGCAGTTCAAGCCTCCCTGCCATCCCATTCCGTCACATCTCGGATGCTCAGCAGGGTCAGCCCCGGTTAGTACCAGGTGCTGTAGATAGTCCCAAGGACTTCACTGTCACTGTCCAAGCTTGCTTGGCCGTGGCAAATGAACCTTGGGACTTAAATGGTGGGGCCAGTTCTGTGCACACTGTGCCTCACCTAAAAAAATCCACTGCACAGGCTCGAAGGGCACATCCACGTGGGGAGAGCCCTTCCCAAATCTTCGTTCGTGAAGGTTGGCCATTATTATTATTATTATTAAAGTGTTATCATGCTCAAGAGAGTTTTCACATTTCTATTTCTAGATAAACTGCAATGTAACTTCCTAAGTAATTTCTCCTTCTCGCTCTTAGATGATCTTCTCCCAAGGTCCCATCTAGTATACACTCAGTCATGAGTGTCATGCTGGTGGGACACTGAAAACCACTTACTTTAGTGGAAAGAGCCTATGGACACCACTTCAACCATAGACTACACTTTCATGGTTTAAGAAGAACTTAGTGGTTTCTTGGCCTTTATCCTGATTCTTTTCTAGTGCATGACTCTGTGGAATTCATGGTCACAAGCACTTCACCCTGCCGTTGTTTCTAGGCAGTTAGTGTGTGAGTGATGAATAAATTAAACAGATACTTAAGTGATAAGAAAGAAGTAAGCAGTCCTGTTTACAACCCTCATTTCTTCTATAAACTGTCAGGAAGTAAGTTAATCAGTCATTTAAGAAGTTCAAGGCAAAGTTGAAAGTTAACCTGTTACTGGCGTTTTCCATTATATCGAAACTTCTTTTCTCTGTTACTGAGCAGTCAAAAGTTGGAAAACAGCCAGGAGTTTAAGAACTGTTTAAATATAAAATTGGAAAAGGGAAAACATTTTGCTGCAGGCCTTTGTTGAACCATTTTCCCCGAAACACCACAAATACACTAGTTGATCTTATATATTGTTCTCTTTGTTTAATTAAACACTGTCAGTAACATATATCTTTTACTACTAATAATCTTTTTTTAATCAGTCGAATGCCAGTTTTTAAACACAGCTGATGCCTTTGCAGCAGGGCAAGAATGTTTACAGAGGTAAGCTGTAGTTTTCAGTTTGTGAATTCTACTTCAGCCTATGATAGTTGGAACCTACTAGCTGGATGAGTTCCCAAGGCTGATACACATCTGACTGCTGACAATATTTTTCCCTCATGAAGACAAACATACTTAGGTAAACTGAATTATTTGTGGGGAAAGTTAGGGTAAAATTAAAAAAACAAAAGAACTAATTGCAAATTGTTCCTGATGTTATCTGGATAAGAGAAAGGAGACCACTGCAAAGGAGGTGCATAAGGCAACATGGAGGCAACAATGTGTGAGATAAATAACTGGTTATGCCAAAGAAATTCCTCTGCAGAGTGGGTGGACCATGCAAATTGATCCTGAGCATTGCCAGGAAGTTATGGGAGGCCTAAACAACCATGGAGAAGTTGGACAAGCTGCAAAAACAGAAGTTACAGAAACAGAGTAAGTAACTCAAAACTTTTGGAGGGGCTGAAGAAGTAAAAACATCATGTAGAGAAGAACTAAAATACCCGGAGACATCACTACTCAAGTCACATAGGCAAGAACTAAGCTGTATGATGGTCCAATTACATAAACACAAAGAGAGTTCCTGAGAACTGGCAGTAAAGTATGAGATGGTGTTGAAAGAAGGAAGGGTGAATTCCAGATAGGCACAAAGTGCTGCTGCCTCTGCCAGATGCATGCAACCTAGAAACTGAGTAAACAGGGTAGCATGCATAGGCTGAAGGAGCACCACCTGGAGAGGAGTTTGAAGGAACAATGAAATAACTGGAATTGGGAAAGTTGAGGGAAAAGACAATGTCACAGTTTGCTGCAGCAAAAGGACATCAGATTATAGTGGTATGAAACAGTTGAGGTTTAAGATGTTTGCTGTTAGATATGAAGTGCTGGGTGACATAAAGAAAGCATGAAATACCAATCTTATGCTCATTCCAGATTTATTGCTTTTTAATGAGCACTGCAGTCACAATACAATAATACAATTTTATTAGTATTAGACACTATAATATAATCCTGGTTTTAATAGCACAGTTTTTATATTGTCATTCCTGTAAATATTTAAGGTCAGGTTGAATGGGGCTCTGATCAACCTGCTCTAGTTGAATATGTCCCAGCTTATTGCAGGGGGTTTCGACTAGATAACCTTTAAAAGAACCGTTCAAACTCAAGGTATTATATGATTCTCTGATATTGGTGTAGAAAGAGAAACTTCATATACTCATCACTAGGAGAATTGCTTTGGGAATATATGGATACAGAAGGTAACCCGGTTAAGAATTTACACTAACTTATACAAGCTAGGTATACATGTGTTTAAGAAAATACTTGGCTATATATTGATAGATATATGTGTATTCAATATCTATATAGATATAAGCTATGCTTTATTATTTTTGAAAGAATTTTATGTTAGTTTTTTAAAGGGCAAACTGCTCACTCGTGCATTATTTACATGAGTACTTCTTGAATATTTGTCTAAGAACAGGTGGGATTTTGAATAACTGATTCAAATCAGTGTTTGGTGTGAGAATAAAAATCCACAGGATGGACTTTGCTTTTCTTATCATGTTCCTTAACTGGACATTTAAGATAAGATATGGATTTGAAAATGCTGCTTTAGGATGATATAGCATTATGCTCCTTATTTTATGCTATTGACACTAGGCATCTAGCAAACTTCCTTGGATGAAAGACATTTGCTGTTGCCAAGTGTATTGTTATTGTTGGCATACTCAACCTAGACTTGCAGTAAGTGGCAAAAAGTTAAAATGGCTTCATCTACATAAAAATAGGAAATGCAAAACACTAAAATGCAGTCAAGTTGAAATGGTAGGATGTCACAACAAACCATGTATTTGATCAGCACTGAAAGGCAGGGTGAAATTCAAGGTCATTGTGCTTTGCTGAGAACTTGTGGACAGAAATAGGTGAACTGATGGGTTCAATGAAGAGATTGTGTTTTTTACAGAAAAAATTAACCAAACTCAGCCACTATTAGAATTAGCCTATACTAGAGTGTATTGATAGCATTACTAAAGCTGTAGTGTTAGACATGAATAAGCATTAGGGTGCTGTGTATAGAAGAGTTAATGCTTTGAAAGATGATAGAGGCAAAGTGAAAAGATTACAACACAGATTAAGAAGGAAGAAGGCTTGAGGGAGAGGGAAATAACAGAAACATTGTGATCTGAGTGCTATAGATAAACATTGAAGAAATACATCACAGTGCTGAAAAAAGCATTAGTCTGCCATCCAAGTGAACTAAACTCAAGAAAACCTGTGTGTCCTGAGTGCATCCACATCCACCTTTCCCAGATTTTTGGCTGCTGGGACTTGGAGCCAGTTTACAAACAGTGCAGCTGAGGGTGGTCCCTTCCTGCTGGAATGTAGGAAGAGAATCCCAGTCAGCGTAGTGCCATTGCAGGTGTCCCTCTGGCTCTGTGGGATCTGCTTTTAAGCTTCCTCTTTGTCAGAGCTACAATGCCTGCTGCCTGGCAGCCCAGCTTGTGCTGGGCCACGGGCTGCTAATCTGGAGCTGGACCCTGTGCCTGACTTGCTGACTTGACTTCCCAGCTTGACCTTGGACCTGCCTCATGGCCAGAGTCCTGCATGGCGATCACTGGGCTGTGTCTGACACTGGTCACTGTAACTCCCTGGCCTGTCCCACCAGGATTTGGATAGGTTCTTCCCGTGAATTCTTTGTATTGCTTCTGGGAGCAATGTAAAGGGCTCCATTCTTGCTCTGGCTATGTTTGCCTCAGATCATTTCCTCTAGAGCAGCAAAGACTCTGTATTCTACTTCACCTTTTTGAGTCTTAGCAATGCTGCTTACCCAGCCAGAAAGTCCAAACCTAGTGTTTCATACAACACATATAGATTAGCTTTCAAGTCTCACTGGTCACTAGCCTTTCTTTTGAAGGGAAACATACTGAAACTTTAAAGAAACCCTTCACCTCTTCAGTTTTCAGGTAGCAATGAATTAGACCAAGATATGACTGAGGGCAGTTGACACTGTGTCAACTCAGTGTCACGTAAAACTGAAAGAGTGCCCAAGTTTGTAAAACTGGAGAAAGCCAGTAATGTTCCAATAGCCTTTCTCAATGTTTTAGCCAACTAAGCCAATACCATGATGCTTCCCACAAGCAGGGAGGTGACTACATAGATCTGTCTCACACTCCTGAATGGACCAGTTGGAAAGCATATGTGAGGAGCTAAAGATGTGGCACAGCTCTTTGTTTGCTTGTGTGTTCCTAGCTTACCACCCAACTGGATGTAGGCCCAGCAGCTACAGCCCTTTTCTTAAATCCAGCCTTTCTGCTAATTAAAAAACCACCCAGGCAGTCAATCAGCCATGAATTACACACCTAACTGAGAACTGCCAACCACATTAATGTTTTCCAAAATTATCAGGAACTGCTAAAGCATGATCACAGCCCTTCATAGGCTGAGCCCATCTTCATCTGTCTTGTAAAAACTAGCAAATGAATGCAGCTTGAGAGTAGACAGCTGTTCAGTAGGATCTAAGCCCTTTTCAGCTCAATGTTCATTGAAGGGCAAGCACTGAAGAGGAGGGCAATAACAATGAACAATCTTGTTCATGACTCAGTATCTGCCCCTCATATGGATTATTAGTCCTTGATATTGCAGCACCTTAATGGAAGAAGGAACCCTCAAAACACTTCCATATTTCTGTATATCACAACATGGATTACATTTCAGCATTTTTCCCTTTTCAGTGAAGTTAGACTTTAGTCTGACTAAAGTCTATCTTTGGAGAAAGCATTCACTTCCAATTTAAGGGATGAAGATGTAGACAGGAATGGATTACTGAGCAGTTTGCTACAAGGGCAGTTTGCACAATATCTTAAATGTGTCTTCATTATTCAGTGTCTCTTTTTTTGTTTTATTAAACAGCCTTTTAATATGGACTGGGTTGGATGAGATGATTTTTTGAGGTCCCTTCAAACTTGGCATGTTTTATGAAATAACACTATGCTGGAGTCAGTGTATAATTGACCCTCAATTACGGTTTTCATAATCTAAACACAATAATCTATTTCCGCCTCTTGTATTAAAAGTTTTCTTGAACTTTCAGATATTTTTTGGGGCTTTTTCTCCATGTTTCAACATTTTTGTCAAATTATGGGCACCGAAAAGGAAAGTTATGGTCTGGTATTGCCTGTTCCAGTGCCAATTCTATTTTTTTAATCCAAAATAATCTGATTAATTTTATGTTCCACAGTACTGCATTGAAAAATCATATTCAGCACTTTCTAAAAGCATTTTTTTTCCAGGCCTGGGAATTGAGTAATCTCCATATGCTATTTTACACATTACTCTGTTAAAAGAAAATGACCATTGATATCACCTGTGTCAAAGGCGTGCTCATTTACTGTCCTAAATGAAAACTAGTAATAAAATATTTGAAAATAATAAAAAAGTCTTGATAAAAGCAATAGTCTTTGAAAATTAAGAAGTGAAGACAAATGGCTCTTGCACATGGACTATTGCTTTGGCATAGTAAAATGAGTCCTGCTGGAAAACAAATAGTTCAATGACCTTTCAACATTAAAACATATTCCTCCTAAAGATTTTAAAACCTGGAATCATGCAACAGGTACCTTTTTAGATTTACTGATCATCCTTTCCCATTCTGTGCTCTGCCTAATTCCACATATGTAGCCAAATGTAGTGCATTGTGCTTGGAAGGCAAATCATTGTTATGGTGTTAGAGATGATGATGGGAAATACATGACTGACCTACTTCAATTTTGTGGTGTTATCTTCTTTGGCAACCAAAGCAAAATGTGTGTATTCTTGTAAACAGTGGGGTTTGTGCCTCTCTATCTGTACTTAATTGTGCCCCAGCAATGTTTGCATATTTGCCTGAGAAGTTCTCAGAGTGAGAAGCCAAACTCCAGAATACTTCAAGACAACACTTAAGGCAATTAATCATGCAATTTCATTACAAAAGTGATGATGACTGAGGAAAAACTTTGCTGTTTCTTATAGCAGTGTGAGGTCTGCAGGTTCAGAGACCAGAGAAATTTCATTAGCAGTGTGGTTGTCTTTATATGTGATTAGACATTGTGCTAATGCTTTGCAATTTATTGTTATTATTTAATTTGGCTTATGAAGGGAAGGATAGAGATAGGAAAGAGGGAAAATATCACTGGGAAGGTTTTGCTGGAGTAGTTGAATACCGATCGTTACATTGTTCAGAGGCTGAATTTTGGCAGGAATTTACACTTTGAACTCCTTTGTGAAGCTGGATTCTCAGGGGTGCAGAGCAGAGTGCAAGTGAGGAGAGCTGTGCTTTCTCCCATTTGGTCCTTGGCCCCAAGCTGAAGGAATTCTCCTTTTCCTCTCCCCCTCCCCTGTTCCTTCCTCCTGATACACAAGCTGATGGCAGGACAAGAAAGAGAGCAGAGAGGGAAGGGAAATGTAAAGAAAAGGAGCAAAGGAGAGAGGAGGACGGGGGAAGGGATGACTCTGCCATCAGTCATGGTCACTGAGTAGCGTTGATCCATTCCTGAATATGGATGTGCATCGGTATGCTCAGTGGAACAATGTCTAGGGCTGAAGCCCATGCTTAACACATAGAAGGAATACCAGCTTCTCTGTTATGTTCCAAAATCCTATAGCCTGCATTTATCGTTCCTGGACATCCTGAAGCAAACCTTGATCCTCACCCTGGGTGACTGAGCTGATACAGTTTTGAGTCTGATGGAGCAGCATCATGAGGAAGAGCTTTGTAAACATTTGTATTGTCTGAGTCAACATCACCTCTTTGTCTCAATCATCTTTCATCTTGCATATATAAATTGTCTTTTTGTCTCTGTTTAATACTGAGTTCTTTATTCACAGCCAAGTGATAATTCAGTCTGGAAGCTTTTTCATTTTTCAGGAAGGACTCTACAATTAGAGTGTCTAAAAAGACTATGTACAGATGTAAGGCAAAATAAGACTGTTGACATGGCTTTAGGGAGCATAGAACAAAAAATACTTTTTTCATTTGGGCTGGCAACCAGAGTCTTTCTGAAACTTCTGTATCTCATTGACCCTGACAAAATTTTTAGCTGTCATTTGCTTTTTGAAATTGGCCAAATTCCTAAAAGTAAATGGTTCTCAGAGATTTGGGAGGGACTGAGGGGAAACACCTTCTCCAGCAGATATTTTACAGCCCTCTGAATGATGTAATACCAAAGCCATCTATCATGTTACACATGCATTCCAAATGTTCCAGTGTTTCACCCTATGCCTTTCAACAGATTTGCACTGGGCTCAAAAACTAGGGGAATTTGTTCAAACCACTGTAATCAGATGTTAGTACAATCTCCTGTTTCCTATGAATAGCATGTACAATTCAGTCGTAGTGAAAAGCATGCTCTTAAAAAAAAGTTTGAATTTCCATTCTGTCTTGGTATTCATTCTTGTTCCAATGTGATAAATTTCATCATGCTGATTCTTACAAGAAAATGCATTTCTTGACAGATATATACCCATTGTCTGACTCCTGGTTGATGACTTATAATCGTCTTAAATCAGTGGTCTGTTTGGGATTTGATGCAAGCAAGAGTGTTATGTTTGCTGAGAAGGGCAATCATGAGAGAAGAAAAACTCTCCTTGCCTCTGGAAACTTACAAAATTCATTCAGAGAAGAGAGACAAAACACATTTTAAAGAGCAGAATTCTTTGTCTACCCCCACACACAGCTGCAATACACACATACTTCACAAATCTCCATCCCAAACTCCAGCTCCACGAGCAGAGCCCCATTTGGCCATTGCTGCACTGAGGTCTGTGCAACTGCCCTTGATGTTAACACCTTATACAAAGCTGATGTTACTTATGTGCTTTATTCTCCTTTTGTATTTTCTACCCACTCCTGGTGATTGATTACTACCACTGTTTCTTAAACATAGGTTGACAGATGATGCTTCAAATGCTTACAAAATGTGTCTTTTATCTTTTTGAAATGAAAGCATGGAATTTGCATCTCTGCCCTTAAGTACTTTACTCTGATGAAACTAAGATATGGACGTGACTTCACATACAAGCAATGAAACAGAAACAAAAAATTAAATACTCATTTAAGGGTACATATGCGGCTCTACAAAAAGAAATTATGAAGGCAGTTCATATCACTAATGTGATAGACATATCATTAATGTGATTCACCTATCACTAATGTGATAAGATTAGAAAAAATAAGGAAGGAAAATGTGGCTAGACAATTTTTATGCTGGTAAAAACTGCCTACTTCAATTTTGCAGAGGAACACAAACCTTGGCAATTGTATTTAAAAGATAAATAACACTGTTAATTTGGAATTACTGTGGCAGAATCCAAAAAGGACATGATGCTTTGACAACAAATTCCTTTGTGGTTTCTGTCTGTTCTTGATTAGCCTCTTTTGCTCTCTTTCTCTGTTCTGTGTTGATCCTGTTGTGCCAGCTCTTCCTGTTTCTTGACTAGTCCTTTACTACATGTCCATTCTGAATGTAAAACTTTGGCAGACATAGATGGCTGTAATCATAACATGTTAGCTACCTGAGCTGCCTTACTCCTCCTTGTCCTCACAAACTTTCCAGATATATATTGAAAATGTACGATTTCTCTGTAGTTCAGAGTTCAGTGGGACATTAGGAATGCCAAAAATCAAAACGACTCAAAACTCACAGAGAATTTCAGAGCAAATGACTAAAGATCTTGAGATGTGCAAAGTCAGAGCGGATAAAGAAAGAAAATGTGGAATGTGGAACTTGAATACGGAAAGGAGGTACATATAAATGCTACACTGGTATGGACCCAAAATGAAGGATTTGATCCAGTAAGGGCTGTGGGTTGTGCAATAGTCATCACCCAGTCAGGAGTGCCCTTACAATTGTTTGTTACACATTGACTGAGGAGATGTAAACACTACGATTGAGATTTGTAGCACCAGAAGGCTGTAGAGTTAAGGCATCTGTGAGACTTAACAGTGGGTATCAAAGGGTGATATAAAATGCTGGATTTAAGCACTCTATTAAGAACTACAAGAAGTGCCCCAGTAAGGCCTGGATCAGTTCTGTGCTTAGTACATGCATCATATACTGGGATGCAGATGACTGGCTCATCGCTTCCTTACTGAAGAGGAATGTATGGAAAAAGGCAACAATCAGTTCTGAAGAATAATATATTGACAAAAGCAGTCAGCAAAGAGGTGGAAGATCCATTCCTACGCTTGTGTAAATCCAAACTTTCAGTTCCTAGGTAAATCCTGCAGACTATGTGACCAGTGGATTGTGGGGCAAGTGGGATGGAGAAGCACTTCAGCCTCTTCCCTAGGCAGCCACACAGCTGCTCATGCAAAAATCATGACTTCAGAAAAACCATCAGATCTGACCTTGGGGCCTAGCAAATAAAGGACTTAGTAGGATAGGAATACATCTAACAATATCTCATCTTTCAGTTCTTGTATATTTTGTATTATCCAGTGTAACAGGATAATAAACTGAAATAATTTTGGTGTGAAGAACCATCTAAACACATGTTGATATAGAGAGTCTATGCTTGTATTATCTTTATCCCTCAAAATCAGTAAAGCAGAAAACTTCCATTTGGTTTCTTTTCCCCTCATTATTGATATCACTACTTGGTAGGACACTCCTTCTGCAGTGCGCAAAACTTTTTGAGATTCTTCAGGGTGATACTAAAGCAAAAATGACACAACATCCTTATAATTTCCACATGAGTGAGGAAATCAATACTTGCTGCTATAGCCTTCAAAAGCAATCTGTGCAGGGATCAGTTTCTGGATGCAGATTTGGGTTCTTTCTCTTGCAGCAATGCTTCACTGCATCTGTATCCTCCAGCTTCCAAAAGGTGCTTGCAGTGTGACCAGGATGCTGGAACTGCTTCTTTTTACCAGGGTCTTGAGGGACTCATTGTCACTAGGCCAGTTTTACAAATTAAAAATTCCTGCATCTCTAATGACTGCAGATCATCTGCAAAATCTTTTAATCTAATTTCCAAATGTTTCAAAGTAACAGAAGTTCCATTCTTTGAAGTAAAAATGGAACAGCAGGCCTACCAGTCCCCTTGTTTCTTGAATAGTTTGAATGAAAGCAGAGCTTTTACGTTCCTCAGGAGACAATCTTAAATCTTTTGATTACCTCAGGGTTCAGATGGAGCAAACACAACATATTTTCTAAGATGTTTGACTTGACCTATATTTGGAAACTCAGGCTTGGGGTTCAAATAGATAACGTCTAGTTTAAAATCTCTATCTCATGCTTTCCACACAGCTTCAAAAGGATAGAATGCTTTAAGCTGATAGGCAGTAGTACCACTATTTAAAATGCAAAGAAAACAATGCCCTTAAAAAGCCCTGTTCTTCCTTAAAACTTTGTTATTGCTTTGTTAAAAAATGTCAAATGGACTCAATTTAGGAATATTACAAATGTGCCACAGATTGTGCCTGTGGAGGATAACATAATACACTAAAGCTGTTTATTGCATCTGACAAAATGTCCTGTTGTCGCTCACAAGGATATGTACTAAGATGCTAACCCTAAACTCCAAATTGATTTTTTTGGAAATTGTTTTGCTGTGATACCAAGTGGCTCGCCTTAATGTGCAAGTATTGATCATCACTGCTCATGTTTGCAGACTTGCCCACAGACTTAGTAATTAAGATATTTATGTTACATCACCTAAATTAATGTAGAGCCCAGACACCTACATATCCTGCCAGTCTCAAATCCAGGGGCACTGTTCTGTTACAGCACTTCTGGGAATGCCTTCAAGGCCAAAGTCCTGTACAAACAAATGCAACAGGAAGAGTTAAGCTTATTATAAACATATTAATGTCAAAATCATTAGCACACAAAATAGGAAACAAAATTATCACATGCTTGAAACAGAGCTGAGCGATGACCTCATGCTGCTCACCAGCTAGTTGGTATGTATTAGCTGCTGCTGCTAGGCTGATGTAACTTTTAATGCAACAACTAAACAACATTCTCAGGTATGTGTTTGCCTAGACATGGTCCCCCTTCCTCTATTTCTTCAGCCAGTAGCAAGCGGCTCAGCATAGGCACCACGAGAGGCACCAGAACTGTCCAAAACTGTTACACAGAAACACATAAGAAAGTGAAACATTACTCATATTTCATGAGTCTTTTCTGTCTCTTCCCATCCACCTCTAACCAGCATCTCAGAGGCCTCAAAGCTTGGCTCTGCACTCATCTTCTCCAAATACTCCAGATAACACACTTCAGAGAGACAAGATGGCACAAGATTACTCACTTGCTGTCTTCTTCCTACCTGGTTTCTGGCTAGACAGGATGCACAAGAAAGAAACATCATTCAGTGTACCTTGTGTCACCTAAATATGCTAAAATTGTGCCCCTGACAGTGCTTAGTTTACTAGTACAGAAGTGGTACAAAGTAAACTTTGCACTGTCAAAGGCATTCCCAGGAGAACACTATTAGCAAACAAGGCTTTCAGTGTTGCCTGGACATCCTACTTCTCCTCTGCAGAGATGCAGCCACCCCCACAGTCTAGCCTGCTTGCTCTGGGGGAGGGAAAAATACTTTCCAGGACATTTAGAAATGCACACAGCCTGCCAGAGCTGGCTATGTGGAATAGCACCATCTCTGTCAGAAAACAAACTTTGCTCTCCCATGTCTGAGAAAAAAATTTTCATGGGTTTCTCCTGGAAGAGTACCAGAGTCTGGTTTTGGCAGGGAACTGTGCCTGCAACAGACTCTGAGCTCCTTCTGCAATGAGGGTGAAAAACAGGAATGGGCCTTGAAGCACTGCAGAGAGCCTAGATAACTTTTTTTATCCTTAGGGCTTTCTCATTAGATAGTTGTGTGTTGTTCTAACCACATGAACTGGCTGAGCTGCCCAGGCTGAATTGGCTGGAGCTAAAAGCTATAGGCAAAATGCACTTTTAATTTAGAAGTTTTTCCTGAGAAAGGTATAGCCGGGAAAGTTTCATCTGATGTTGTGGAGCCTTTCAGACCCCTCGCAGCAAGGACAACTATCCGATGCCAAATTGCTGAGATTGTATGGCAATCTGAGAGTGACAGTCCACATGTTACACTGCTTTAGGAAGTCCACAGGGAGCATGGGATTGCCATTCTTTTGGTGCTGGTTGTGAGGTTCTACATTTCCCTATGTTCTTTGTGAGCAGAATGAAAATTATTTACCCTGGATATGAGCACTGATATCTTGTTTTTGCTGGGTTGTAAACATGTCTTGTTTCAGATGGTCATAATGCCTGAAGTACTCCCTTCTCTTGGCTTTGCTTATGTTACCCAAAATGATATGCCCTGTGCTGTCATGTAGTCTGAGCTCTTCTGAATCTGGAGCAACCAAAAGGAGGGGAGCATCCAGGGACTCTGACAAAAGTCAGGATTGAGGGAAGCACATGGATCACTGTGGGATAGGGGGGGAAGCAGAAAGGTCTTCCCCCATGCCAGCATTTGGGCAGGCTGGGCCTACAGGAAGGGGTTTAGGTTAAAGAACCAAGCAGGGCTGCCAGGTATACCCCAGGAAAACCCTTGGGGGACAATATGGAAAGCTGTTAGCTTGGAGTGCTGGTTCTAGATTTTTACCTCCCATTTTGCTATTATGCCCCAATGGATAAAGGCACGGGGCAGCACAGTGACATGGTCAGTGGGTGCATACAGAGCATAAGGGGAGTATGAGGTATGGGCACAGTGTGGGAGAAATGGGGAGTGTTTGGAGGCATGATGCTTTGGGCTCTGCCCCTGTGACAGCTCTGCAGCATACAGTGCTCTCCCAGGGAAAACTGCTTAACTGAGTAGTGTTTCCTTTTTAGAAATCATTGTTGGAGATATTATTGGTGCCGCTCATCTTTCCTACTATGGTTAAAGCACTTGTGCATGAAGTGTTTATTTATTGTTCAACATAGCACAGCTGGGGAGAAACTGTTCTTTTAAAGCATTTTCACATGAATGCTGTGGTACCCACTAAAATTGGGTGCTTGGTAATAAAGTTCTGCATAAAAAGAGGTAGTAAAGAGTGCCCAGCAAGGATAAGCCGCTTCTTATTTCTTTGCAATTTTTAGAAAAATACATTTACATTGAAATATTTTAGGTTTTGGTTTTTGTGTTGTTTTTTTTTTGTTTCCTCCTGTGATATTTCATATGTCAGATATGTTTCTGTGCAGGAGAGGAGACCAACTGGATGGGGACAGCTGTGTGTAGCTGTTTAGGGAAGTGGCCATGTCTGTCTGTGTAAGAATGTGTACTGTGCATGCTTTTGATCTTCACTGCATCCTCTGGCTAATACAGAAATGCATCTATGTAATCATAAAAATCTGCTCACAATAAAAATGAAAAGGTTAATTATTCTAATGCCTGCGCAGATGTTATTGATAATGCCTTTCATGTGAAAGAACATGAACAGCAGACCTCTGACTTTCAAAGAGAAAAGAAAGGAAAAAGCCTAATACTGTGCTAAATTTTAAAAAAGAGAAACCCTTAAGGGAAAGAAAAATCAAGTTTGAGAATGCAGAGTAAAAACCCCAAGTATTAAAAACTATGGAAACAATTTTGTTACTACCACATTCATTAGAAAAATTCTATTCTGAGTACCCTTTGTAAAATATCAAAGCTTCATATCCTGATAATAAATAAGACACATAAATGACATCAGGAGGGCTGAGTTACATTATATTTTGTTTCAGTTAAGTCTTCAGACACTTGCATCCTCAGTCTATGGATGCATGGATTCTAGAACATAAAAATGCTCTTTTAGAGGATCAGAAGCACAGAAACCTTTAAACCAGATATGCCTAAACCCAGTAATAAATATAACATCCTTGGTTTGAAAAGCCATCATCCTGTTCAACATTTTAGCTTCTGTTTTCCATTGTTGCTCTAGTTTGCTTGTGGTCCTACTGGGAGCAGCATCTTGCAGCAGGTTTAGTGCAAGAAGAGGTATGAGCCTGGCAAGAACCTGTGGCCCTTGGAGCTGAGGGGCAGGAATATCTGCCACGCACCATTCAATTTTATTTCCAAAAGCCCCACATGCACCAAAATTCTAGAAACACTGGGTTGAAGTCAGCTGAAGAAGAACACATGAATATGTAGCTGAGAACTGATGCATGGCAGTCATAAAAAGCCAACTCATTATAAACTTAAGTGTAGGCCCAGAGATGACAAATTTAAATGTGGGCCCAGAGAAATGAAATGCAGTGAGGGATTTTTTTTCAGGCCTTTTGTATCTAACAAATTCTAAACTTTTTTGAGGGGATAGGTAGAGGAGCACTATCTCTGTTGCTGAATCAGCATGAAAAGAAAGACAGGAAAGAGGCCATGCAGGAATGACAGATAGAAAAATCAAAAAAAAGAAAAAAATTTCTGAAGGCTCCTCAGATTATTGTTTTGTGATTTATGATGCAAAATGTTCAGTAGTTGTTTATGGATAAAAAGTAATTCTGGCAAGACAATTTTTTCTAGATTCACAGAATCCTGTCCAACAAAATCCAAACTGAGAATAACAGCAAAAGCCAATAAAAAAATCTTTTAATGTTAAATAAAATGCTTTGATTCTTCTATTTGAAATCACTTGTTCAGTCTAAAATTTCTTTTAAGATTAAAAATGTAAAGTCCTCAGAATCACGAGTGGGATAAAAAGCTTTCTTCAACCTGAAATTAACCTCTTCTCTGAAATTATTATCAAATAATAATAAAAAAGTGTCATTCACATAGGTTCATCCATCCATCTAACTGCCAAAAGAGCATCCTTTTTTCCACTTCCTTTACTGCTTTGACTCTCCATCTTCTGACATTTATTATTATTTAACTGTGCTGCTATTCATCCAAGCCAGGGTTGAACTGTGCTAGTTGCTGCATGATTAGGTAGCAAACCCTTTAAATTAACAGTTTCACGAAAGAAATCTTTTAGATTAGAGACATAAATAAAAAGGTCTAATCGAATATTTATCCAGTGCAGTCAACCAGAAAAAATGGTTGCCATGGCAGCTAAAATTTCACTGTACAAGTATTAGGAGCAGTGATAGCTCACTGGTCAAGCCACAAAGTTAGGAACACCTGCTACTACAGACTTCTCCAGCTGTACAAAAGTAGCATAGGTCTCTGATTTCTTCTCTACTTGTTCAGCTGACATCAAATTTAGGTGTGGGGTTTTTTAAGTTGCAATCTGCTAAAGAACATGTACTTTTCTGCCCTCTGTATTGACCTTTGTTGTCATTCATACAAGTATGTTCACCCCAAATATACTTTTCAAATTATGCTTTTAGCACTATTGAGGGAGGTAAGTATGTGCCTAGCCTAAGGATTTTGCTTTATGACTATAATAGTTCTCAGCTAGAAGTAAAACTCTAAACTTCTTTATTGGCCACTGTAAGCAAGCATTAGCAGAAACTGAACTGAAGGTTTGCATCAGCTTGGCTTTTATGGCATTAGGCTGTATTATACCACCACTGCATTGAAGTGTAATTTTTTCCCTCATGGTAAAGATGAGAACTCTATTTCCATGTTTTATTTGTAATGTTGCTACAACTTTAGAGAAAAGTGCATTGTCTGAAATGCCACCTAATTCACACTGAATGTCACCTATTTCACATAGAAGGGACAACATCTATCACTTTATATCTCTGGACTCCCAGCAGCTTAAATCTTTTTGAATAAGGAAAGGTTTCAAGGATGCTTAGGGATGTAGCTCATATTTGGACTTATCTGAGGGATTGTACAAAGCATGGCAACAGGCTTCAAAGCCCACATCATTAGGATGCTACTTTTATTTTGATTTCCAAAAGTCCTATTTACTCCTATTTACCTATTTGAGTGCTGTCACTCTAATTTATGTACAAACATGTCCGAGAAAACAACTGGCTGTACTAAATTATTCCTCTTGAATAAAAACTCTACAGGAAGTGGAAAGCACTTATCCAGTTCACCTACTCACAAATGTTCCAATGCAGAAATTACTAATGCCATGGCTGTGTTACTCTGGGTGGGCCTTCTTCCTTCAAAGAATGACCTTCCTATTAGGAAATATCATTCTTACAAAATTACTAAAGGGAAATACTTTTAAAAATTTGGCAGGTTAAATGACTCATTCAAAGGGTCATTATTTAATGTGTAGAACAAAAGCTGGCAAGATTAATCTTATTCTTTTTCTGTGATAATGTAGCTCCTGGGAATTGTGCTCCTAAAGTAGAAGTTCTGTGCCAGTGCTGGACAATTAAAGAATGAAAATGGTAGTCTCCAAAGGAGCTCAGCTTAAAATATGTAGACAGTGATTATCCAATCCTCTTAAACTCTGTATTATAAGATTTACCCAGTAGGAAAATGACAGAGTTCACTAAGGGTTTTTACTCTCCATTTTCCTCTTTTGAGAAGAGCAGGGAGAAAAGCCATCAGCATAGGTGAGTTAGCAGCATGGCAGGATTGTGGAAAACTGATTCCTGTTGGGAAAGGATAATCATGATGCTACTTGCACTTAAGAGGTGAAAATCTTTTGTCTTTCCTTTCAGTTATTCCTGAGAGAGGAGGGGTACTTTTGTGCTCTGCTTTTGCACTCTGATGGCTGGTCATCTCCCTTGAAGATGACCCAGAGAAGAAAGGAACACATATGGTAGCACCAACTTTCTCTGGCAGGAGGGATGATTGTATAAGTTTGCTGCTGTAAAGTGTATTTTGAAGGGTATGAAATAAATTTACTTATGGAAACAGAACTACAGCTATGAATTCTGATACAGTCTAAAGCCATCCCATGCACAGAGATAAGAGTTTATATACATTCAAATTTATCCCACCAATTCCTGCCTGCCCCTGGTGACAACTGATGACATTTGTAAAGGAGTTTCCTCTCTGTCAGCTTGGTCTTGAATTTCAGTTTTTGAGATCTGACATATACACTTGGCTTGTTGGACAAGGCAGCTATTCCACACTTCATCATCTGCTGGACATCCTAGAACCTGACATAGCTATCCTCCTTCCCTGTCTCCCTTTCACAGTTAACCTCACCTCTCTTTTTTTATTTTAATCATGCTCAGTCTTCTGTCCTTCTGCCTCATTTTCCTTCCTTCTCTCTCTGGCACCAGCTTGGATCTACATTCTCCCCAAGCCTTAGAGAATACTTGCTTCCAGCCCTTCTGTTCTTACTCTCTGTGGTTCACCTAGTAGTCTTTACTGACATAGCTGTTGTTCTTATCCTGTCATTTCTAACTTTATGGTTATTCCTCCTCCTGTGCTGTGCCTGGAACCACTACTTCTCTTTTGAAAACATCTGCAGCCTTTTTGTATCTTTCTGACACAGGGTATAAAGATTAAAAAGCTGTCAGAATGAATATACAGGCAGAAGATTTGATCAGGGAAGTAAGATTTGTTTGGCAAGGAGGTGGACACTAACAAAGAAAAAGATTAAAATGTAACAAATGCAAACAAGGCCACAGGATTCCCAGGAATGCTCCACAGCTCAAGAGTAAGAGCAAAAGGTACGTAAGTTTATATTGTGCCAGTTCAGGTCACGGCATGGGAGTACTCCTGAATTTCTTACCAATGATAACCTTTTGTCTATTTGTGCAAACAAAAGTAGCTCTTTTTCTTATCTTATTCTGACTTAATTTGGTGTTGTGCATCTGAAGCCATGACATTCTTCTTTCCATTTTACATTTACACACCTGCCTGTTCCCTCCAGACTATACCCACTCTTTGCTCTTGGATGTGAAGCCTTCAGCCCCTAAGAAATACCAAGAAGTGCAGAATACAAAGTGCACATCCCCAAAGTAACATGGAGTACTATAAATACATCTGTGGTTTGTTGTCTTCTTTGTCTTGCATAAACTATTATTTAATGCAACATCTCAGTTCTTGCCCTCCAAGTGCACAGTTGCTTGTTCTCAAAGAACTAAACAAATGCCTAAACAACCATCTTCCCACGACAGAGGAAGTAGAATATCCCTCTGAAAGAGCAAGCTCTCCTATGTAAGAGACAAAATTTTCCACCCTGGTTTGTCTGAGGCTGAGAAAATAGTCATGGTATGGGAACACTAAGGAAGACGTCACTGCCTTCTGCTCTAACAGCAATATACATTGCATCAAACTTTTTTCTCTAACTTAAACACAGCTGTCAGCATACTAGCCTGAAGCTGCACTAAATCAAAACAGGCTGAGAGCAGGAATAAACGTGGTACTTAACATGTTGGTATAAGATACCCAGATGCAAGAGTGATTAAGGTGGTGTAAGAATTTACACACAGGAAAACATACTTGGTGCCTGTGAGTCAATATTTATAAGCATTTGAATCATAGAAGCATAGAATAATTTAGGTTGGCAAGGCCCTTTAAGATCACTGAGTCCAACCATTAACCTAACGCTGCCAAGGCCACCACTAAACCATGTCCCTACGTGCCACGTCTACACATCTTTTAAGTACCTCCAAGGGTGGTGACTCAACCACTCTGCTGGGCAGCCTGTTCCAATGCTTGATATCTCTGTTTCAGTGAAGAAATGTTTCCTAATATCCAATATAAACCTCTCCTGGTGCAACCTGAGGTAATTTCCTCTTGCACTATTGCTTGCTAACTTGGGAGAAGAGACCAATCCCACTTCACTACAGCCTCCAGTCAGGTACTTGTAGAGAGCTGTAACATCTCCCCTGAGCCTCCTTTTCTACAAATATAACATTTCATAGTCTTTGAGGTAAATGTACCATTTTAAAGTAAACTTAAATAAAGACATATTTTAGCACAAATATAGTACAATAATTACATTACAAATTTTGTAAAATTCTGACTCACAAAATGCATGTGATTCAGAAAGACTTCCTATATTCTTGGTATGTAGTCTACCTGTGCTTGCAATACCCCAGATAGGTGTCAGGCTGCCAAGAAAGAATTAGGGAAGAAGAGCCTTGCCCAGTAGTCTGTGGATATGTGAGGAGGCTAAGGATACATGGACCAAAAACCTTGCCTTTGGGAGCTCTGCATTGGCAGGTAACTGGTGGTCTATTGACAGCTGTGTCCAGAAGTGTCAGAGAAACTTCTGTTTCTTCTCAAAATGTGGGTGCCCCATGAAAGATGGAAACTCTGTGTGAGCCAGCCAAAAAGTCAGGCTGTGGACCTACATGTGCTAGACCCTGGTGTAGCAGCCAAGAGCTAAGGAAGGCCAAGTGATATATTGACAGACTGTGTTAGACACAACTGAGAATAACTATGTGTGCAGTCATTTTATGTGGTTTATGTTCTGATTTGACTGTCTATTCTTGCTGATAAGTGACCTATACCAGGGTCAGATGTGATATATCTTGAAGATGGCTCTGCTGGCCTTGCTTTATTTCTGTTAGAACACAATTGTCTTTTTCCCTTTCCATCTGTCAGTAGCTTTACAGGAAGTTATTGAAAACTGAGTAAACCATCCTCTCTTTTCTCAGCAGAAAAACAAAGAACAACTGTAAATTTTTGAAACTGTAATTTTTTTTTTTTTTACTTTTCTACCCCTAGCATCTTGCTAGATGCCTGGTACCTTTCTGTGCCTTCTGTTTTCCAAAGCTAAGTTGGAAATCATGTTTGCAGTGTCCAGTGTGAGCATGTTTCATTTCCTGTAAGACATATGGGATCTCTAATTATTATTGATCTAACAATATTCTAGCTTTTTTCCATCTTTATCCAGGATGCTGGATGACATTAGCCTTTTGGTTAGTCCGTTGATGGCAGCAAATACTTCCAAGACATTTCAGAAAAGGTGAAAAACAGTTACCATATTTTTTATGTTCATTCTTATTTGAAGAAAGCGTATAGTACAAAGATCTCTACTAACAACACCTGCAGGTTCTATTTTGAGGTCAGAAGTACTGTCTTATAAAAAGAGAAATTATTTTAATTTTGTCCGATATCCCATCATAGTTGGTAACTCCCTGTAGGGCAAAAGCCACACGGTGTCAGTCAATTTAAGTCAGGTTTTCTCTGTGGCTTTATGTTACAGAAGGGAA
This sequence comes from Poliocrania exsul, assembly GCA_035041345.1. Taxonomy (NCBI): domain Eukaryota; kingdom Metazoa; phylum Chordata; class Aves; order Passeriformes; family Thamnophilidae; genus Poliocrania; species Poliocrania exsul. The sequence continues at coordinate 78,126,929 of JAWWLZ010000001.1, read as the reverse complement.
AAAGATCTATAGAGTAATTTATGAATTTGTCTGTGTTGCCTTCTGTCCTCTTGCTATTGTCACAAATAACTTTCTTAAACTTCAGTCTGGCAATGCCAAATGAAATACAATCAGGATCCAGATGATCTTCGTGGTGATGTTTCTTTATGAAAGTGACTTACATGCCTTTTCTTCTGGAGTTTGTAGATTACTTGTGTTATTACTAAAGAGAAATTAATTCTGGAAAGAAAGGCAGTTTTGTTTGACTGTACAACATCTGTTTTCCTGATTTTAGCATGGAAGCACAGTGGCTTCAAGAATAATCAGAAATGTCTGCGCTATAATGGTGGACCTGCTGATAGATTTGCTCTACGGCTTGTAAATTTGTGAGTGCTCACTATTTGCCTTTTCCTTTCTTTTTTATTCCTTAGGTAATGAGGAACTTCCATGCATCCAGTTCTGATTTCTCTTCTCTCCCTTTTACCCATTTAGGTTAACACTAAATGAAAGAAATGCAATGGAAATTGTATTCAAAAATAAATAAATGTGAAAAATGCAAAAGAGTGCTCTAATTAAGAAAAGCTTTGAAAGAAGCACAAGTTTTACTAACTCGAGTGGAAGAATGTAATTTGCTGGTAGTTTGTTACATGCCTTCATAGCAACTTTTGAAAACAGAGCTTTCTTACAAAAGTTTAATTATTAATTCAATGTTTTCAGTGTTGTATGTACTAAACTTTGCTTTAGAAAATCAAGACAAAACTCTTAGGCATAACATCTTCACATATATAACCAGTCACCTCCAGGTTCTGAGATGACATTTTAAAAAGGAATTTCCCCCCATGTTTTCTCTATGTCATAGCAACACCCTGGCAATCTTGCCTAGTCAAATGAGTCCTTGGACACTGGCATTCACAGAAATTGCAGAAGTCAGGAGGTCAGCTAATCCACTTCCTACTCTTGGACTAGGTTGCTTACATTCAGCAAACATCATGACAGAGATTATAGAATCATTGAATCATGGAATATCTAAAGTTAGAAGGGACCCATAAGGATCATTGATCCAATTCACCCGCTCCTTTCAGAAGCAATGTGTTTTTCAAACGTCACGGATGGGAAGTCTTCATTTCCCTAGGTCATCAGTCAAAGTCTGCACAATACTTGCAGTAGTTTGTTTTCTGTTTGCTGACTCACCTTTGCCCTGAAACTAGTTCAATTTAATGTTTCTATTACTGTAATTCACTGTTGCTTGGAGATTATCCTGGTCTGTATACTATTATTAAGCTAGAAAAGCAAGAGATCAGGATGGGAAGGAGGCAAATAAAGTGCAAGATTTACTGCAACATATCAGTAGATAGAGAATGCAACAAAAGGCTTTGCTCTTTAGAAACTGTATTATCAATATTAGAAATGTGGTTTAAAAAAAAGTAAATACTTGAACCTGTAATGAATAGAAGTAAGAAGTTTAATGTCTATTACCCAGTGAGAGTAGAACAGGGAAATGAGCTCTTAGCTGCTTAGGAATGGAGAAGAGAAGGTTATGCAGCTCAAGACAGCCATATTGTAAATATATGAATCAGTGTTTTAACTAATAGCACAGGGAGCTGCTGCTGAAGGCCTGCTGCAAGCTCACCCAAAACCTTCTACAGAAATATCGGTCTATCAATACCTGTGAATGAAGTAAGAGAGATGAAATTGGTTAGGGCAACTGAACATGTAGTAGTGTGTCAATTTTAACTTTAGTATAACCTTTTCTGATATTTTTGTATCACATCAAATATTTAATAGAAAGGAACTGTTTGAATTTATCTTGGCAGATAATCAATAGAAACTGTGATGGATTAAATGATTTGAACATAGTTTTTGTGTAAAGCAAATAAGTGGACATTCAAACATCAAAGGAACTGAATTATGAAAGTTAGCAGAAATATTGTGTGTGTATGTGTGTGTGACATTTAGATAGAAAAATTTGGATGAAAATAAAAGTTCTTTAGGAAGAATCATATTGGCCCAAATAAACTTAGTGTGATAGTGAAAGATGGAGAGCACTCTGGCTTAAAACCCAGACTGATTCAGTAAAGAAGATGGTAAGGGTGAGATTCAGTTGTTTAATTATAGGCAACTACAGTCATCTCTAAGGCCTAAGAGACATCACGATGGGATAGACAAGCACAGCACAGTCAAAGGAAGACCTGAAACCTTCTGGAGTGGTAACTTGTGGCTCTGTGGAATACACTACCATGCCTGAAATATAAGAAGACATCTATACTTAGGCATCTGAATTGCACCATAATTTAAAGAGAATGAATAAATCAATTAGTATAAATAAGAAACTATGGTATGTAGAAAGAGGGCGAAATAGGGATGGCTTGTGGGGTAACAGGAATAAACAGGAAAAGCATCTGAGGAAGACTATTGGCATTATGTACTGATGAGCAGATTGAAATAGCAAAATTGCAGAGCGGTTCTGCAGCACTGACATTTCTGTTCTTCAGCTAAACAAGAAGAGGCCAATATGTCTATATTGCAGAAGGATGAGAAACTGTTTCCTGGTGGATACGTCAGCCAGCTGATGAGTCAGGCCACTGGATAGTGACAAGCTGGGCTCACAGCCAGCTGGGCAGCCTGCTTTCTTGCCAGCAGCGTGGTGGGATACAACACTGTCTGTTTGGTTTGTCAGGCAGGCATATGGTCTGTCTTTCTGCCTGGCTTCAGTCAAAAACATTAATCTCAAACAATGTACTTGTTGCAAAGCCTTCACGTTCTGCTATCATAGCTTGTCTTTGGAAGACTGATCCCTCCAATGTCTTTCAAACAGCTTTAAATTTGATTGTCCCTAATACTGTCTCAGAGATACCATGTAGTGCTCAGCAAATCTTTTATACAGACTTTTCACACTTTCATCCATGTCTTCTTGATTTTATAGGTGTCTGTCTGTTCAGCCCTGAAATCAAAGGCTGCTGGCCTGAAAGGGAAAGGTTATAGTGCTGCATCCTCCAAAAGACTAAGCTTCAGTGTTTATATTTCACCTTAAGATCCACATGCTTTTATTTACCATCTGGTAATCAATTGAAACTGCCCAATTATCTTCTAAGGGTTTTGAGAAAAGTGGATGCTTGTGAACTCCTTGTACTCTAGTCATAAGTGGCATAGAAAATGCATGTAAGGAAACTTTTCAGTCTGACTGTATTCAGAATGAGAAGAGAGTAGAACAAAGAAGGCATAAGGCCACACACAATAAAGATGCTTATTTACTGACTGTTGTCTTTCTTGTGCACTGATTAAATTGGGAATCTTGTGTGTTTACATGTTTGTGACATCTTCTGTGATCTGAGTCTATTTCCCTAGAACAATGTATATGCATAACAGGTTTAATTCAGATGCCCCTGACTTAATTTGGCTATTACCCTATTTGACTAGTTAGCTTTGCTAATCCATTATCCATATTACTAAGATAATCTAAATTTACTAAAGGACACATTATTTTGTCACATACCCTTCTCTTTCCATGTGAATATCCTGTTGCCAAAACAAAATATTCAATGGATAAATTGGCAGCTATTTTTCTTGATTCCCAGAATAGAAAGATTATTAATTTCATTGCTGTGCTATTTTCCCTTTCCCTTCCACTCCATGGGCAGTCTTAGATTTTCCTGAGCATCTCTTTTGCCAAGTGCTTCACAGTTTTTTTACTGCATCAGGTCCTAACTGTTACTTGCAGACTTGGCAGATAGAGGTTAATTTGGCTTTCAGGATATTCTTTTTTTTTTGGTTGAATTTTGTTTTCCCCTTCCCTTTGAATTTTTCCTTCTCTAAAACTTCACAGAGTGTTTTTGTTTTGAACTTAGAAGTGAACACTAGTATTTACTTTAAAATTAAGTAGTGTCAACATTCACCACTGATAATGCTGGAAAGGAAAATTGTACTTATTAAGTATTGTTCTTTGCCCTTTTCCCAATATCAATATTATTGTATTGAAAAAAGTTATTTTAATATTTTACTTCAATACTTTTAGCTGTATTCTGAAAATAAATTACTTGTTCGTGACTAATCTACTACTTCCTTGCTCAAACTAAGAAATGCTTGCATAACCTTTCATTGCACAACTACTTTGCAAAGGTGAAGTCAGTTTTAAGATTTACATCTTCCTTTCTCCCACTGCTTTACCCAAAGTTTATTACCATTTTGGGACTTGCATTGGGCTGTCATACCTTTTATTCTCTTATTAGTACCTAGTCGGACAAATTTGCTTCACAGAAATCTAAATCTGTCACATTTTGCTGATGGGCAGAGCTTTTCCTCACATGTTTTGAGAGATTATTTAAATTGATTATTCAGGTTCTGGACTACATAAGCACTATTTTGTTAAAGCCTTCCCTTTCAAAACACTGCAACATTTCTGTACCTTTTTTCCCTCTTTTAAGCTGGAAGGATCTACAGGCAGCTGTTGACAGGTGTTATTGCTCACAAAATTCTGTGGCACACCATCTGTGCTCAAGCACCACATGCTGTTTCCAACCCCATTGGTGTTCACAGACAGCAAGATTTAGCTTAATTTGTCTGACATGGTTATGATGACATTTTTGCAAGCATGAGCCATTTCTCCAATCATATAGTGTAGCCCCAACTCTCTTGTATCTCAACAACTTGTCAGCTCTGATGCCTGTAATAAAAGTCAGATGCCAGCCCTACCAATTGTTTCATTGGCCATGCATTTTAGCAGGAAGAGATAGGGCTGGTTGCTATTGAGGGCATGAAATGCATACACAGAGCATAAGAACGGTCTATCTTGCAGCAGGCTCAACTGGACTGGTAAGGGGTCTAGGAGATCAGGGATGTGATTAGTTGTTTGAAGTCTAGTTGGAAGTCAGTAACTAGTAGTATACATCAGTATACATCAGGTAACAATATTAGCCCCCAAACTGTCTGACATCTTCATAAATGACCTGGATAATGAGGCTGAGGGCACCTTCAGCAAGTTTACTGATGATCACGGAATCACAGAATCAATTAGTCGGAAAAGACCTCTGAAATCATCAAGTCCAACCTATGACCAAACACCACCATGTCAACTAGACCATGGCAATAAGTGTCACATCCAGTCTTTCCTTAAACACCTCCAGTGACGGTGACAGAACTGGGAGGAGTGGCTGGTACAGCTCCAGAGAGTTCTGCTGCCATCCAGAGGGACCTTAACAGGCTGGAGAAATGGGCTGGCAAGAATGTCATGAAATTCAAGAGAAGCGCGAAGTCCTGCACCTGGGGACGAACAACCCTCTGGTGGCCACCCAGCTGGAAAGCAGCTCCCTGGGATCCTGGTGGATGTGGAAACAGTATGTCCTTGTGGCAAAGAAGACTAATGGATGCTGGGATGCATTAGGGTGTTACCAGCAGGTCGAGGGAGGTGATCCTTCCCCTCTGCTCAGAAGTCAGGTCACATCTGGAGTCCTATGTCCAGTTCTGGGCTCCCCAGTACAAGAGAGAAATGGATGTACTGGAGACACTACAGTGAAAGGCCATAAGGATGATAAGAGATTGTAGTCACCTCTTCCACGAGGAAAGGCTGAGAGAGCTAAAAGGCTGAGTTCAGCCTGGAGAAGAGAAGGCTCAGAGGGATATCATCCTCCTGTATTGCGGATGAAAACAGGACAGAGCCAGGCTCTACTCTGTGATGCACTAGAAGCAATGGGCACAAACTGAAACACAGGTGATTCCCTGTTCCCATCAGGAAACACTTCTTTATTGTAGAGGTGACTGAGCACTGGCACAGGTTGCCCAGAGAGGTTGTCGAGTCTCTCTCCTTGGAGATCTTCAAAAGCTGTCTGGACATGGCACTTGAGCAGCAGGAGTTGGACCTGTGAACCTCCAGAGGTCTCTTCTAATCTCAGCCGTCCTGTGCTTCTGGGACTGCAGAGAAATAATAGCATTGCAGAGAACCATTCTGCCATGGAGATTAGCAGTTCTTTGGTCACATCTGACACACGCCACGCATTCCTATTTTTCTAGGTCTCTTGCAGTTTCCCTCGGTTACTTTCCATCAGAGTCCTTGTCGCAGGCCACAGGTGACACGACTGGAGAGGAGTGTGGTGATCACTTGCAGAACTTTTGAGAACTGTGGATTTCAGTGATGCGCACCACCTCTCGGAATTAATTAGCTACTTTACTTTGTACCGCCAAGTTCTCCTAAATATTATTAAACGACGAGTTTCCTGTTGCGGGATGTTTTGGTGGTTTGGTTTTTTTTTTTTTTTTTTGGTGGTGTTTATTTTTGGTTTTGTTTTTGTCTTTATTTTTGTTGTGGTTTTGTTTGTTTGTTTGTTTGTTGTTACACTGCACCAGAACAAAACTAGAAATATTTAGTGGACTGAATAAGACATCCTATTAACTGGTATGAAATAGTTCATTTATCCTTCTTGTTTAAAACAGGCTTGCTATATCATTGCTGGAAAACCAGAGACAATAATTTTCTGATTTTTAATGCTACAGTGAATTTAACTTGTTCCCAGAAAAAAACATGGAGGTGAAATGCCGAGATAATATGTATCATCTTCTTGGTCTTCAGGTCTACAGATACATGAAGGGGCTTGATGTAGGATTAGCTTGCTCTAGGAACACTGAAGAGGTACAGGCAAATAAACTTCAATGTGATTGTGCCCTCTAAAGGGGAAGCACTCTGCAGTGCTTCTTTCTTTTTTGTCTCTTTTTCCTTTCTTGCAGTTCACAGAGTCATGACAAGAGTTAAATTAGTCTAAGAATTCTGTTCTTGTTGTGAGCCTAATGAGAAATTCTATGAACAATAATATTTTTAGTTCCTCTGGTTAAAAAACAAAGCAAAACTTTGAAAAGAAATGGGACATAGAAAATATTTATTCATTATAAGAGAAACTATATACACAAACCATATTTGCACTGATGTTTACTACCTTATCATTAATATATATTTACGTATTATATATCTAAAAATATATAAACACAAAGAATATGAACCATATGTGTTACATATACTGACCCAAATCAAATAAATCAAACTATTTAGACAAATAAACACAAACATATATGCGTACTAGATTGAAAATGCAGGGTCTTAAAGGGGTAAATGATCCCATTCAATGAATATTTTTACTGTAGAGAAATATGAAGTCAAATCATGCAGACATATATCTGCCTGCAAATCTTGTACTTTAGTCACCACATATGCATTTATTCATATGGGATGATATGGGATAAAGAACCTCTGATATTTCCATCAAAAACATGGAAATCACTTCAGAAGTCTATTTATATTCATGGTAAGCATGCTGCCATTCATACCTAGTCAAAACCTTCATATCTTTGTAATCAGTGTAAGAAATGGACTATACAGACACATTTTGTGAGAGGTTTCTGTTGGAAAGCCCACTCCACTTCCTCTTTTGATACCCTCTCCCCTATCCCCAATTAATATGACTGACAGGACACTTTTTTCTGCTTTCTGTTTATAGCTCAGAAAACAGAATGTTGAAAATTATGGGTCAATTTTCCATGGCTTTGTACTAATACACACTTTGCTTTCAGTGTTGTTGGGGTGATGACTCAAGGAATAAAGTGATGGAGAATCTGGATCAAGTGTCTAGAAGATGTGTAGGTGATGGTGCAATCAGCCCATATTCGAGAGATCACACAACTTCATTTCAAGTGAATATTTGACAAGATAAAGGGTCCATAATAATCTGAATATCAAAGTTCATGGTGAAATGTCTTGTCTTTCCTAAGCAATATGACTTAACACTCTTAGATGAAGAAATGGAATGGAATATGCAGAAAATTAGTACTATTGTTCACACTTAATTAAAGATAAAAAGAGGAGAGGAAAAATGAAAAGGGAATTTTTTCCTTTTTTTTTTTTCCTATTTTCCCCCTCTAATCTGGTAGTGTTAAGTAAGTGATCTAATGATAGACTTTAAAATTGAAGAAAATTAATTTCAAAAGAAACACTCTGTATCAATAATTCTTCTTATATTGTTCTTATCAGAAGACAGCCTAACTTAATTAAAAGGAAATCTGGTTAGGGTATAATTGCCTGTCATGTTATAGTGTGGTAAATGAATAGAGATGAACTTAAGCAAACAAGTGGTTTAAGAGCACACTTTTTCTACAAGAAATGCTATTGATTCTAACATTTCTGAATAGAGCATTATAAAGCTTGTCTTTTAGCCTGAAGGAATTGACAGTGTTGTATGAGTGACATCCTGACTACTGTCTTAATTACAAAAAAAATGGAGATGTGATACTATACTGTTTCACTGGGAAAACTGAATTGGTGCCCTCATGGCATGACAGTACAGAGAATGTATTATCAGGGATAATATCCCTGTCCTTTCTGGGGAATTTGCAAAGAAGGAATGGGTGAACATTAGTTATTCTTCTACTTAACTGCATGCACAGCAACACTTTTTCCATATGTCATAATTTCCTGTGTATTTCACTGCCTACTGCATATTCCAGAAGACTCAAATATTCCTTTGCCTTTGGTTTGTAACATTTGGTTTGTGTCACGTAAGCAGTAACTCAACCTTATTAGCAAAGAGGAAAAGATCAGTAATTAGTCATTCAGAAACACATAGCATTTCACTTTTCACATTGCTTAAAATCCTCAAAATGTTTTAATTCCAGTGGGATAGATATTCACTCTGACTTCCAAAACATGTCCATCAGTGGAATACACGTAATTAGCCTTTCTATGTCTAAGTGTCTGTTAGTACAGTTAGGATTTTTTGTTTCATTTTCAGAATAGATAATTGTATCTCTCCTCAACTATTAGAGTGTAAGTAATATTACAAAGATGTTGTGAATAGTTTAATATTTAACAATATTTAGTTAATATTTAATATTTATGTGGTACATTAATTTATGGATTTGCCTATGCGTGATCAGGTGTGGTCACTCGAGACAGGAGACATGATGTGCTGTATGGAGTTATTGGGCATCAACAGCAGCTCAGCTTGGTTCACTGCTGCATTTGGACTGCTTCTTTAAATCTGCTTTGCTCTGTCAAGTGGTTTCTCTTGAAGTAATCCCTATAACTTACAACTCAGGTCCTGGGTTACGACAACTTGGAATCATAGAACCATAGAAAGTTAATGGGTTAGAAGGAACTTAAAGTTCATCTAGTCCCAACTCCTCCTGCTTTGGACAAGGACAATTCCCACTCCCTTATCCAAACTGGTCTTGAACAGTGCCTTAAAGGTATATCCACTACAATCTCCACCTCTGGTCCCTTTGGGTCAGATCATCAGATTTAATACTGCAACTGCCTCCTCCCCTTGCTTCTAGCCTGACTACCAGCAACGGATTCCTACTAAAGTTCACCACTGACATATGTGGGCTGCAGGGTGACAGCCTGCCTCACCATAGTATTCATCAAGGGCTGCAGGAGAATCTCTGGTCCCCCTGCTTCAGTCTGTAGTCCCTTCCTGCAGGAGAGTTCTCCTTGAACCTCTCCAATGTGAGCCCTTGCCATGAGCTGCAGTCCTTCATTAACTGCTCCAGTATGGGTCCCTTTCATGGGATGAAGTCCCTCTGGAACAGACTTCCCCAGCATAGGTCCCCTGGGAGGTCACAAGTCCTGCCAACGGACCCATTCCAGCACCCATGTGTTAGGGAAAGTGAGCGTAGTGAGAGGCTTTGGCGTGCCCTCGCCAGCCCCCCTGATGCGACCCTGGGTTCGGGCTTCTAGTTGCACACGCATATTCCCATAGTGATAGAGCCGTGCACTAAATAAATAAATAAATAACAACAGGAACGTTCAAATTTATTGGGGAATTAATAGGTTAATATAACCTCTCGAGGTGAATATGTGGACAATAACAACTTGGGATAGGGTAAAGGCCTCTGTCTACGAGGCAGCAGCCTGCTCTGATTTGTGGACACCTGGTGTGCACAAGGCAGGCAGCACAAGGCTGGCGCCACTGAGGCTGTGCTTTTCCCAGACTTCGAGGTTGTTTACTTGCCTCGTGGCTGGCTCAAGGTTGCTGTGACCTTGGCCAGCCTGTCAGCTCCTGGGTGGTGTGTTGTGCATAGAGGCTCAAGGCCAAACCTCTCCCAACATTCATGGGTTGAGATAAAGACATTCAAATAGGTAAAGCAAAAGCAGAACAAAGAATTAATTCACCACTTGCCATGGGCAGGCAGTTGTTCAGCCATCTCCAGGAAAAGAGTTCCATCATGTATAATGATGACTTGGGCAGACAAACCCCTTCACTCCAAATGTCCACCCCTTCCTCCTTCTCCACCCCTTTTATATGCTGAGCGTGATATCCCTCAGGTCAGCTGGGATCAGCTTTCCTGGCTATGCTTCCTCACAGCTCTTTATGCACCCCCAGCCTCCTCCCAGTGGGATGGGGAGCAAAAAAAGGCTTGATGCTGTGCAAGTTCTGTTCAGCAGTAACAAAAGCATCTCTATATTATCATCAGCATTTTAGCACAAATCCAAAACACAGTCCCATATTAGCCTCTGTGAAGAAAATGAGCTCTACTCCAGCTAAAACCAACGCACCACTGAAAACAGTTGGCCGAAATCACTAGAATGCTCGTCTAGTTGAACTGCTGTATTGATGGAAATTTTATCTCCTGTTGCTGTCACTGAAGGGTTACATCCCACTGCTCAGTTGCAATCATCCAGTTTTCAGTGAGTTCTGCACACTGATGGAGGAAAGGCTCAACTCCTCTTCTATTATTTCTTTAATGCAATTAGAAAAGGTCTGTGTGTTATGTTAGCTCATAGTCATTACTCAGTCTCTGAGCCTGCGTTAGTTTTGTGGTTTTGTGGTTCTGCAGGTAATTAAGCTTAAAAGAAAAAAAAATCCAAACTGTAAATTGTATAGCAAAATTCCCTTTTTCCTTCATAGACCTTTGAGAATACTCAGTCTGCCTGTATTACTGTAAAAACCTTGCAATATTTGCCTTAAGAGAAAAATACAAATGCTGCCTTTTTGCAAGCAAACTGGAAAGAAAATAACAGTCCTAATTCAGCAACAGGACCTGATATTACTCCTGCTACAAAGAAATAGTAAACAAGTTCAGATTGGCAAGGGCAGTCTTTACACCTTTGATCTAACTCAGAGCATCCAGTTCTCATGACACAGATATAACAATGAAATATCCAGTCATGCCTTTTGGAAACGCTATTTGAAGCAAAGTTCCTCAAAATGTTTACCTTATGAATGAAAACTAGCTGTTGTATCCTATGGGGACACTGTATTGACTGTGACACATGAACAAAAGGCAGCTATTTTTCCCAGAGGTATTGGTCTAATAAAAAATTATTATTGCTGAGCTGTTCAAAGCATTCCAGAGAATGTTCATGCGTGTTATTTCATTGTGTGAACAGATACTATCTATCTATTATCTGCCTTGAAAACTCAAATTCATACTCAGAATTATCTTCATAAACAAATTCAACTAATTCAAATTGCTGTGAAATATAATGTTAATTCTTACAACATGTATCAGACACAGGCTAGTCTTCAAGAAAGTAATTCAAAGAAAATAAATATTTAATGTACTAATTCCTAAACAAAAGGGAAAAATAAAATTGTGTCAGCTGAAATGTGATTGTTAAATATATGAGATAGACTAATTATATGGTTACTGGGAATGATTTTATAATCATTTAATGAAAAAAATGCAGAAAATACTTTCAAAACCAAAGAATTTTCATATTTAACTAAACTTTCAAAATCACTAAGGAATCATAGATTAGCTCTGCTAGTAAAGTCTGTCAAATGTGGCCAGCCAACTGAAAACCCTTTTAAAATTTTCATAGATAAAAGCTACAATGTATTAAGAGCCATATAAAACTTCAGACAGTTTCTCTTGTCAAAAATTCTAATAGAGAAGCAACTCATTCACATATATTTTCAGTGTGTATGTCCTGGGAAACCATTATCACCATAAACCAGCTGAGCAGGTCTTTTGACTGCTGTCTGAAATTACCAGTTGAATACAATGAGGGATTGTTGGCTTGTTTTGAAAAATATAGGACTATGTGAAGACTTGAAGTAAATAAGCTTGCTCAGGTTGTGAATTAATCAGCAGTTACATTAGTTTCAATGGTAAATTTTCTCAGGTCAGATATACATATATCATTATGGAGGTGATAACACTTATCCTGCAAAGTTATTTGAGTTGATGGAGTCAGTGACCTCAAGGTAGTACCTACTCAGAATCTCCTCCTGATGTTGAAAAAGGAAATACATACTGTGTATTCTGTGAACTGCATTTAATGAAGGATAACAATCAAAACTGCAGTTTTTTTGTTTGCAGTTCCTCCTGTAGGAGTAAACTGCAAAAGGAGTTGTCCTCCTGCGTCCTTTATTTACTTCCCTATAAGTAATTATAGTAAATTACTTATTACAGTCAGCACCATGGTAGACTAGCTGATTCAAGCATTGAACATACCTGGATGGGTATACTTATCCCATTGTACATTACTTGCAATAATGTTATATTCATTTTCAAAATAATAGGTAGTTGTAGATTAATTATTTTTTCTTCATTTTATCGAAGAGAAAACATTTTTGTTGTTGTCACCACTAGATGAATTTGTGAATTAGAAATCAAAATTAATACAAGCTGCAAAATAAATTTTGTATAAACTATTGGCATAAAGACTTAACAAAATTGAAAGTGCAACTGTTTGGGGGTTTTATTTTTATTTATTTATTTATTTTTAATTTCTCTGGTGAATTCCTCCATAGTCCTTAAACTGGGACTGTATTTCACATGTTTTGAGGTCATGCATATTTAAATACAATTAAATTCATTGGGTATCAAGTCATACCCATGAACAAAAAATGAGTTTTTATTGCTTAAGCAAACACTCTTTCAAAAAGAAGAAAATAGAATATAAAATACTTTCTTATCCCAATATAGTGCTAAAGAAAGGCTTACTAAATAATTGTTTTCTAATATCAGAAGAGAGAAGTGGACCCTACACACTTTTTGAAAGTTGAACAACCGTATTTCAACATTGAATTTACACTTGCATTTTTGCATAGACATATAATCATCACATCTGGATACAACGTGACATTTATTATATTATATACATAAAACTGATAATAATAACAATTATAACATCTATGCTTTTCTCACAGTTATTTGTTGAAGATATCCTTTTCTCTGCACATGCAAAGGAACAATTTTAAGTAAAAAGTTAAGTTATAAGGAATGTCTTGAAAAGGCAGGGAAAAATAATCTGCCCATGGACAGGAAAACAAAAGAGCAAACAAAAGAGACCTATTTTTTCAGTAACAATCATGAACAATACAGGGAAGCAGCTCTTCCTCTTATCAAACTACTGTGATATATATAAATGGTTTTGAGAACAGGCAATTAACACATATATGCAAGGTTATATTTTAATTGTGTGCCATTTTAATAGTGGTAGCAAGAAAGTACCAAGCAAGTCTACCTCAGAACTTATTAAGATCAGTTTCAAAGTGTTTTCAAGGTTTAGTTTTTTTCTTTAGAATATAAACATAATTGCTATATTCTATTTTCCTCATTTTTATAGAATCAAAGAGTGATTTGCGTTGAAAGGACCTTAAAACTTATCTAGTTCCAATGCACCTACCACTACACCAGTTTACTCAGAGCCCTATCCCTGGAAGTATTCCAGGTGAGGTTGGACGCCATCTCTCAATGTTACATAATCCCATGACACTGTCAAAAGTCCCTCTCCAGCTCTCTTGTTGGCCCCTTACTGGAAGGTGTTATAAGGTCTCCTTGGACCCTTATTCTCTCTAGGCTGAACAGCCCCAATTTTCTCAGCCTGTATTACTAGGAGAGGGGGTCCAAACTTCTATTACCATATATAAGGCTTTACTATTATAATCATCTTCTAGTAAATAAGCAGTAAGATCCATAGAAATAGCCCAAATTTGCAAAAAGAAAAACTATTTTTTAAATAAATCAAGGAATTCTCTTTATTACAGTTAACTAATATTTTTCCCCTGTACTTAAGAAAAAGCATTTTATAAAATAAACTTCTGAGGCAAAGTTCTGAGAGAAATTTAATAGGATATTTATAAATATTAAATTTGCATTAATAATGTTCTTTCCACAGAATTTTAGTTCATATGCTGTCAAGCAGTAACAAATGTCAAGATCTTTACAGAAAGTTGAATATTGATATTATGGCTTTTAAAAACTTTCACTATACAGTAGCACTAGAAAATGTACAGCAGAAAAAAATGTGGAAGTAATGAGATTTTTTTGGAATCTTGCAAATGCTGCTTCGTTTGTGAGGGAAATGTGCTTCAAGAGTTAGTGAGTTAAACAAGACAAAAATATCTGATTACATTTTATTTTACCTTTTCGATTTTAAACCTGTAGGTCTTACACTGCAAATAGGCTTAGTATTTAATGAAGGATATTGTAAATGCCGTTTCATTGCTTCCACTCAAAAATTATTTCAGAAATGTTGGGATCTTTCATACTCTTTGTTACAGATCTTTCCCAAGCTCTTCCCACTACATAGAAAAGAAGATGATCTGTAAAAGGAGCAACAATATGATCTGTAAGAAGGCCTCCAGTACTCTTTGAGTGTTAATCAGAAAACAGAACAAGATTAATGTTAAAGTTAAGGAGTTTCTCATCTGAAGTTTTTAAGCCACATTTGCTTGTGGAATTAGAGATTATTGTTACGGTTTTATTTGTGCTGTATTACAACTTCCTATAATAAATGCAGTCAAAAACCACTCAGTGCTAGTGGGGATACTCTGCTGGATCACAAATCCAGATGTTAAGGGAGGAAATTGGGAGAACATCCTGCTGAAAGATTAACACTCAAATTAGGCCATGTGTCTCTACATGATATGCAGGTACTTAACTGCTAAAGCTTCCTTCACTTCTCTCATGGTAAAAAGAAATGGCATCTGGGGAGTAGATGCCACTGAACCTTTCTATTTTAGTAAGTTAAGTGGTGGCAAATATTGGACCTGTCAAATCAAGAGATTTTCTCATGCAGTTCCTTTGGCTGGAAACAGGGTCACAAACATTAGTGCCTCCCCTGAAGCAGGTTTAGCTACCCTTGTCCTAGATGTCTCCTGTGTTTCAGAGCTAATGCTTCCATTATGTTGGGGAATTTCTTTCTATTTGTAAAAGAAGTAGTTAAAACATGCAGTGTTCTAAGGTGCTAACTACTTCACCAGTTGCTTTTCCACACTAAAGCAAATGCAAGAAAATAGTGAACAAAACTGACAAAAATTATCTCACGATCTCAACAGATTCATGACTGATTGCCAACCCATTATTTTCCCAGTGTGTTAAGAGATAACCTGTATATATATTGACAGGAGATCAAACACACACATGCAGAAAGTAGTTCAACTGATACTGCTTTTCATGCAAGACAATAGGAAAATTATTCTGTTTGCTGCTGCTGCAGATTCAGTAACACTTCAAAAATAGGACTCTCTAAAGGAGAGTTTTGTTTATTTTTCTAGGAATTTGAGAAATGAAACCCTGAGTTACAGGAGCAGCTTTTGTCGATGCAGTATTTATAGTGAAAACATTTTTATTTACTGTCTTTTTAAAAACTTCTGACTGAATAACTCAACAGAAGTTACAAACAACAAGGCATATCTTGAAGACTTTCACGTTTTTCAGCAATCATGCATTGGGAAGATTAGACTTGAAACCTCCTATTTTGTGAAATTGTATTTGCTCCTTTTAATTAATTGGATAACTTGCAAGTCAAGAACTTGTGCTAAATGTTTTAAAAGAAAAAAAAAGAAAAAAGAAAGCTAAGAAAAATAATAATTAAAAATATTATTTGGATATTTTCACATACCAAAAAGAAAAAAAATGTTCATGGTCTGATCAAGGTGTCTTGATACTCATTAATTTTTAGCCAGAAATTCTTTAGTTCTTTGAAGCCACTGTTGTTGGTCTTACTGAAATCTTTTCTATAAACATAGTACTTGAAGAATTGATTTATTTTATAAAAAAATATGTCTACATTTGTTTAAGAAGTTTTTCTTTAAGAGGATTGGGTTGAAATATAACAAGGTTTGGAACTCATTAGTTAAGATTAGGGTTTGTAGCCAGCTAACAGCCTAACTATGACACAGACCCTTCTCCTTCCTCATAATAATTTTCTTCTAATATTTTTTGCTAATTCATCTCATTAAAGTTATAAATTCAGAGTTTTTAGTTCACCATATTAGAATCCTAAGTTTAGTTGCCTGCCATCACCTGTTGCAACTGTGTTTTAAGATAAAAAAATCTTTGTTGTTCTACTCTTCCCACTAATTCAATAAAAATAAACATACATAATGAAATCACTGCAAGGCTTGTCATGCTGTTTGATGATATCTAATGTGCAGATATTTGCAAGAAGTCAGTGATGCTAGGTACAATGCCAGTTCCCACAGCAACAAGCAAAACAGAGGTCAGCACATCTGTTTTGGATATGCAGTACATATGTAGAAGTAGGTTTTCTTATATTCAGAATGTTTGCTGTAGCATATAGCAGAGAAATATAAAGAACTATCTAGTGCACAGTCCTTCTATAACTTTGAGGCTCTCTATGAGAGGAAGTTCTCAGAGTCAGCTGTATAGGAATGGAAGTTACATGTCACAAAAGCTTTTTCAACTGTCATTAAAATGTGATAATTAAATAAAGTCACATTTTATAATACTATCTTTACATTTGATTCACTCCTATAAATGAACAGCATGACAAACTGTACTGCAGTGACCTGATGCAAAATACATAGGAGTCCCTGGGGTGTATTTCCATTACCCACCAAAAGTTTTGCACCTGATTATTAGAGTCATTGTAAATGGCAGTAAATGTAATCTGATTGTACTTAAAATGTTTGATCTTGATAATACAAAAAGTATTTTGTAAGATAGTTCATTTTTGCTAAAGTATTACTACTATTTCTAGGTTTCCATCACCATTTTGATGGCTTATATGAAAAGCAACCAAAAAATTTGGAAGCCAAGGCTTATGATGTTCTCAGCTTCTTTAGTGAAAAAGTACACCAGTTCTTGGCCATTGACAGAAAAGTAGTTCAACAGATGTTCAAAATCTGCAGAAGTTAAAATGCTGCTTGCAAACACTGGAACTCAAATGTTACACTGTATTCAAATAAATGCCTAAGTTTATAAAAAGGCACACAAGTCTCTTTCCTTACCCTCAGATATTCAAAATATTACTCTATAAATTTTACGCAAAATTTGTTTTCAATGACCATAGGTAATATAAATGCCAAACTAGACACTTAGCTTAAAACAAGGGCAATAAGTGTTATAATTTAATAATGTTTTACATAGGCAAACATACAGTGAATTTGAAGCCATGTTATTTGTTTGTATATCTGATTTTTTCACAAACTTTTCACAGAATCACAGAATATTCTGAGTTGGAAGGGACCCACCAGGATCATTGAGTCCAGCTCTTAACCCTGTACTGGACCATCCCCAAGAGTCACACTTTTTTTGACATTTTGTCTATTACTCTCCTACTAATTTTTGAAAAAAGCTTCAATCTCCAAAATCAATGATGTCATTAAAAGCAACAATTATTTAAGGTAGCCCTTTATGGCAAAATAAGTCTTCTATTCGCCACTATATTTTATGTCAAAGCATGGACTAAAGGGAATTTATAACAGGTCCTGACCCTGAAGCCAGAACAGCTTCCAGTTAAGCTCTTAATATCAAAATGAATTTCTATGCAAATTTCAGATTTGGAGCTCTTCAGACACAAGATATTTGAAGATATGGAAGTATCTGGATTAACCAAGTCAACTAACGTGGCAAATAATAACCTGTGCTGAGACAATCTGCATAGAACAGTTATATTATTGGCATAATCAAATAGCATATCCTCTTCTCACTTAGCATCAGATTTAGAAAACCAGAAAATACAAGGAAATTAGCAAAGCAGATGGAATTTATTTTTTTGTGGAAAACAAATTAAAAGACTAGGCAGAAAAAAAGGGAGAATAATGTCTCAGATAAAAAAAAAAAAAGAAAGGAAAAAAGA
>JAWWLZ010000001.1:78091190-78108816 GCA_035041345.1 Poliocrania exsul | reverse complement strand
AATATAAGTATGTGCAACACGGTACGGCGCGGCGACAGCAAGCGGTCCTGCTTGCGGTGCCCGCTGGTGTTCGGTCCCGCTAAGCCTGACTCGCCACGTGGCTTTCTATCACAAAGCAGACGGGTGTGCGCCGCTCCCGGCGCCCGGCGCTGTGTCCGCACCGGCGAGGGGCAGTCGGGCGGGCGGGAGCAGCGCCGAGCGGAGGCTTGGCCCGCCCTGGGCGGCTCCCGGCGCTGGCCGGCGCCGCCGCAGCCCCGGCGGGGCCCGTGCCGGCAGGAGGCGTGCTGCGGGAGGGCTGCGGCGGCGGAGGCGGGCGGAGGGAGGGCCGGGGGTGCCGCTGTCCCGGAAACAGCGCGGCCGGCGGCGGCTGCCGGGGCGCGGAGTCACTGCTGGTGCTGCGCCCTCGCCGCACGCCGGGCGCGCTGGGGCGGCGTGGCGGGAGACATGGAAGCGGTGCCGCGGGAGGAGAAGCCCAACCCGCTGCAGGATGCCAACTTCTGCTCCCGGCTGTTCTTCTGGTGAGCGCCCGGGCGCGGGCAGGCAGGGGGAAGGGCAGCGCCGGAGGTGCGGCGCCGGGTGCCCGCCGGCAGGGAGGGCGCCGCGCCGGGCTCAGCGCCGCTGGCCGCACCTGGCCCGGCCGCTCGGGAGTGCCGAGCCCCGGCTGAGGCCGCCCGGCTCGCCTCGGAGCGCGGCTCCCGGGCGGGACCGGGGCCGGGAGCGGCGGCCAGCGCTCCGCCGAGCGCTCCGGCAGGGACTGTGCAGGGTCACCCCGCCGGCCGAGGCAGCGCCGCGCCCGCAGGTGGGACGAGGTCTCCCGAGGTGAACCCGGCGGTAATCTCTGACTCCGCCGTCCCCAGACCGCAGCCAGGACGGGGTGCCCATCTCGGACAGGACAGCGGTCCACTGGGCGGGCGGCGCCGAGCGCGGCCCCATCGCCCTCTGCCAGCACGTGTTTGGTTCCCTCGGGAGCTGCGGGGGGGGACGGAGCTTCCTCTGCCTCCTGGCGCGGGTCCCCCGGCCCGGGACTGGGTGCGGGGCTGCTCCCATCCATTGTTCTGCTTCCCCACTTGCATAACGGGTCGCGGGCAGGCATTGCTCATCCCGGCGAGGCGTGCGGGGCTTTCCCCGCCGTGTGGGAGGGAGGGAGGTGGTTTGTGACCCGCAGAGCTGCGTGGGAGCTCCCGGTGTGGGATCGCTGGGCAGCAGCCCGGCTGCTCTCACACACCCACCCACGCTGCGACTGCCGTGCCCCTGCAGGGGCCTGGGGCTGCCGCGGTGGGGCCACAAACTTTGCGGGACCAGATGACTCCTGGTTCAAAGTTAATGCTTGTTCTCTTAATAGTGTCGGCATGGGTATACATCTGTACTCTGACGAGGAATTGCTGTGCAGTAGTTCAGTTGCTTTGAAATATCATAGGAAAATATGAGTACAGTGGAATGGGAAAAGCATCAAGGTTCTTTGTCTTACCAGACACCATCTGAAAGAGGGCACTTGGAGAGGTAGCTCTTATCCTACTTCTCCTGCTGTAGCCTGAACCAGGACCCACATGCTGTGCTGTGTGGTGGAGGAGGGGGAAGAGAAGAGGGCATGGCAGGTGAGGCTCTTTTTTTGGAAGCCTCTGAAAGACAAGTGAAAAGCTATGATGCTATAAGCTGCTCTGAGCAGGTGCAGAAGTCTCTTTTGGAAGGTAGGGGGATTTTAAAAGCCCTGACAAATTTTAGCTAAACATATATTTTAGTCAAGGATATGTCATCAGAGGTACTATGTGCAAAAAGAAAGAAGTAAAATAAATAAATAAGTAGCACCTCCCTCTCCCCCCAAAAGCAGCTTGTATGCTTTTGCAGAACTCCCTGTGCTCAGCATTTGACTTTTAATGTCTTCTTTGACACCAGAGGTGCCTATGTTGGAAACAGCTTTGCTAGGAAACCCATGCAGAATGGGATGAACCTCGGTTGGCCATGTGGCATTCCAGAGCTGCCTCTCATCTGTTCCTTTTCCCTTGCCGGGATGTTGTGGTGGTATTGGTAGTTCTGCCAAAAGCAATCCAGCTAGAAGTGAAATAGGAAGTATGCAGTGCTCATGGCCGGTTTTCTGGCTGCTCCTATCATTCTTTTTTAGGCCTTTTGTATCTGCATGTGTTGCAGGGAAGTGTTTGACAGCAACAATGAAGTAGCTTACATTTCCCAAGTTTTAGGCAAGCACCTGAAAAATTCATTTTAGACATGACTGTAGGGTCGTATTGTACAAAGAGAAAAGTAGGTGAAAGTCTGTGCTTGTGGCATGACAGGCCTACTAAAAGTCCAGAGATCAATTGGGGTATATCATGCTTTGCAGTCAGATGCTGGTGCACAACTGTAGGGCTTGTGCTTTGAAGAAAAGGATTGAGTGGGATATGTAATGCGTTACAAGTTGCCCAGTGTACTGTTTTTCATGTTTTTATAATGGTATAGCAGTGAGAATAACCTTTTAAAGTCTCTTACCCATGTTGCATGTGGTCATGACTAACACCAGTATATCCTTGTCATTTACTGGTCAACAAGCATTAGTTTATTCTTGGTGAAAATTTGAGCTCAAATTTTATCTGCAGTAGGTTAAATTAAGTAAGCAGGGGCTGTCACTTCTCTGCAAGTTAATACTGTTTTACATAAAATTAAGGAAGTGTTAAACACCCTTTCATTTAGCTATAAAGCTAACGTTGAGGGTAGGTTTTAAGAATTCGTTTTTCCTTTCTACAAAGAGTTGTAGCATCTGATAGTTGTGTGAGTACTGCTTTATTTCAGCTGCTGTCTCACACAGGACGTTGTGAGATGTTTTCACCTGGAGAACTGGAAAAACAGTGCTCGAGGGGGGCTGCCCTGTGAGTAGCAGCAGCTACCACCGTGTGGCTCGAGTATGTCTGCACTGCTCTCCAAATCCCAGGGCTTGGCTGCTTGTTAATGGGGGTAAAAATACTAGGGCATTGTAGGTAGCAGAGCAAGGGTCTTTTGTGTTTTTATTTTGCTTATCTTTTGCTCCAGAGTGCAGTTTTACCATTGTAAGGAATCATTCTCTCATTTATTGCCAGTGGTACAGAATAAAAGCTTAAGTTATTGCCTGGTGCAAACAGCATCAAACTCACAGGAGAAAGAAAGTCATGTTTTCATTGAATTATAAAACTCAGGTAATGAGCGTGTAGGCTGAAGACACATTCTGCTCCCATTGTTCAAAGCTTGTCTTCTTGCTTTTGGGTTGTGACTTTGACAAGTATGAGCTTGATGAACATTAAACACTCCAGTAGTACATTCATGGGAAAGAGGAACATCTGGATTGTGTGTTAATGTTGTTATTTTTATAGTGTATGCCTTGTGTAATGTTAGTCTGGATGTTACAACAATTATAAAAGTGTTTTTGACAGAAGTATGAAGGTCAGGGCAGTTGCAAAATATTCTTGTTTTCTGTATCTCTCAATCATCTGTATTAACATAGAGTTATCAAAGCCCAAATTGGTGTTCTGGATGTTGCAGATATTACTGTAACCCTGACTTTCAGTCACAAGTTTCTATGCTCACTAAACTTTTTAAAGCTCTGATTGGTTTTTCAGTTATAGTTTGGAGTGCTTGGGTGTATTTCTGATTTACTCTCTCTTTCTTGTTAGGTTGTTTGGATTTTTGTCGCTGGCTAACTTGCTGGTGAGAATGAGGATTCTGAAGGATAGATAGGAGGATTTGCTTTCTTTTTGAGGTTTGTCCAAGGAAGAGAGAATTCAGGCCCATGTTTTTCATATTTAAACAACTATTCTCTTGTAGGAAGTGTTATGAGTTTAAAAAGCCTTATATTCCATGCTTTCTGCAGTTGAGAATAGCACTTTTCACATCTTTTTTTTCTTCTGTGGGTCGTGAGGATTATTATATTAATAACTGTACATAGTAAGAATGTTTTATGTTTTCTATTGACCCGTCTCTGAGCTTGCATATTCAGTAAATAGCAGTAAGTAAATTGCTTATAGCATTTGTTCTCTTGAGTTATTAAATATATTCTTCCTATACAGCAGTTGAGTATTTATGTGTTCTGTTGTTCAGGCATCAAATCCACTTTAGTGAAAAGTTGCAAAATACAGGCTATGGTTAAATTTTTAAAAAACTGGGTAACTTTTTTCCTATTAATAAAATGAGAAGGAGGGCAAGCTGGAACACCCTGGAAAGGTTATCCAGCATTTTTGTTCAGAGAAGTAAAAGAAATTAAAGTCCTTCTAAATTTCATATAAATTTATAATTTATTTTTAATAATAATAGTAATTACTTATCTGTCACAGACTCACCATGACTATGACAAGGTCTTGGCTTCTTTGGAGCACTGGGCGCTTTCAGCATCCTCAGGTCTTTTTGCATCATCACTTGACACATGGCAATTGCCATTACAATAACAGCATCAAAACATGAACTGAAAACTTGCTCCAAGGCATCCATACTGATGATTCCAAGGAATAAACCAATGATTGTTTACCATTACCTGATGGTGTTTGACAGCATTGTTCTTGGCTTACTACGTGGATGCTTGTGGGCCAAAGACAAAACCAGTAAGTCTTCTTCATGGCTCTGACTTGGAGTGCAGTGGGGGAAGAGTAAAAAAAAAACACCTTGTCTTTGATTTTAAGTGTGAATTTAATTGGGTAAGCATAGACGTGTAAGTCCCCAGGTTTTCAGTGATGACTGCGCAGCTGCTTGTCTGACCAGTCATGTCACACACTTCTCTTGTAGCAGTGTAAATAGCTACACATTTCACTTAGTTTCTTCCTCCACTTTCACCCCATGACTTAAAATTGGAAGGGCCACTGACTGATTTTGTTGGATTTCTCAGTAAACCTAAGTACTGACTTCATTTTAGTCCTCTAACTTGGCTGTTTCAAAAGTGTTTCTTGACTTGCATTGAAAGAACTTACGGAAAGAACTGATTGTTCCTGGCTATTTCAGCTGACTTCAGTAGTGCCACCGATAAAACTGATCTGTGTTCTTTACTGTCAGTGAATAGATTCGACTGTGAGGATTTTACATTTACTTCACATGAATATATCAAGCAGCATCAAGCTTTGAGAGTTGCCTGGGATCTTGCCTGTTATATAGTTAATTCCTACTGTCAGTGCCTGAAATTGGTGATGGTGATACCATCTTTATAAAGACCTCTGAGGCAGCTAACTTTAAGTTCATTTATTGACTTACTGATTTATTGACTTACTCGTGCAGGACAGTTTATAAACTCTGAAGAAATGTGTAAGCATCTTCAGTACAGATAAACAGAAGACACTTGTTTAGTACCGAAAGACTGAAAATGCACTTTTCTAATCCTGATTGAAAGAAGACCGAGGATCACATACAACTTTTTTTGGATGATAATGCCTTGTTTAATCAGTTATCAGGTATTTAATGTCCTGTAGTCAAATTTGAATCATTTGGTGTCTTGAACTACTGCATTCATTTGTAACTTTTGCTTGTTTAGTTTCAAGATAGCTGCATTAAGCAAAAGAAAATCTTTATTTGAAAATCATTGTTTATGAGTGAGTAAAATTGAAATACGTGGTTAAAGAGTGCTAAATAGATTATATCCACTATGACAAGTGTGTATAAACTGTTGGAATGTTAGCATTTGCTATCTACTGTAAATATCTGTGCTTGGATACACAGTTAGATGAGCTGTTTGAGTATAGCGAAACACAGACCCTCTGCCTTTGGAATGCTTACGTAAAACCTACTCTATCATTTCTGAGACAAAATGTCCCTCTTCTAATTCCTGCAGAGCTTCAAAATTAGGAGTATGTCATGCTGTTGTTTCTTTTTTTTTCCAAAAGTAGTTTCTCCACCCTGCTTCTAGAAAATTCACAAGACTTTATGTAGAGGGGAGGAGGGAGATAACCCATTTAGATTTTGGGAGTGTAAGATTAAAAAGACCAATCATCTATTTTATTTTATTTGTTTTGTATCTCTGGAAACCAAATGCTTGTAATATCTACATGAACTCGCAGAGAATTTTAATTCTTCCTATTTCCATTGCTTATCAGAAAGCACATTAATACAGAAATTGCCACCATAAGGTTCTACTTCAATAAATATCTTGTACTAGAATTTATTGTTATGGAGCACAATCTTAGAGACCTTTGCATCACATCCTTGGTATTGTGGATATTTTTCTTGTCATGTGGATGCTGGGTTTGGAATCAATATTTTAGTGATAGTCAGGTACAGGTAATGTCCTCCATGCCCTGCTTTTAGGCCTTGCAGAAAATGTTAGCTGCAGTGTGTTTCCCCCTCTCCTTTCTTGCCCTACCTTTTTTTCTTGCCACCTGGAATATCAGGAAGCATGTTAGATTAATGAGGTAATTTCATACCTGGCCTGTGCTGGGTAGATGAACGTCATGAAAACAGCCTGCAATAAATGCAATCAAGCACCAGCTGAGTTACTGTCAGCACCAGAAAGTCAATGTTCAGCTGCTTACACTGTGCTGTGGATAAGCAACAGCTCAGAAGAGGAGATGGAGCTGAGTATCAAAGGTTAATATAGCTTGGTATTGAAACTGGAAGCCTGACGGGTGTTTTTGAGTTAATATGGCTTTGTAGTAATTTTGTTGTATTCCTATTTTACCTTCTGTAAGCAATGAGAAGATCTGCAGTTTAAGCTGCAATAAGCTGCGGAGGGAAGTTGCAACCAAAACACTAGTTGGAAAGCATCTGAAGAAATACCAGAACTTTTTCTCTTTACTTTATTGGTTGTGGACGACTGCCTTCATAAGAGGAAGTGGGAAAAGGCAGCTTGCTGGTGAGAATGGATGAGTATATGTAATAGAGAGAGGTTTTAAAAAAAAAAATCACATGATTTTCTACAAACTGTTGCCTAGAGTATTTATGAATTCTTGCAAAATAACACTGGGGACTGTCAGTGTGTGCCCTTCTTTTTGTACATCCCAACCCAGCAGTGATCCTCTGGACTGAGAGCAAGCACATAGCAGTGTTGGAATTGCACTGCTCATGTAGAACTTCAAATCGTGATGGTGAGTAATGAACAGTACAATGAAGCCAGGTAGACATCTGAGGTAAACCAGGGGCATAAGCAAAGTGGATTTATAATCAGTCCAACGGGTTTGTGAGGAAATGCCTTTTAATTCACAAGAAAAACCCCATCTCCAAAGTAGGTGATGAAAGAGAAAGAAATATGTGTTACTTTGCAGCTTAGTAGTTGAAGTAGTGCTTCCAAGCTGCTCAGTGTTATGGAAGAATTTGAGTAAACAAAGACTCTTCTGTGCAACTGTTGAAAAATAACTGGACATTGAGTGTAAACAGATGATGCTTGTAATGTAATGCACAAATAAGCTTAAGAGGAATGGGGAAAATGCAGTTTGTAAACCACCTCCTTAAGGAATTAGTTGATGAGGGTATACTGGAGGTGGCTTTGACTGGGTGCTGTAAAATTACCTGGAAATTAAACTTCTGCCTATAATTACAAATAAAGAAAGACAAAAAGAAAAGATTTTTCTAATTAGAAAAGTAGTTTGTGTAATCTGATTTCTCTGATTTCTCTAGTGAGAGAGCAGGGGCTGCTGTAAAACTGGTGAGAGCAAAATTTTGCAGTTGTACAGAGGAAGGTACTGTGATATGTGTGTGACTGACTGTGGTATGACTGTTGTGGGGCTGGTCAAGGCAATTGAGGCTTGTGGATGTGCCCAGGGCCCCAACAGACACATCTTTTGATCTTAGGACATTTTTTTATTTGTGTCAGCTTTGTAATGTAATTGCAAATGTTTTTTGGGGGATATTTTTTGGCAGACTTTCTCAGCTCATGCAAACTTGCAGTGTATGGTTGAGTTTCTGGAAAGTTCTTCAGAGTGATAATGGTGCTGTTTTGAGCATTTGCAAGCAGGACACTATAAAAATCCACAGGCACTGCAGGTCTCGTCCCTGTGTTTAATGAACCAGTTGAGTGGTCACTGCTTTCAGTTGAATGTTCCTATCTGTAATGTATTTCTTCCTTGGCTGATTAGAAATTATTCTAGGTCAATGGCAAACCCAGTTTGAAAGCTTTCTTGTTTAGGAAATTTTATTTCATGTATGAAACAGAATAGCATGATTAGTCTGATGCCTAATGATCCTACCTTTTGGGTAGCAAGGCCTGTTGCTCTTACATGCTGTGTCTGTGAAGAAGGGGGTGACTTGAGATGTCTCCTTGAGGTCTCATTTCTCTTAGGAGGGTAAGAAAACATGGTCTTAGCTTTTTCTGAAGATCCTAGAGGCTTTCCAAAATCTTGGTGGAGTTGCTTTAATTACAGATGGTAAAAACTGGACCTTCCCAAGGAACCAAGTAAATTGTGGCTGGTTGGCTGTGTTGTAATCTGAAAGGGTGTGTAATGTCAGGGCTCAGGAGTAGGGAAATGCAGGAAGTGAATGTTTATATTGTGATCTTCGTGTATTTTCTGTTTCAGAAATGAATCACTTTCTTTTTTTATCAAGACCCAAGATATTGTTGCAGAGGTGAAAAGCTTTCTGGGGTCAGAGCAGTGAGTTACTGTTTTGCAGCCGGCTCTCCCTTGGGTTTGCACCAGGTTAGAGTGATTTTTTTAATGTATTTTTTTTAATCTTTATTCCCAATGACATCAGTGTTCTGGCAGTAACAGGGACTAATTCTGGGCATCTTTCCAGGCTGATGTCTTTGATCAGCTAATCGCCTTGATAGAACAGAGGCATTCCCAGCAGAACAGAAGGTACTCAGGATTCTTGCAGATATCCACATTTTTGTGTGTAGTTCATGCTAGGAAAAATTGGGCTAAGCTCTTTGAAAGGCATCATGTGAACCCTGTGTCTTGAAAGAATAATAAGATGTGACAATGTGTAAGAAACTAACGTTCAAAATCCTTAGCAAACACCTGGGAAAAGTGAATACAGGTCCTATTTTTGTTTAAGTTGAACTGGTTCTTCAGAAAGAAATACAGAAATGTGGGACTGAGGTGCAAGTCTTTCCTCTGCACTACATTGCTCCTGTCTTTCCTTCAGGTAAAATAGAGTGGTAGTGAGTCCGTTTTGTGTCCATCCTTGGGGTGACAGGAATAGTTTGCATTACTATCTGTATATTCCCTCCATTTCACTAGGTCGTCTTTAGTTTGTTTGTTATTTAATCTTTTTTAATGAAAGAATAATGCGGTTTGAACAGTTGCTGGTTTCAAAAATCCTATTTTTCTTTTGGTTTTTTGTATACCCCTGGAAGAGGTCAGTGTTAGCTGATCTGAAAGCCACTCAAAGCCCTTATGGCTGGGTTGAGGTTTCAGGGATGTTTCTTATGTAGGCCATTGCCTTATTTGCCAGCTTCCTCTAACAGTCCTCTTACAGCATCTGTAATTTAACTGAGCCGTCAAGGAAGGGAAGGGCTCCGTTAGTTTGCTTGTGTTAGGAGTGTGTGACTTGAGTAACAGCAGGCTGTGTGAAATAGGTTGTTCTCAGTTCTGCTCTAAGTGCAGGGAATTCCATAATCTGCCTGTGGCATGCTGGTGGAAACTTTAATGACTGTGTATGAACATGTGCTAAATATTCTGTCTGAAAGTAGGCCTTCCAGCATAAAGTTCAGGATGCGTCAGTGGGATGGTGAAGCTCAAACTCTTCTCTCTTCTCAGAGTTTGCTGAAAATCTCATTCTTGAAATACAAGCTATTCAAGGACTAAGTGCAATTTGAAATATGAAAAGAAAAAAATTTAACCTTCTAAAGATCTTCAAGTATACCCTACAGTAGCACAACATATGATTAAATAGCTTTGTACTTCTAAGGACCTGCATAGCAATAGCTCTTAAAGATGAGTGTTTTGGGGGAAACCAGTCAGAAAGCTCAACAATGGGTGATATTTCATTTCTTTTCATACATTTTTTTCCCTAACTCTGCAGAAATGTGGACTTGTGCTGAGTCTTTGCCATGTTGTCCATTATAATAAATGAGTCACAAAATTAATTACCACAGTTTTCTGCATACTCTGGATTTGTTTTCCTTGCTTTCTTTAATGTTAACATAGAGGTTGTAGTGCAGTGTATTACAGTTTTCAGAACTATGGTTTTAACTAGCAGAAAAATGTGAAAAGCCCCGGAGTTGCACTAGGTCTCCCTGGAACTAAGAAGCTGAAAAATTATGAGGCTTTTTTGGTAGCTTTTACCCTGAGCTGTCATCTCTCACCTGCTACTTAGTTTTCAACTTCAGTCACATAGTACATGCAATGATTGGTGTGGAGATGGGGGGGAACAGAAGGGATTTACTACAAACCGTAAGAACTCGGTGGAGTTGGCCGTATCATCAGTAAGTTGTTTTGAGACTTTAAGAACAAACTAGATGGCTCTAGCAACCCTGTAGACTTGAGACAGTTGTCTTTGAGCTGATTACTTTGCACGTGGACTGCACTAGATCTGTGGCCAGTACTTGCTGCTGCTGGTGGCTGTAGTGCAGTTTCAAGCTGCCGCCAGGATACAGCAGTTGCCTTCAACAGAACCATTGTTCTGTTCTTCCTGTTGCCTGCCTGTGGTTTTTGACCATGTTTTGAAAAGTATAAGTAGACGAATGGTGTTCTACAGAGTAACATTAAGAGCATTGTTTTGTTTTTTTAAGTGTGTGTTTAAGTATATCTCTGAAGTGTCTTTTATTTTCCTCTGCGTGTTATGTGCCAATAATGGCATGTAGCAGTACGCACTGTTCAACACTGATAAGGCCACAGCTGAAGTCCTGAGGCAGTTCTGGGGTCCCCAGTAAAACAGAGACATGGACATAATGGAAAGAGGACAGCAAAGGGTCACAAAAATGATGAAGTGTTTGGAGCATTTCACCTGAGAGAGCTGGAACTGTTCAGCCTGGAGAGGAAAAGAACAGGGGGATGTCATCAATATCTATGAATATCTGAGGAGAAAAGGTCCAAGGTGGGGAGAGCCAGACTCTTCTCAGTGGTGCCCAGCATTAGGTCAAGAGGCAAGGGACACAAACTGAATCACAGGAGATGCCCACTGAACATCAGGAACACTTTTTCACTGTAAGGGTGATTGAGCACTGGAAAGGCTGCCTGGAGAGGTGATGAAGTCTCACGCCTTGGAGATCTTCAAAAACTGTCTCACCATTGTCCTGTTCAACCAGCTCTGGGTGGCCCTGCTTGAGCAGCAGGGGTTGGACCAGCTGACCCCCAGATGTCTCTTCTAAAACAGCCCTCCCAGCCATTCTGTGATTCTGTAACAAATATCCTATTTATGTTCCTTGTTAGATGTCAGAATGATATTTTCACCACCTTGGCAGTGGTAGCCAATGGAATCTCATAACCGTTTCCAGAGATAGGAAAGGGATTTATCCCAATGTTTTCCTGAAAGAGCTGCCTCATTCTTGCTAGAGGAGCTGGGAAAGATAAGTTTTACTGTAGCCTGTCTGTCTGAAAGGAGACCTGTGGCTTGTTTATGGAGCACACCATCAGCTAATACTGATGTTGCTAGAGGAGAAACACTTGGTATTGGCCTCGTGAGTCAACAGAAGTCTACAGATCCTTCCCATAACTCTCTGTCCTGGAGCAAACAGAGTCTCTCTCATCCAGCAGGCAGAAATTATTTGAATGGCCTTGAGGTTATTTGCCTCATACCTGCTTTTTACAGGTGGGCAGCTGCAAGCACTGAGGCCAAAGAGGAAATGTTTCAGTGAAACACATTCCTTGTGTTAAACCAGGCATAGGTCTTCCGCTATCTGGAGCAGTTGGTCTTTGAGACCTTTTGTCAGGAGCTGTAGGGAAGTTGTGACAGTGATTTGGGCACTGATGCTACTTGAGATACAGTCCAAGCAACAGACTTGTCTGACGAGTACTTTCTGTTTCTAATTGAGGAGTTAAGAACTAACATAAACAAGTCTTCAGTATTCACTCTGAGAGTTTAACAAGGGCTGTTAGGCATCAGAGTGCTACTCTGAGGATAGAGGCGTATTTTTTGAATGAGTCACAAAACCACTGCACTAACATGCTAAGAAGTGAAGGAAAACCACTATTAATCCCGTTTGTCACATGGAGTTTTGCCTTGGAGACTGGGAAAAAGGTTTTTGCAACAGTTGTGTCTTTGAAGAAACTCTGAGCTCCCTTTCTAGGGTTCAGCATGGCTCTCCATCCACTCTGATCAACAAACTGCTTATAAGCTGGCATATACAAAATTTAGATGGAACATGCCTGAGCAAGAAATGTAAAGCTAGTTGATAAATGTTCATAAACACCATTGTGGTTGTGAATAAATAAGTACTGTCATTGTAAACCATCCCAGTTTTGAATTCTCAGGTGTCGGCCTTCCAGAAAATAATACGCCTCACCCAGCACACCAGGTGTTTGTGTAAGAGCTGTGTTGGGGAAGTCGGGGAGTAATTAAGTGTCAGAAACCAAGCAACAGTTAAGAACTTCCACAGGCAATTGAGATCAGACAAACAGCTTGCCTCAAACACAAGAGTATTTTTATCAAAACAGATCCGTCCCTGACCTTTTGAGTTTGATAGTGTTGACCAGTTGAGAAAGTACTTGTAGGAAATAAGCCTGAGAGCCAAAACCCACATTTCTTCTGGAAACTAAGAGTCAGTAGAGAGACTAATTAAGTGGAAAAGTGCAAGTTCTCTAAGTCCCCTGTTCCCACTAAGCCATCTCTGTTTCAGATGTGTAATTTTATTTTGCTCCATCTCTCATGAACAACTTTGTCACTCTGGTGCTTTCTGCCATGCATCTGTGTGCTTTTTGAGGCACAGCTGAAGCTGTTTGGACCTCCCTGACCTCTTGAAGAAGGATCTAGGTGCATGAAAGCTACTCTTGCTGTTTCCTGACAATATTATTTAATCTAACAAAATACAGTGTTTTTCGACAAACCTACCGTATCACTGTTACAATTTATCTTTGCAGTGCTCTCTTAAATATCTTTCCACTAGGGAAACTGAGCTGTTAGACATTATTTTCCTTTTCTAAACCTGCAAATTTTGTCAGTGTACTTCTGTTTATATTTCCACACATGGCTAAGATCTAGTAACAATACATTACTTGCCCATTTTTACATGTGAGTGGTTGTCTTTAAATTACTGACCTTTAATACTTGTTAAACAAATGTCTTTTATTATGTATTCCAATTTTATTTACAGCTGTCCATATTTTAGTAGTTAGATTAAGCTCTGTTTTTTTCCCAGATACTTTAAAAGAATGCAAATTTTCCTTGAGTATAAGGACTCACTGGAAGAAAACAGTTGCCTTAGGCCAAGAAGAGTTGTGCTGGCTGTCTGGATGCCTGGGAGTCTGTGCCATGGGGCATAAACAGCTTTAGAGAGTGGGAAGTGCTCTCCCACTTGTAAAACAGAGGTTGATTTATATATTAAATAAAAGTGCAGTAACCTGCATGACTGTTGAGTGATTCAGAAGGAGGAAAGAAAGAGGTAAAAGAATGAATATGTGAAGAAGTTACTCTTTTGGTCTGCTGATCAGTTTATTAATAATTTGTGTTTAACTAGGTGGTTGAATCCCTTATTTATTACTGGCCATAAACGGAAGCTTGAAGAAGATGATATGTATAAAGTTCTGCCAGAAGATTCCTCAGAGAAGCTTGGAGAGGAATTGCAGTGGTAAGGAGTAAAACCATAGAATAGCTTGGGTTTGAAGGGGCAATTGTTCTCATTCGTTGTATTTCTGCTGGTGAAGGTGAGGGTCTTATTTCTATTCTTAAATTAAAAGAGGTCATAAACTTTAAGAAAGTTAAAAATGCTGAAGAATTCAGAGTAATGAGAACTAAGAGGACTTGTTTACTGTAGAAGCTTTTCAGTTTTTTTCAAGTTAAAGTATTTGCATTATATAATTTATAATTAATTTGATGCTTTGCAGAATACTTGGAAAAGAAGGCTTTTCACCAACTGTTACTACAGTAATCCTTAATAAATTAGCATGAGTCTTCTGGCCTCTGGTAAAGTAGCTGTGGAAACTTTTTAAGTTGTTCTGTGCAAAAGTGGGTAAAAAGCGTTTTTGTTTGATTTTGGATTTCAGTGCAAACTGAATTAAGTGATAGCTGTGTACCTTTTATATGTGTGTCCATATAAATGTATTTATATTGAAAATATGCCACTCACTGGTAAAGTGAATAAAATGCCTTGGACAGCTAACAGCTTGCATGTAGCAGGTGTCTTTGTGTGTTGTAAATGCTCTTTCATGGCCTGTGTGCTAGTTCATGTTGTTACAGACCCAGGAAAATCTACCTTTTTATTTTAATAGTGAAATATCTTCAAAGGGTTACTGTTTATGTAAGTTGAACTGTACAGCAGAGAAGGTTTTGTCTTCAGATAATGTTTAGTTAAATATAATTAGAGGAAGAGATATCTCCTAATAAAGGTGGCCTTTGTATTAAGGAATTGTGGCCTTGCTCTTTCTTGCCTTTACACTGAAGGCAAAGTAAGTCGACTTTCCTGATAGTTTTATGAAGTTGAGAGACTCTTCAAGGAATGAAAAGAATCCAGAAATGAAAGGTTATGAGCAGGTCTTGCATCATCCTGTTCTGGATGAGTTAACTGAAGAAAGAGGGTTGGTGGTAAGCTCATAGAAGTTGCTGTTTTTAACATCCTTGTAGCTGGAGAGCTTCGCCAAATTCCATGTTTGTGTCTTGAAGCACTTCAGGGAGTTTGCCTTAGGGGAAGATGCATGCTTTCCAGTGATTCTTACAGGAAAAACACAGACTTCCCATGAGTCAGGAAATGGTAGAAAATACAGCACGCCAAAAAAAACAAGTGTTTTTTTAATTATTTAGTGTACTTGGCCAAGAAGCAGAGAATATTCATAAATAAACCCCACAGAGTCTACACAGTTTCATTTCTGATTTTGAGGCGGATAGACAATAACTCTGTAATCCTTGTAACAAAAAAGAGGATAAAAATAAAAAATACTTTCTTATCTGTTTGCTTTGAACTTGTGTGCTTTGTTGCAAAATAAATTGGCTTTTGTGCCTTAGACTCATTTTAGCCCTCAAACTATCAAGGTCAGAGAGTTGGCAGAAAATATTTAGCCTTCAGAAGAAAGGGAGAGCATCCTGTCTGACAGCAGTGTGTTTTAAGAAATCTGCATAAATTTCTGGTATTTTCTTGTTAAAATTATGCTTGTTATTACTGTCTTTGATGTTTAGGTGAACAGATTGTGTCCTACTTGTGGGCAGACATGGTAATTTGGAGGTCTTTGCCACTCTGCTGATGTAATCCTTGCCTTCAGAGGGATGTGTGGAGTGTTAAATGACAAAATGCCATGTCTGCTCATCCTCCTGGAAGCATGTGGTAGAAGAAGGAAAGGGACAGACAGGAAGGGTTGGACATCACAACCTTTCTGGGGAAGGACAGAGCTTGTGGGAAGATTAAGACACTCCATGCTGCCTTGGCTTAGTCTGTAGTTAGGAGATCATATGATAATAGACCCTTAAGTATGGTGAGTGACTGTTGAACTGAGAGGAGAAGAAGAAACAAAGAAAGGGTTCCTCATCAGCAAACATGTCCGAGGTGATAACTGTCAACAGTGTTGAATTGCTTGTGATTAATCAAGAGCAAGTTAGGCCTATAACATAAAGTGTTTATGTGAATAAGAAGACATGACTATATGTTAACTACTTTTTTTTTTGGTGTAAAGGTGACCATGGCAATATAGCTTTAAGTTAGAAAGTATTTTATTCTAAATAATTTTCTTGTGATTTTACTTCTGTGCTCCAATGTGTTTGTACTTTGTTTGTTAGGTACTGGGATAAAGAGGTGCAAAAAGCAAAAAAGAGAGGAAAAACGCCGCATTTAACAAAAGCCATTATTCTTTGTTACTGGAAGTCCTATTTAATTCTTGGAATGTTCACAATGGTTGAGGTAAGTGGTGTAAAACATCATGGAACATACTTCATGGCTAACAGCAATGTGAAGCTTGGCCTCTTAGATTGGATGATACATACTGGTGACTTCATACTGTGCTGTTCAGAGAACCTGGTAATGTTCATGTGCTCTGCCAGAGGTAAAACAGACCTATAGCCCTGTAGAGACTGAAAAACTGAGTCTTAACTGTGGGATTGTGGATATGAAACAGAGAGCTGATTTCAGGGCATTATTTTTGAGACATTGCAAGCCATTGACTTGTTTTGTAAGACTTAACTGTATTTTATGTATCTGAGGGAGGTGCCCAATGGAAAGGGTGTTTTTTGCTCTACGTAAATGGCTGTAAAGGACATGCTGCCATCTCTAAAAATGGAAATGTAATACATAGTCGTGCAGTTTTTATAACATCAAAAGTTTCTTTGGTAATTAAGATAGTTCTCTTTAAGATGCCAGCTAAATTTTCATGTGGAACATACTTCTTTTGGATTGTGTGTTGATAAAATTTGGCTTGACATTTTAGAGCACAATGAAGACAAAATAATGTGGGGTATGACTTGCGGCAGTACGTGGCACTTGTTTTCCTGCTTACAATCTTGGGTAATATGGTGTGACAGGAAATTTTTAATAATTTTCCCCCTTCTTTTTTCTTTCAGGAAACCATCAAAATAGTTCAACCAATCTTTTTGGGAAAAATTATTAATTTTTTTGAAAACTATAATTCTGCAGATGAGATGGCTTTGAATTTTGCATATTGCTACGCGGGTGCTCTGTCTGTGTGCACGCTTATTCTGGCTATAATGCACCACTTGTACTTCTACCACGTGCAGCGGGCTGGCATGAAGCTGAGGGTAGCAATGTGTCACATGATTTACCGGAAGGTAAGCAGACCTGTTCTGAGGCATGTTTGGTGTTTGACAGCTATTTCTTTAGCGGAGTTTAAAAATGCAGCTATTTGTTACTTTCCTGGTTGCAATTCCACTGAAGTTACTCATTTGTAGAAATGTAATACGTGCTATTATGTGTCAGGCCTTACATGTATAAATGTGCCTTTGCTCTCTCTTTGGTAACATGGTGTCTGAACCACAGCTTCAGTCTTCCTGGTGAAGGTGCTGAGTTAAATAACCCTGAAGTCTTGGAGGAAGTGCTTTTTTTTTGCCTGCTGGTGCTGTCGGAGAGGAGCCTCCCAGTTGCTGGTGGAAGAGTTGTGTGCTGGAGGTGTAAGAGGTGTCAGAATACAGCAGGAAAGGGGCAGAGCTTCCAGGGAATGCTGACAGTTACTCAGCCTTGCAGTTTGATCCCGAGGGACGATGTTATGCTTGGATATCACCATCTGCTTCATCATTCTCAGTTGCCTCGAAATTCCTTCCCACCCCTGATGTGGTTAATGGTGGGATTTATTCATATTTTATTCCATCAGTGCAGTAGAATTAATGAATTGCTTCCTTTGCAGATCAGAGGCTGCCCCCTTCCCTTAGGGCATCCATCAGGTTCGCTTCGGGAGCAGCAGCAGTTCTGTGGGACTGCTGCTTCCCCCTCCAGGCTGACAGAGATACTTGGCATCTTCCCCTTCACTATCCCTCCTGTTTGGGGGAAAAGAGAGAGAGGAGTGGGTAGAGGAGACATGTTTCAGAATCAAGCTGAATCCTAAAGGCGGAGTAGAGCCATTTTTTAGTATAATTTACTGATTTTACTGTGGAAGTACTGTCTTGGGTTGAGCTGGTAAAACGCCAACTGCCCAAAGACAGAGTTAGGCCCGGCTGAGAAAAGGGAGAA
>JAWWLZ010000001.1:78073086-78090888 GCA_035041345.1 Poliocrania exsul | reverse complement strand
GTCACCTGACAACTGTCAGGCCTAGTCTGAACTCCAAAACCCAAACCCAGGCCCATCTGGCTGAACCTATGACAGTACTGCAGCCCTCCATTAAAACCAATGAAGTGTGAGAAGGAGTGTATGTTCAGTGAGCAGTAGTTTCTTTGCTGTCTGTGTTTCCAGATCAAGAAATAGTTTTCATCAACTATAGAGGAAGCTGAGGCTGCTGTCAGAGGGAAAGTAGAACGAGAGGAGTATTCCCTACAGGAAGGAGTTGAACGACATCCAGGGTGAAATGCTCTCCTTGGTGAGAGAGCAAAAAATCTCTGCTGACAGTGCTGAAAGGGCCAGTATTTCTAGCTTTAGTTCTTCTAGAATAGTGACTTGCAAGTTCTTACCTCAGCAAAAAGCTTAATTGACGGGATCAGGACTGTACACTTTCTTTGGAATGTAAAGAAGTCCACGTTATTTTAAACATTAAACATAGGTACCATTCGCTTAAGATAAACACTTGCACTACTTGTATAGGTTGTGTGAAATTTTTGGACAAAGCAGTAGGGAGAGGAGAGAGAAAATGTCCCCATTGTAAATGGTGATTGGTTTTCATGCACACATTTATTCTCCTTCCCCTTCTGATACCTTGGAAATGGTCCTCTGGGAACTTGGCTCTAACATGGCACACTGATTTATTGTAAATAAACATCACTCTAAGGTATTTACTAAACTGATTATTGAAATGCAATTGAAATTCACGAAAAATGTATATAGTGATGTTTGTTGCTGTGTTGATACTAGCTTGGAAGCTAGGAAAAGAAATGTTTGTAATATGCACTGTTACTTCTAGAGGTGGGATTCAGTGGGAAATTAATCACTCCTTATCTCATAAATGTTTGCTCCTGAGGTTGAAGGCTGCCTTGGGGCACACACTGAGGTCACAGCAGAACATTGATAAATCTTTTTTGTAATTTTGTCTTCATTATCTGTGGCTTATAGATTGGTCATACTTTGTCTTTGTCCTCATACAGGCTTTTGAAGGAACTTGCATGCTAATTTACCAGCACTTTTGCATAGTTGGTTAACTGCTGTAGTAAATAAAATCTTGGATTTGCAAGAATGAATGGGTTGGATAAGAAAGCATCCTTAATGGAGAATTTCAAATGCTTATAATTCCTAAGTTTTAGACCCTTTCTCATTTCCTGGAAAGTTAAAATCTAATTTGCAAAAGCCCTGTATTCAAAGCCTAAGATGTTTTGTGACTGTAAGAAGTATTAGGGATACACATTAACAAAAATTAAAATGAAATCTGTCTCTCATGACTCACAATCTTATATTTTGAAACCAAAGCCTACTTACGGGAAGCTGGTTTTTGTTTCGGTTTCTTTTTAAGACAACTTTTAGATGTTTTTTGATGTCAGTGTACTGACTTTAGCTGGGTTGGAGTTAATTTTCATCAGCTCATATGAGGCAGTATTTTGGACATAATAGAAAGGGGAAAGTACCAGAACAGGACTTTTTGGTAGAAATTGAACAACTGCTCATTTGTGTTCATCTTTTTCATTGCCTTCTGTATGCCTTGCAGTCTAGACAGGTCCATTCAGCCAGGAAAATGTAAGGATTATTTCACTTAAAATGAAAACCAAGAAGAAAGGCAAGGAAAGACTAAAATTACATTGCTACTGACAGTGGAAATGTCTGTCTCTTCCCTGAGAAGACAAATGGATCACAGATGAGCACCCTCCTTTTGGCTCAGATACTTAAATCAGTCCTCCTGAGACTGTCTTAGTCAAAAGAAACTGCACTCATAGAATCATGCTGAAACTGTTCTGGCTGCCTGTGTCTGAAATAGCTAGGAATAAGTCAGAAAGGTGATTCAGGTGGCAGGTCCAGGACAGACCCAGGCCGTGAACCACTAGCAAAACACCAGTGCAGTCTTCTCCTGACAGACAGCAGATACATTGGACAGGAGGTGCTGTAGACACATCCTGGTGAGCAAGTTCTTCAAACATGCATCACATGAACTCCTATGATTATGTTCTGTGGATATCTCACAGATTTTCTTGGAGCTTATCAGCCTTGATCTGTGGTGTTGAGTAAACACTGTAGAAATGTGGCTGTGCTGCAGTTGCATTACATGCAGGCAGCTTCCTGGGGATTTCGGGTTTATGAAAGACATGGCTTAATACAGGGAATGAAGCAATTATTTTCTCAAATAAGTGAATCATCTTTAATATACTCTGTATCCTGTATTTGTTACAGGATTATCAGAGGAATTTCTTAGTGGAGTTTTAAAAGTTTCTACCTGCTGGTTTCAGTGAAGTTAAGTTGGGATTCTCTGATTAATAATACTTTTGTAACACAAGAGGGAGGTGCAAGAACCTTAAGGCACTTCATTTGAAATGATGCCTTGAATAGTACTTTGATAGCTGATGTTCTTCCACCTGGAACAGTATTTTTGAAACAATTAGTGCTTTTCAGTTTGATTATTGATCAAAGAGGGATCCTAATAATAACAGTTTGGAGATGGAGAGGTAGATATGCACTGCCTAAAAATGCAAAGTGTTTTTGAGGAGTGAACTATCCCTTTACAGAAAAACATGTAGTGTGTGTAGTATATTTTTTAATGTGACCTGCAAACCTGTGGTTTCCTTCTAGCAGGTGTAGAAAGTAGCAGAGTATGTTACCAGTATTTTTGAGCAATTTCAGCTTGGGTCTTTGCAGTGATGTTCAGACTGCATATTTCTAGATGTGATTTCCTTGGAGGGGGATATTTTATAAATACATACTATTTTCTACTGATTAACTTATTTATTAGCCTATAAAAATATTCGGTATTTACCCTTGTTACTTTTCACAGCATGTGCTAAACTTAATTTTGTGTAATTCAAAAACGTTATGATTTTACAAGAGTTACTAACAAGGGAAGTACTGGTTTGTAAGGGGTTATTAACTGTGATTTATGAAGACAGAAAGACCTGTTTGCAGTGTTAGCAAAAACTAATAGTGTAAAATTAATAACTTGGAGTTCTTTTGCCTTCTGTCTGATCTCATTCAAAACACAATTCTTGCAATTGGCCAAACGCTGTTCTGATTTTAATTTGGCCTTCAGGTGGAGGTTTCTGTTCCTGTTTTGTACAGATGCTTATAATGAGGATGAGAACAATGCACACAAAGAGTTACAGACACTTTTGCTTAGTTTTAGTGACTTGCTGTGTTGGTATTTTCCCATTTTTAATCACTTCAGACATGAAGATAGTTATGGCACTTCTGTTCTCACAGTCCTTCCCTAGGAGTTTTTTTAATACTCTTTTCTTCAGGACCTTGTTCAGAATATATAACAAGCTACATGTTGTCTGAGGTTCTTACTATGCCTCAATACTCTCAGGCAAAAGCTGAGCTGTGCTTTCAGCTTTTGTCCTGGTTTTGTATTTGTATATCGTGTCTTCTGTGTGTGGGTGTACTGTACTCTGTAAGCTGTGACAATTTGGGACTGTTTGACTTTTTCAGGCACTCTGTCTCAGTAATGTAGCTATGGCAAAAACTACCACTGGCCAAATAGTAAATCTTCTGTCAAATGATGTGAACAAATTTGATCAGGTAAGATTACAGATCTTTCCAAAGAGCTGAGGAAATTGTGGGGTTGGAGTTAAATTTTGTTTACAACTGATGCTGATATGTTTCTGATGAACATTCTTCTAGTTGTTTCTTGAACATGGAATGTTTTGGGTTGAAAAGGACTTAAAGATCATGCAGTTCCAGCCCTGCTGCCATGGGCAGGGACATTTTCCAGCAGCCCAGGTTGCTCAAAGCCTCATCTAGCCTGGCCTTGAACACTGCCAGAGATGGGGCATCACCTTCACTGGGCCACCTGTTGTTCCAGTGACTCACCACCCTCACAGTAAAGAATTTCTTCATAAATCTAATCTAAACCTACCCTCCTTGAGTTGAAAGCCATTTTCCCTTGTCCTGTCACTACATGTCCTTTTGAAAAGTTCCTCTCCAGCTCTCCTGCAGGCTCCCTATAGGTACTGGAAGGCTGCTGGAAGGTCTCCCTGGAGTCATTTCTCCAGGTTGAACAATCCCAACTCTCTCAGCCTGACTTCACAGGAGAGGTGCTCCAGCCCTCTGGTTATCTTTGTGGCCCTCCTCTGGACTTGCTCCAGCAGGTCCATGTCCATCAGAGCTGGATGCAGTACTCCAGGCAGAGGGAATCACCTCCCTTGACCAGCTGGCTACACTTCTGATGCAGCCCAGGGCATGGTTGGCTTTGTGGGCTGCAGGCACACACTGCCAGCTTGTGTTGATCATTTTGGCCACGAACACCCCAAGTCCTTCTTCCCAGGGCTGCTCTTAATACATTTTTTGCCCAGCCTGTGTTTGTGCAAGACCTTGTCCTTGCCTTGTTGAATTTCAAGATTTGCATGGGTCCACCTCTCAAGGCTCCTCTGGATAGCATCATAGGAAGAGGTACATTCCCGTAAAATAAGGGAGGAATACAAACTTTTTTCCCCCCTTAAATATTTTTCTGCTGTTTTTATGAGCTTAGAGAAATTTTGGTGGTGAACGTAAAATCAGTGTGGTAATTTGCTTCCTTTCTGTACAGCTCCATGTACATTTAGGTCTCTGAATCTGGTGCAGAATTCTCACTGAATGCAAAAGGGCTTTTCTCAATGTTATTAGGTTTTAATTTCTTAGCTATGACTAAAAGCTAATTTTTGATTCTTAACTATTTGCCTAGGTAACAATTTTCTTGCACTACTTGTGGGCTGGACCAATTCAAGCTGTAGCAGTAACTGCACTTCTCTGGATGGAAATAGGCCCATCATGTCTTGCAGGAATGGCAGTTCTGATCATTCTTCTTCCTGTCCAGACTTGCATTGGGAGGCTTTTTTCTTCCCTCAGGTAAAGCTGCACATCTTGGGTTGTAGGTATTTTCTGTCATGGGTTTTAAAATGTGCATATTGGATGGAAGTGGAATACTACTCCGAGATCAGCTTGTGTCTGGTGATGTTTGCATTGCATTGTCTTTTATCTTTACCAATGTTGTTTTATAGTTGCTAATGCAAGATGTGTAAATTCTTGTTTATGAGCTTGAAGTGGTGTGTCTGCCAAACATGCTGAGCATATCTGCTACTCATTAGTTGTCTGATATGTAAAACGAGTTGGGCAGTTTCTGTAGCTACCTCGCTGTAGGTCTTGGCATAGAATTGTGTAACTCCTTGAGCTTTGCCTTCCTGCAGTGGTGCTTAGGGAG
Source organism: Poliocrania exsul (assembly GCA_035041345.1). Taxonomy (NCBI): domain Eukaryota; kingdom Metazoa; phylum Chordata; class Aves; order Passeriformes; family Thamnophilidae; genus Poliocrania; species Poliocrania exsul. Next base: position 78,085,658 of record JAWWLZ010000001.1, on the reverse strand, counting down.
TGGTTACTACAAGGCAATACTGTCAGCCCTGCTCTAAGTTTGATTTAATGAGGTGATTCAAGACTTGCAGCAAAAAGCTCTGGAAGTTTTGTGTTTGAAGATCTTGCTCTCTCATTCATGACAAAGATGCTGAGAGAAAAATGGGGAAAGAACTGAGAGAGAAAGGAAGAAAAAATTAACAATGATGGTTTTGCTATGAGGCTTCCAGCTGTAAGGTTCTAGGCTGTGGAGACAGGAGTTTGCAGTAGTTTTCCATGATCAGATGAATTTAATTTGTTTCTGAGGTTTGTTTCCCTGAGATAGGACTACTGAGGCAAGTTCTTGCCTCCAAGTTTTCTGTTTCTCAAATAATTAATCATGCTCTGCTTACATTATGAGTTTATAAATGACTTTTGCACCTCAATGGAAATATTTTTGTGTTCCTTTACTATATACACATATGCCTACAATTGTTAGGCATCTTTGTATCTTTTTTAAAATGGGTTCCTTCAAACTCTTCTGACATGTAAAGCTTATTTTAGTGAGTTACTGTTGTTTTCTAGTTGTATTTCAAGAGAAGTTTTCCAGACTTATTGAGTATGGCATTGCCATTCCCTGGCTGGCTATGAAGAGAGAGCTGAGAATTACAAAATGAGACTAACTTGTAGAATTCCTTCTATTTGCAGCCACTGTGGTAGTCCTCAGTCATTATGTTCATGTGCTATTTCTCAAATAACGATCCATTCATTGTTCTCTGGCAAATTCTTAGGGTTTTTTTAATGGTAAAACCTGTTTGTGGAGCACTTGCAATATATTCTTAGATGCACATTTTCACTGCATGTGCAATATGCATGCGTTGGTATCAAGCTACTTCATTGTTGGTTTGGGGTTTTTTTTGTAGTTCTGAGGTTTTGAGGTTTGAGTCAGTAGTTAACAGTGCTTAGTGTCTTATCCATGGTGGTAAGCATTAATACCCGTTATTTACAGACAGGAAGCTGAGGCACAAAGAGATTAAGGGAATTGTCCAGGGTCAGGCAACAAGGTGACACAAATCTCTTTCTTGCAGGTATGCATTTTAAAAATTAACCAGTGACAGTGTAATATTGTTTGGGGTTTTTTTCCTGTTCATTAACAGCCACTTGTTTAGATGCAGTGCAAAGAAGAGAATTTGTGAACCAGAAAAATTTTTGCTGGTCTCTGTGTGAACAGATCTTTGTATTTGTGAGCAGAAATGTGCAGTGAACAGAAAGAGTTAGTGGTAAAAGTGGAATAGATTTCAGCTCTGTAATGATGCGTGTTTTCACATGGCAGTTTCTGGGAATCTGCATGGATTTAAGAAAATCAGCCTATGAAGAAGTAATTTAAGGATTAAAGCTCTTTCTAAAATCCAGGCACGCTCGATGTGGTAGCTAATTTGTGCTATTATTCAGCATTGTAGTTGTGACTCAGTCTTGTAAGCACATATGCTCACCAGTTCATGATGCAGGCATTGGCTCCAGTGCCACAGGAGTTTGCAGAAATGGACTCGGTATCCTGTGGAGTGGTATACACTGTATCCCACACGATTACTTTTACTTGCACAAGTACTGGCAGTTTGACCTAATGTATTGAGAATTAGTTCAATTACTGGACTGAAGACCACTTACATGTACTCAGAAGAGCTCAACTCTTTCACTGCTTAGCCATGCAACTGTAATCATCTCATTTAAAGCCCTTATAATTTCAAGAGAAAAACTATCTGTCAGACTATTGTGTCAGACATGACTCAACACATCAAATATGCCTCATGAAAGCAAAAAAGGAATTTTGCAGCTTGCTTAATTTAGAATGGTTATGAGTGTCATAGAGGGGACTTCTCAGACAGTTAAAGAATTTTTAGGTCCTTTCTTATTGCACTCTTATGATGCTATGTGAGCATGTGTTTCCCAGTCAGACTGGTCTGCATGTACACTGAACTTAATATTTTTAAATCTGGGGGCATGTCTTCCTCTGCTGTAGGTTAGCCATCAATGAACTGGATGTTTGTGAACTTGAAGCTGTTATATAATATCACTGAGCCTGTGGCTTCTGGTATATATGTACAAAATATGCTTATTGCAATGTAGTGGGGTGTAACATTAAAGGAAAATAGCACCCCTGCCCCAACTTCTTGGACATTTTAAAGCAATTTGAAAGAGGGTTATTACTATGATAACATTTCAGCAGGAAAACTGAAAAACTGATTTATGGGGACTATGGCCTTTTTGATCCACACCATTTGAAAAGGAAAGCTCTGTTAACTTTATTACTTTGAATCATCTTAAACCTTCTGTTATCTGGAAACCAAGCCTGGAAGTTAGGTGAGTTTCAACAGACTGTAGGTGAGGATTTTTGTTTGATGTTGCAGGGACATGAACAGCACATGATAAATTTTGCCTTTTACAGTAGTGGTGTGTGTATGGGGAAGAAATATTGAGCTCTCACATTCTTTGAGAAATTGTTTTACTGTTTTGTTTTGAAAAGACAAAAGATGAAGTAGGAAAGATAATCCTGTTCCGTGTCAGTAGGGTTGGCTTAGGCTAAATAATCTTGCTCAGTGTTGTATTAGGGCAAAGTTTCTATGTTCCTTTTGTCAGTTTTCTTGAATAAATATTTTTTAATACCCTTCTTCAGCCATCCTAACATTTATGGAGTGCTGGTGCTGAAAAGTTTTTTTTAAAATGACGAGTAGATACTTGAAATTCTTTCTACTTAAGTTCTTTAAATGTGTTTTTTTTCTTCCAGAGTATCAGAGAAATCTTATAGGGGGCAGGTTAAGCTGACAAAGTTCAGTCACCCCTTCTAAAGAGACTTTTTTTAAAAATTATGTCTGAATCCTTACATTCATTAGTATATGCAAAAAAAGGTATAGCAAGTAAAGGTATGTTTTATCAAAATAAGGTCTACCATAGCTCTCTATGTGCAAAGTATATTTGTCTACATGAATGAATTCAGAATTGTAATAGGCTCTATTAGCATGATTTATGCATTCATTATGTGGCTTCTAACTTCCAGTGCTTTTTTCCTAATTAAAACAGCGACTTTATTATTTAATTATATATATATTTCCAGTCTGCTCATCAGTGCAAACATAATGTGGGACTAAAATAGACATATTTGCATTAGTGTTAATTACAATTAATGCTTAAATAATATTTATTTGTTAAACAAAACCATATTTAGATTATTTCTAATAAATTATAGCTCATGTACTAAGTAATCTCTGCTTCAACCAGAATTAATCCTAAAAAGACGCAAATGAGGCCAGTGATTTTAACATCAAGAGAGCTTTATGAGAAGGGTGATTGTTTTGGCATTTTGAAATCTTTTCCAAAGTAATTTTCTGATTTTTGTTTAGTTCTAAATGTAATAGTTGCGAATGTTGTCATTCGAGGCTCTTTTGGTACATAAATATGTTGTTTAAGGAGTACCACAGTTTGAGCAAGTTGATGTATAATTCTGAACACAGAATCACCTCACAGTTCCCTGAGAACAGGTAATACCAGGAGTATAAATATATCAAGTCTGTCAGCTGTGTCCCAGCTCTAATATACTTTTTTAGAAAGACACTTTAATGCAATTACAATTATGGGAATTGTCTTTACAGGAAGAGCAAAAACTTGGAAATTATGAGTGTATTACATGATCGTAAGTCTTCTTTAGAGAATCTGAGATTTTTTTCCTTTGTGCTGTTTACAGAAGCAAGACAGCTGCCTTAACAGATGTCAGGATTAGGACCATGAATGAAGTGATAAGCGGTATGAAGATAATAAAGATGTATGCTTGGGAAAAATCATTTGCAGAGCTTGTGAATGGTTTAAGAAGGTAATTACGGAAAGATACAGCTTTAGTGTATGACTATTGTCAGTTGCCCTTTTTTTATATGCGAATAAGTGTGTTATTTTGTGCTTTAAAATGCAGTTTACTTGCACGTCTTGGTTTTTTTTTGGGTTTTGTTTAAATTGTATATAGCAAGAGTGGAGGAATGAAAATATGTTTTAAGGGGATGAAAAATGAAGAATAACCTCCAAACTCGGATATTTATAAATGCTTGCTTTTTGTGCTTCCTTTTACTGTTGTGTTCAAAAGCAGCAACTAATAGACTGTAGTAGTTGGAATGCAACAATTTTATCCTCAGATTCTGTAAACTGATAACATGGAACCTATAAGGAGACATTCCCCTTCTCAGAAATACATGGAATCTGACTTTCTGTCCTAAATTTTAGCATCCTAATGTAGTACTCAGCTTCTTTTTATGTGTTTTAAGTATTGCTCAAGCCGTCCAGGAAAGGTGGAGTGAAGTAAGACATCAGATCAGAATTTCCCTAGGTGTTGAACTGGTAAGGCCAGCTGAGCTGGGTATCCTAAGACATTTCTTTTCAGAGGTCCATTGGCATCAGATTAAAACATACTAATAGATTTGGTTTTTAATCAGTATTTGCCTTTTTACTTGACACTGTAAGAGCATTCAGTGTTAAAGAATAACTGTAGGAGTTTGGATGCATATTTTATGTAAGTTAATTTTCATGTTGTGTCCCTCTCCAGCATATGCGTAGAAGACTGTTATCTTACTGTAGATTATCTGATTTTTTTAAAATTAGTTCTATTTGGAATTAATTTTCTGTAAAGGATTTGTTTTTCCTTTACGTACATTTGCAGCCTTGCACACTTGCAAATGTTCCTTGAGGTGTTTCTTCTCAATGCACATAATCTTTTCTCCTGTTGGGTTATAGGACTCTGTGCTGATTGAATGTTCATGATGGATGGAAAACCTTGCTGTCTTGCATGGAGCCAGAGAGGATATTTCTTTATTGAAAGCTTCCTCAATGAATATATTCCCATAATTAAATTTAGATTTCCAAGTTTAACACTTCATTAGGATTAGAACCTTCCTTTTTAATGATGGAGAGAAATAATCTCCTACAAAACACATATTGAGCCCTCTTTCCTTTCTTTAACTGTGCTATGGAAAACTGTAGTTAAAAGTCTTAAAATTAGCCAGGTGATTTATAACCCGCTATTTCCACAGTGGCCCTTGACAGTTGCTAAGATGACACCTGAACTCCTCATTGCTCTTTTTTCCTATATCTGTTCATATTAGTTCCCATTTGTATGACTTTGTACCTCAAGACAGCGTAATATATTATGTGCAACCTGCAGGTAGTCTGCAGTTTATCTGATGTTTTTGCCGATTGTCTACAGATAATGAGAGGATTATTAAGGATTAGTAAAGAGTGGGAAAAGTGTTTCATCCAGGATTGCAAAAGTAATTGAATTAGACTCAATTCAAGTAGTTTACATACAAATGTTCCTTCTCTGTACTCTGGAGGAGATCAGAGACTGTGAACCCTTAAGCTGAAAAAGTAAGTCTTTTGAAACTCTTTGAAAGTCTGTCAGTTCAGTCAATTTGGCAAGTGTAGTGGGAAAGTTGTTTAACTAGTTTTCCAGTAGTGCATCCTGCATCCTTTTCTTTATCAAGTGAGTACTTAATTTCCTTCAAATTGTATAACCACAATGTAAGTTTCTAATTTTAATGTATTCTTCCTAGTGGAACGTGATCAAAATTATGAAGATTTTCCCTGAGAATAGCCAGGTTATTTGGAAAGTGAAAGTAAGGAATTGTTTTGAGAATTCATATTTGATATTAATTCAAGCGGACAAAAATAGAATATATGGGCAAGGAATAAGTTTTTATGGCTTTCTTGATAAAGAAAAATGATTATTTTAGTAGGGAGTTAAGCCTGATAACATCATGTTGTAGTTCTTGATAGTGCAGTAATGTCTTGAGGATTAAACTTGATGAGTCATTTAGGAGTAGAAACTGCAATTTAACTGAATTGGAATTTGAGAACATAGTCTTCAGCAGCTTTTCAGTTGCCAGAGGGAGATATATGTGTCTGAGCAGTACTTCAATCACTGGTTATCTTGGGCAATGACTGACAGAACAATTGGCCTCAAAGATCAGTATTTTCTTAATTTATGAACCACAATTCCTAGAGTAAAAGAAGCCAAAAGCAGGGTCCAAATTGAGAAGGATTTAGACTGAGATGAAAGGAAATACCCTGAATTCTGTGATGCAGCGTGAGAAGCAGCAGATGAATAATGGCAGATATTTGGACTATGGGCAAACTCTTGATCTTTCAGAATTTGCCCTTTTTTTTTCAACTGCAGAGTACATGTCAATCTTGACATGGGTTTTGTGACTGAACTCTATCAGATTTTGATATTGGAAAAATTAAAAATTTGTGGGTGCTTGACCTTTATACAGGGTTTTTTTTGCTCTTTTTGCTATTGCATGCAACTGAGAAATATTTGAAGCAGATCAGAATCTGGATTAAAATACTAGTTTCACTGAAGCAGAAAAAAGTACTGCACTGTTTTTTTGTCTCTGAAAAAATATTATTTTCTATAACTACTAAAATATTAAATATTATAAATTTCCCCACTCAATTTCCAAGCTTCTTACATTCTTTTTTCTTGTACTTTTTACTATATAATATAATTGAGTCACAGTTCTTTACATACGAGTTGAGGTGATGCAAGGGGAGGAGAAAGGATATGAAAGTAAAATCCTGAAACGGGGTTTCCCTCATCGTATGGTTACAGGCAACAGTAATGAGAGAGATTGATGTGATTGTTTATATTTTGCATTTTTAGGAAGGAGATTGCCATGGTTATGAAAACCTCCTACCTTCGAGGACTGAACTTGGCCTCTTTCTTTGTGGCAAGCAAAATAACAGTGTTCATGACTTTCATGGCATATGTACTGCTTGGAAATGTTATCTCTGCAAGTCGGGTGTTTGTTGCAGTGTCCCTGTATGGGGCGGTGAGACTGACGGTAACTCTGTTCTTCCCTTCGGCTGTTGAGAGAGTGTCGGAGACAATGATCAGCATCCGACGAATCAAGGTGGAGTTATTGCTTTGAAGGATATGTGGATTTCTTCTCTAACTTTTTTTAATGCCGCAGCCTTATTTGAGTTTTGCAGTTTGGGATTTTTAATAAAATAACCTGTTTTGGAAACTGAACTTGTTGCTGTGTATGTGTGTGTGAAAACATGACATGCACTGGAATATAATGTAGATACAATGTAGAAGTTCAGTAGCGAAAGTATAATAAACCAGTAACACAGATGGAAGCGATCTTTTTTTTAATACTCAGGACTTCAAAAGGAGGAGAGGTTCAGATAGCGTGTTCTGTCTTCCTGTTGTTGGATGAAGAATGCAGTGGACAGCTGCCTTCTTTGTCCTTACCGTTCTCTCAATGAAATAACAAGTACTTGCCATCAAAGCAGTGAAATGCTAAGGTGTTGCAGTGAGGGTTTCACCTCTTCTGCATGGAAAGAGGGAGTTAAACCATTTTAAGACTTGTTAGTATTTCCAGGAAAAGACAGAACAGGTTCTTAAGGTCCGTTTCCTTCTGGAATTCTTTATTGAGCAGGTGTTGTTGGAGTCTTATTCTAATAAATGTGCACTTTTAAAGTGTTCTTAAGGAGAAGAAGTAGATACTGGTTAGAAGTACACTGTTGCAGTTCAGCATTGCTTTGAAATGTAATTCCTTGCTCAGTTTATGGTTTTTTCCAACCTCATACAATAATGTTCTGTATGCTGCTTTCAAAAAACATGTACTTGCGTTCCTTTCCCATTCTTGGTTTCACATTAGATAATGTCCTGTGCTTTTATGCAGAACTTTCTGATGCTTGATGAGGTCTCGCACTTCCAGCCACAACTCCATGATAATAATGAGAATATCATTCTTCATGTTCAGGATTTGACGTGCTATTGGGATAAGGTAAATTTACTTCTAGTAAATGTAAAGTACATTGGTGCTGCAGGCATTTGAAATCTAAAGTGCAATGTGTCTGTGTGTGGTGTGCCTATGTTTTGTATTTTATCCTTTGAGTACGAGAATGTTTTTAGTATATTCATCTAACACTGTAGATTAGTATTGAAAACACTATCAAGTGCCTCTTAAAGTAGCTATTCCTGAATATTACTAAATGAAAAACGGTTTATTTCTGTGTGAAAGTATCTCTTGTTATTAAATAGCGCTGTATTGTGGCTGTGGTACTAAAACTAGAATCAAGGACAGGCAGCAAAGTATGGTGGACCTTGTCATGTGGGGTTTTTTAATGTGAACTGAGTGATTGATCAGTCCTTTAGCCTAGACTCAGTACAATGTACTTCTCATAACAGATTTGAAAGCTTTCGAGACTAGTCAGCACATATTTGTTACTCTGTTCAGCTACAAATTTTTCTCTGCTTTAAATGCAACAAACCAACCAAAGTTAGTAGAAAAAGGGATGATACCCAGGTGCTAAATTTATTATGTATCTTTCTTCTGTAAGAAAGGCAGAGGTTGACTGTTTCAAAACTACAATTCCTATGGTAAGCAGCAATTTGCAATGAATTGTTGGAGCTATTTGCACATGGGAGGGTTTAGTCTCAATTACAGATCCTGGAAACTCTGAAAATGAATTTTGCATATAATTGTAATGCAAACAAGACATGTCACATATATTCCCCTTATTGTGCCCTCTTCCTCTGCCTGTGCTATGTCCCAAGAAAGATCAGGTGTGAAAACATATGTAAGGATGTACCTACTACTACTCAACTGCAAAAGAAAATCCCTACAGTATTCTCCTTTACTTTCTCAGACTTCTCAGTAAGATCAATATTTCTGAGACATGGACCAAATTTTTAAAAAATATTTGGTATGAAAGACTGGATTGTGAATACATACAAATGCAAAATGGAATGTATTTCTTAATCTTTATTTTCTTCTGAAACTGACTTTGGTACCACTGCTAATAATTTATAGGAAATGGTTGCATAATGTGCCCATAAAACACCTTTTTTTAATGAGTTGTTTATATTGCATAAAGCAGGGCAGCATGACTGGAATTACTGGTTTCCTCTCAATTGGACAAAAAACCCAAACCAACAAGCCATCCACGAAACTGTTAATGTAATTTTCATTTTGATATTTAATCACAGTGTGCATAGGAGAAGAATAGTTCCACCAGAACTGCTAAGATATGCTCAGGAAGTTTATCTTGTATACTCCTAAAGTGACGCAACACAATTTTATAGATTTGCTCACTGAAAAGATAAGTTCTGATATAGATGAGTAATGAAAGGAGTAATAGAAATAGGCTATCCTATGTCAAGTAACTGGCTTAGCTTGCTACCCTGACTAGGTTTCTCAAGACACTTGAGAAACAAGTAAGGACACTTTACACATGGATGATAATTTTTTTTTATTTTTACAAATTTTGTGCCAAAAGAGATACTAAAACCCCCCAAATCAACAACCAACCCACAAATCCAAAATCACTTGAAGTAAAAAAAGGAATTATTAGCTAGACTTTTAGGAGAACAACCTGACATGGTGTATTACAATTTCTCAAAAGATAGGCAAAACCAATTAATTCCTGGTCACACTCTTGTTCTACTAAGGCAAGTATTATCCTGATTACTACAGGTTAGTCTGATACCAGCGTGGAACTAGGGGTTCTTCAGTACGCTTTTTGCTGATGTGCCTTGAGTTTACAGAACAGTCTGTCTGCTCAAGTGAGCAACTTCAGATATAAAATTCAAGCATTTGAACAGATGCCAAAGTTATCCCATGTAATTTTAGTTCTTACATGAGGATCCTAAATAGTGTAGTACTTGTGTGCAGTATATGATCTCTGTATCCCTGAGACGGGCCATTCTCTTGACTATATGACATGTAAGGTCTGCCCAAGGTCACCTGAGGAGTTGCAAGCCCTGAAGGATCATTCTTGTGTCCTTTTGTCCTCCTCACTGCAGGTTGTTATGTATGACCTTGCGGTGAACCACAAGCAATAGAAAATGAATCACTTTTAATGAGATTTGTTTTCTGATAGCCAACTCCCATGAACAGTCTATCTGCAAGGTTAGGCAAAAACAAATGGGAGAAGAAGGAAAGTTAGAGACACAGCAAGTTCACAGGACACGGGAGGTGGGGCATTTGTGGTAATGAACTGTCAGGTGAACTTAGCTGTAATATTAGTCTGTGCTGCTCTAATTTAAGTGCCTCAGTTTAGTGCCTAAAAATAGGTGTGATGAATTCAGGACACATTGTCTTTATTACCAGGAATGCTGTTTTGCCAAAATACCTTGCCCCTTACGTGTGTGTGGCTATGCTATTTGCTTGTGTAACTACTTTTGTGTAGGTTCTATGATACCTTACAATACTCCTTTAATATACAGTATAACAGTAATAGCTTAAAAAATTTGTTGAAATTTTCTGTAATGTTGTTAGACTCTTAAATTTTTTAAAAATCTGAAGTTGGAAGGAAATGTCTTTGCACTTCCGTAAATAAAACTTGGTTGTAATAACGCCAAGGTCATGGGTTCAATCCCCTATGTGAGTGGCCATTGACTTAAGAGTTGGACTCGATGATCCTTGTGGGTCCCTTCCAACTCAGAATAGTCTGTGATTCTGTGAATACAGAAGCACAACCTCAAGTGGTCTGAAGAAGGGCCTTTTTGTCTTACAGCTTATTTACTTTTTCCAAATAGACATTGTTTTAATAAGAGAAATCTCTTACAAACTGTATTAAAAAACAGAGATCCTTGACTACCAAAGTTGGTAGAGTTCCCCTTAGCACCAGCTGAGCACCTTGGCTGTGTGCTCTGGACCGGGGAATCAAATCTGTGGTAAAATGCTCATAGCGGTTGTGTGGAGAAAAGGGAAAAAAGTCCCGTTGATGCCACCTTGTGGAAATTTATAATAGCAACGAAAGTGGTTTTGCAGAGTAGCACAAGGCACATGAGTTCAGATTCTCACTGTGTGACTGATTTCATGTGAACCCTGTGGTGCTTCTGTGAGGTGGGAATTGGGAGCTCTGGGTGTGATGCTGCCTGGCTGAGTATTTCTCCTGGCATGAGTGAGAACGTGTGCTAGCTGAGCTCTCCCAGCTGTCATAGATGTGGATAGATACTGTACTTCTGTCTCTCACAAATAATTTGGACTGCGTTGCAGGCTTCCTCTTTTTACACTCCTGGTACTTGGTCTTGTGGCATCTTTTGTGCAGGGTTAGGTGGTGGTCTCTTCAGCTGCTTGAACTTCAAAGGTGGCTAGAGATTTTAAGATATTCTTCACTTTGCTCTTCTGTTTTTGGTGCTTCAGAGTGAGTTTTCTTTGGATCCTTTGGTAGAAGTACTTGTTTGGTTTTTTAAAATGCATATAATATTACTGTTTGCATTTTAGTGTCTGTCATGTTGAGGTGCATGTAAAGGCAGATTCTGTTACGAGGTTGTTTTGCTTTAATGAGAGGGAGCTGCAGCAGGTCCTTTAGAAATTGCAGTTTAGCATAGCTATTAAAGACATGAGCATCCTTTCTTTTCACAAGTACCCGTTCTTACAGTCTTGATAGAAAAGCTCCAAAATATATTGGGAAATAAGCTCTTATCAGTAGTGTAACATAAAAGATAGGCATACTAAAAGGGAATATTAACAAACAATCTTAGGATGGGATGTTTTCACACAAATAGCTCCCTATGTTGTCCATGAAAAGTCTGTGTCAGTATACAAGATAAAGTTGTGTAAAATCCAATGGCATTTTTCTGTTTTCACTTTGGATAGAGCCTTGACTAGAGCAAACACAGACCTGGCTTTTCTGAGGCTCTAAGAGCGCTTCAACCCTTCCTTTTTACACCATTTGTCTGTCTGCTTGGAGTTTCTGAGTGTGTTGTGCTGGGGCCATGAATGCCCGTGTGGTGGCCAGCAGAGAGCTCCGATTTCTGAGGCTGCTGCCCCAGCCTTGCACTGAGCTGCTGCAAGGATGCCTGAGCTCTGAGGAAGCACTGCTTCTGCTGCCTTTGGGTTCCTTATTCCTTGAATGCTCTTTTATCTGTGTTACTTCTTTGTGGTGAAGAATGAAGGCCTTTCAAAAGTGTTAATGAATTACTGAAGAGGCAAACTGTATGACTGAAAATATGGTGGGCATATGGATTGCTAGTTTATAGTGATTTATGTACATAGTCTTCCGTTTCTAAATATTTTTGGTGTATATTTCATTACTGGGAGAGCCTGACTGTTTCTCAAATCCACAGAGTTCAGAAACACCAGCACTTCAACAGCTTTCATTTACTGTCAGACGAGGGGAATTACTGGCTGTGATTGGTCCTGTAGGAGCTGGAAAAGTAAGTTAATGTTTATCCCATGACGCTTTTATGAGTCTGTTAAATGTGAAAACTAGAAACTTAAAAGTGTACAGTTCCTTTCTTTGTATATTAACACACTTATACCAAGATACTGGCATTGAAGAAAGGCTCATATCCTTCTGGATGTGGGGAGGAGATGATTTGGAGTTAGTGCTTTGTGTACTGCTTCTAGACTGCATGTAAAGAGTCCTAGGGCTTTTCTACTCTTAGCAGTAGTTTGAGTAACAGGGTGAAATAGGCCATCATGCCAGTAAACACTGCGTAATCTCTGTAATGTCTTGAATGCAACCAAACTTCATAATTTTAATTTATTTTTTGAAAATAATATTTTCCAGTCTTCACTCTTAAGTGCCTTGCTTGGTGAGCTTCCTAAAGACAAAGGT
>JAWWLZ010000001.1:78055584-78072986 GCA_035041345.1 Poliocrania exsul | reverse complement strand
ATTTATTTTTTGAAAATAATATTTTCCAGTCTTCACTCTTAAGTGCCTTGCTTGGTGAGCTTCCTAAAGACAAAGGTTTGATAAATATTACTGGAAGAATTGCCTATGTTTCCCAGCAGCCTTGGGTGTTTTCGGGCACTGTAAGAAGTAATATACTGTTTGACAAGGAATATGAGAAAGAAAAATACGAAAAAGTTTTAAAAGTCTGTGCTCTTCAAAAGGTAAGGCTTTGTCTTTGTGTGTTTTATTTCTATGTTCCTTATTTTTATCTTAGTGTTCTTTCAGACTTGTGGTACATGCTGCAATAAGTAATATATAGAATTGATTTTTATTAATAGCATATGAAATAAGTCCTGTTGCTTAACAGAAATATGTGTACTTACTACTTTTGCCATCCCTGTGTAAGCACCTTCTTGTAGTTCCCAAAACTTCCACTAGGGGGAAGTGTAGCTTATGTGACAAATACGGAAAAAACTATTCCCTACTATTTAATTTCATAATTATATTTTAGCCCTTTTCACGAGTATGATGGTAGGGATGTGTGCAAATACCATAAGAGGCAGAAAACAAATGATCAAGCTAGCACTATTTGTGGCTTTCATTTTGTAAATAGCCTGTATGTTTTTTGTTAAATAAATGTCATGTGTATTGTGTGTTATGTATTGCTAACAACTATCAAAAGGACCCTAGGGCTATATATTGGAGAACTTGCTGAACCCAAGTAGTCTTATGAAAAAATATTTTTGAAAGGTCTGTGCACAAAGGAGTTTGTTACATGAGATATAGAAGAGGATTAAGCCAGATTTGTCAAGAAGCAGACGTTTTGCTTGGCAGCTAAAAAGGTTTTATGTAGCATGTTACGATATTCCTGTCAGCAGCGACACAGGTGAAAAGCAGATGGTTACTGTAATGAACATTTTGTGCAAGATTTTTGCACATGACAGATAGTTTTAGTATCTCCTGCTGAGATCTGTCATGCTGTTGTCTAAACTTAAGGTTTTAATGACTTCAAAAGATAGCAAATTGCATTAAAAAAGTTGATACTTCATATTTGATGGTAGATTTGCTTTCTTATTTTTCTTGCAAATTTATGTATCTTATAAAAGCTGTGAATAAGCTTTCAGAATATGCTTTAGAGCTTAAAGTAAAACTTCTGTATTTCTTGAATAGGAAATACAAGAATTTGACATGAAATATGATACAATTTTTTGTTGTATTCATAGTCCCAAGCTCTGAAATTAACCAGATCTGTATAGTAGATGTTAGTATTTCTCTTGAATACATTGCAGTAAGAATAAAAATAATGCATTTTTTAAGGATACTGGCAATATAATTCACTGATAATAGTTAGTTCAGTTTTTATTTCTTGTGACAGCTCATTTTGTTCCAGTAAAAAATAATTTACTGTTAGAATTTCTAGTATTTTGTTTGATTTTCTGAATTGCCCAGTAAATATTCCTTGTAAACTGAGGAATAATAATGTACTTTCCTCTGGAATAGTTGTGGAAAATGTGAACTTGAAGATCTCTTCTATTTTTACTGCTTTCTTAATTACCTTTTGCTGAAAATAGAGAGTCATAAAGTAATTGCAGATATTTCATTTAGTATGAAACTCTGTATTTTAATGTGAGATGTTAAGTTCATACTTTTCAAATTAGAAAATGTTATGTTGACACAGCTTTGTTGATCTTTGAAGTTAAAATGATTTTTAATAAACATTGCTATCTGTTCTTTCACGTTCACAGGATTTGGAATTATTAGCAAATGGTGACCTAACAGTAATAGGAGATCGTGGAGCTACTCTGAGTGGGGGACAGAAGGCCCGTGTAAATCTGGCCAGGCTAGTGTTTTTTCTTGTTTCTAGAAATTGTCAGATTTCAGTGACTTAAGTAAACTAATGGAAGACTTTGTGATACTGACATTTCTTTATACCTTTTAGAGCTGTGTATCAAGATGCAGACATCTATCTTCTGGATGATCCACTGAGTGCTGTAGATGCTGAAGTTGGGAGACATTTGTTTGAAAAGTATGTTACTGCTTTATTTTCATTTAAAATGCAATTGTTATATTGTAATTCCTTACAGAAAAACTTGAGAAAGCATTTCTGGGAAGATGTATTTCTGAAGTTGTTTTTCTTCTATTTTATGTGATTGAAAGATTTTTCCCCTTTGTGTGTGTTTGGTTTTGTTCTTTATTTTTAAAAGCCCTGTAAAAGTCTGTTCTGAAGATGCTGTATTTAGAGTTACTCTTAAAGGGAATATATGCCATTTTCTTGAGGAAAATGTCAGATTTCATACATAAAAGATTTGAGGTTCATGAATAATGGGCTTTATTAACATTAGTACTGAGTGAAGAATAATATGGGGTGGGATTTTAAATCACTTCGTACTTTGCTACAGCTTTATTTGCCAGTAATAAGCACTTAATTCAAGTGGCTGAAGGAAAGGACAGAACTGTCCTAGATTCTTTAATAAATTTTCATTTTGATTCTTGAATGGTTGAAATTTCTCTTGGGAAGATGAAACAGGGAACGTGATCTGCAGAGTAGTCTGTGGAGAACAGAAAAAGAGGAAAAGGGAATGCATGAGTTTACTGTGTAAGAGAGGGATATTGGATCTTCCTCCATTCCAAAAGAAGTAGGGGAGTGTTTATTAAATGTCAAGTTCCCTTCTCAAAGAATTTCCTCTTCTCCATCTCTCTCTTTGAAACTCTAATCTCTGGCACATAGTATGACAATAATCCAGTTAGTCCCAGCCAATGTTTGTCCTTGCTTCTTTGTAGCTTGTAACTCTCAGTATTAAAAGGCATAATCTAGAATTTATTACAAGTAGAAGAAAAAACTTCCGTTGATGAAATTAACTGGGCTTTGGTTGAGGCCTTCAGTGAGAATGTTTTTGTAATCATACTTGCATCCTTTGAATTCCATGCTCCAAATACGTGAATTAATGTGGTTCTACTGTTGCTCCCTCCTGTTCACCCCTAGATAATCATAAAAACTTACCTTGCAGAAATGGTCATAGAAATTGCATACAGTAGCATTGGTGTGTGTGTTCGTTTGTACCCATAAGGGAAAGCTTTTAATATCTAAATATGAAAATTGTACATCCTTTTGATGTTTTCAGGTTCTAATCTGAACCCTCTGAAACCCCATCAGCATTTTGTTTTATTTTATTGGTTTCTTCCAATGGCTACTGTTTCCGTCAGTTAGTGCGGACTAAGAGTTTTATGATGCATAGACTTTATGTTCATTTTTCACCTGCCATGACTGATAGATGGAATTCATTACTTCTGTAGTTCACATATGCTATCCAATTCCTTTAATGCCTATTGAAGCTCTGTAGGCTTTGGCTGCTGCTTTTCTGTTTCTGCACAAGATCTGTCCACAGCTCCAGCATCTGACTGTATCAGTGCCTGAGTTTGCACAGTGCACCCACATGAGCTGTTAACCTGTCTCTCCCTGAAGTCTTAAGGTCTTTTCATGAAGAGGATAACAGGAAAATACAGTGCTGCCTTGTGAAGGAGGTCAGGCTGCTGCTTCAACTTATTCTGCGTTTTATGTGAGCTGTGACATTGGCAGCATCTACATCCTACTGGAAGCTAGAAGCCATTGCTCTGTGAGCACAGTGTGTGTTTTGCTGATAAATGTGTGGAGATGAGGAGGAATAAAGAGGTTATCTCAGAGGATTTGAAACTCAGAGAACTAGCTGGGGTTGTTTCTGAACTTTCTTTTATTCTCCCCAACTCTAGATCAATTTGAGCAAAACACATAAAAGTAGAGTGAAAGCATTTTTTAGAAAATGGACTGATTGGAGTTGTAGTGGGAAGGAAAACTGAGCAATGCCTTAAGATCTTAAGGGAGGGTTTTTTTAAGCAGAAATTGTCTTCTGAGGTCTTTGTGGAAACTGTAGTAGGTGCTGGGGGTAGTGGGGACAGTGTTGTGTTCAGTAACTTTTTTTGAAAAACAAGGCAGGGCATGTTTTTTAACGCTTCTTGAATATCGCTAGAAATGTGGAGAAGACAGAGAACTCTTAGGCAAGAATGATTTCTTAGAACATGGTGCTGAAAAATGTCTCAGACACCATTTCATGCAGGCATCCCCCCAGGAGTCCAAACCACGAGGCTTGAAACAATGGACGAGATGGAAGAAATGGGATTTTTTAACGAGAATCTGAAGTGGATATTGTTCAGTTCACTTGCTGGTTTTTTTTCCTTTTTATTAAAAATGTTTAATTTTTTTACAAATGTCTAGTCTGTGTTTACAGAACATATAGGTATGTTCCTAGTACTTCCCCAGAGCAGTGATCTGTGGTACATTACATTTGCTGCTTTTCCCCGTTTTATTCGGCTTTAAAATATATAAATACTTTTCAAATGAGAAGGAATGCAAGTAGCACAGCTCCAGTGGGAAAACAGTCCATGATATTGTTAATAAGGGATTGTGGCTCTTAAGAATTTCTTCATGATACAGACAAGTTGTTCTGTGGATGATGAAGCAGATAAAGCCAGCTTTTCAATGAATTCCTCTTTCCTGATCAGGTTCCTTGGAGACTAGGAAGGTATAAACTGAAGAATTTCTGTTTTTATGTTATTTGTAGCCTTTTTTCCTGTGAGTTGTTTTGGCAGTTAACAGTGGCATGCTTTAGCCTTTTTCCAGTGTGAGAGTGCCAGTATAGTTTTACAGTTTTTCACACACTTGTAGCTGTATATGAAAATATACCTTTATTTTACATTTATATTTAAGTAAAAATAGCTTTTGGTCAACTTATATGAAATGTGGTATTTTGAGACCTCTAGTTTCAAAGTGAGGGACAGCCATCATAGATACAATGTCATGTTTCCTTGTATGGTGAAGTTTGTAATAGCCTGTGATTTCTGAGAAAATCATTCAGTTACACTTGGATCCCAAGAAATTTCCTGCTCCCCCTGTTTGTCTTTATAAACATATTTCTATAGATTACATGATTTCAGATCACCTTTAGATAGAAATTAAAGTGTATACCATCAGCAATATTGACTCAAAAATCATGTCTTAAGAATGACATGTTTCATCATCTGTTGAGATGTGCTCTTTTCTAGATAGTGTTTCTTCCTTTGTATCTTTTCCACTGACAGGAGCTGTGTGCTGATCTGAGTTGATGATCAGCCTGATTTCTTTCAGTTCCTCCTCTGTGCTTGTGAGAGTAGACAGTTACAATACAGTTTGGGACGCTCTAAATCAGACCTAAGTTGCGATGGTTCTCTGGAACTAGATAAAAGCTGCAGAAGATGTCACTGCATTTATCACAGCACAGGAACGCACTTAAGCATCTATTCAGATGGAGCACCTTGGTACTAAGCAGTGGCCTCAGTACGAACTGAAGGGACATGCAGCTGGGCAGTGGGGCATGGGCTAACCATATGTTCAGGCTGACCAGCGTGTCACCTGGCAAGTCAACCAGATGTCCTGAAAGAAAGGCTCTCCACTGCCATCTGAGGTAACTTGAGTGTTCCTCTTCATGAGGGGGAAGGGAGCAAGTATGGGTTTTTAGCAAAGTTGTCCTTCGTAATTGCAGGAAAATGTGATGAAGAATTGAACTGACAGCAAAGGAGAGCAGAAAATTCTATCATGCAAAGTGCATAGATTAAGAGATCCTAAATTCCTCATTGCATTCTTACCTAAGCCCCAGAAGTGCTTGAGGGTAGGAGCAAAATGAAGTAGTGAAAATGAGTAAAAGACTTTTTTTTTTTTTGATTAGATACATAGATCTGAATATTTACTTGGTCTGTTTGAAGTATTTTGATTTTTGGAACCCTTAGGAGTCCATGAATGCTTCCAGTGTTGTATCTCTCTCTCTAAGTGGAGTGTGCTTGTAAATCTCATGTAACATTTGAAGTTCAAGGAGAAAGTGCTGTTATGTTGGTGTAGGTAATTAGAAGCAAGTGAAGCTCATCAGTCCTGTAAAACTAGCAGATAAAAGGTAGCATGTCTCATTTCTGTAGAGGGATTACAGACACAATCAGTGTGTCAGGGGAACCAAGCAATGATAGCCCTGGCATGTACTTGCCAGTGCTGTGTTTGAAGGCATACACATATTACATACAAGCTTTGTTCACTGATGACAAGTGTACAGGGGACTTCGTGTCTGAGTTTAAGGGTTTCACTCTGCTTCCTTTCAGGTAGGATCTTGCTAAACCAAGGATATCTTTAAGACTTCTTACTTTGTGTTTCACGCCTGGTCCTTACTCATTATTGTTTCTGATCCCATTGCAGTTGTTACAGCCCTAATGAGACATTCTGGGTAAACGCTAATGCCCTGTATTTCTATTTTGGTATTATGGGTTTTGCTCTTAAAAACATATTAGTTACATCTTTCCATTCAGATGATAGAGTTAAAATTCTGTGAGCTTTGTAGCATTTATAGTAGGGAATATGTTTAAAATGTATGAATATGTTGTAATAATGTTGGTTAAGATTTTGAGTTCTGGTTTTGTTTGTTTGTTTTTTTTCATAGAAACTAAAAAGCATAAGTGTGATCTCTGTAGATTATATGTTTTCAAAAGACTTTAAAATTTTAGTTTTTAGTATCATGAAAATGTGTATTTTTTTAAAAAAAAGTCACACTATGAAAAAAAATGCAGAATGCCAGTATAGTTGAGTGTTCTAGTGGTCTGTATGGGCAGTTTCAAAACAGTATTATGAATACTAAATCAGAAATGAGTTCAGGGGGGAAGTATGCAAGTTTGTGTAGGAAAAGTTCATGACGAGCTACTTAGATACCAAGATCTCTGGCTCAAAAAGTTCCTAATATATGAACTTAGAAAGCTGAAAATGTGTGCCAAAGGAAGCATCACTCTGTGTTTTCTTGTATGCTTTCTCCAGCCATCCAGTGCTACCTGGTTTCTGGAACAGGGCAATGGATTTTGTGGACTTAGTTATACTTACACATTAGTTCAGTGAAGGCTGGAATTTGTCATGAGATAGAGATAAATTATTATTAAGATAAGCATAGAAACAGAAGAAGCATAGTAGAAGTAGGTGCGTGGGGTTTTTGTCTCTGGCAAAACATATCACACTTTTTAAACTTTTCTAAACTTTGAAATGTACCAAAACAACTGGGAGATTGTTATTCCTAAGCCACTGAAATATGAAGGGAAGGGAGAGGGAAAGCAAATGTAGGAAGTGAATGAATATAACAAAGGCTTTATGCCTGTAAGCACTTTCTGCATGTGCTTTAATTTCATTTCAGTGGTTATTTTCATTGAAATGAGTGTTAAGTATTAACTACAGTAAAGTTAAACTGGCATGTGAACTTCCAAAAAGGAGTAGGGAAAAGAATGGTAAGGAAGAAAGTAGAATCATTAAAGAAGAGACACTTTGCAGAGGTGAAAGAAAGCTGGTTCTTGGAGATAAAAACTTAAAAAAGATTAAAGAACAACTTGTCTCAAAGAAAAGCAAACCTGATAGGGAAGAAAGAACCAATGAGGATTCGAAAGTGCAAAAGACTGCCTTTTCACAGAGGAATACTGTGTTGTTGTAGGCCCCCTTCTCAGTGTCTCCTTCTTCATACTCTGCACTATCAAGGCTCAAGCTAATTTTTTTAAGTTGTATAGCAGTTTGCTGTCAAAGTGCAGTGGGTTTTTTAAATGGGTGATACTATACTGTTACTTGGCTTTGTTAACTTAAAGTATGGTTGGTTTGCTTGTTTGATTTTGTTGAATTGGAAGAGTGTATTTCTGAAGAGATCTATCCTGATGATGTTTGATGGTCATTGATGCTATATTTTCAGGTGATGGAAAACTGGGCAAATGCTAAAGGCAGTTCTGGAGATGGACAGTGATTTGGGAAGTCTTGGTTGCAGTATGTGAACTAATTGATGTATGCAGCAGGGCAATGAGCAGAGTGTTGAGTCCATGAACACAGTGAGCAGGGATCAGTAGTGTGGTGGATTTGTGAAGAGAAGGTGTAGAGTGTGGTAGATGACCAATCCAGTATGACCAACAACACACTCTTGTTAAGGAAACTGTGCTCTGGGATTTATGACCAGTAGTGTATCAGGCAGTCCAAATATAGTATTTCTCCTATTATGTTTTGTCCATGTAAGGTCTCAGCTGAAATAATGTTTCGATTTTGTGCACTTCGCACACCAGTACAGGCAGTCAGGAACATTCAGGTGTCCAGGGCAGGGAGGAATAAAAAGAAAAAAACTCAGGAAACTATTTGTTGCTTAAAAGAAAAGAGTATATTTGAAGGACTTTTTTTTTTCTTTTTCTTTCTTGTCTGGAGGGGAATGACAATTTTTGAAGGGACTGTGTACGCAGGAATAAACTGATCTACTGACCTTTGGGAAGTAGTGGATTGAAATTGCACCAAGGATGCAGGCTTGGACTTCAGAGTACGGATTTGTAATGGCAAAGATAGCTTGCCCCTGGAATATATTTTCAAGGATGTTGAAATTTCTGTTGAACTTAAACATGCAGAGCAACCCATTTAACATCTGCCAGGAATACTTTTAAGTTTAAATTGCTTCATACTCGGGGAAGAGGATGCAACTTTTGTAGTCCCTTCATCTCCCTTTTTCTTGTACTCAGGAAGGGCTGAAAAACCTTCAGGTCTTCTCTGTTTGGATCTCTTGTGACTATGTGCACACATGTGAGTGTGCTTGTGTATTTAATAAAGTTGGCAATGATGACTGGAGTTTTTGCAGTAATTTTTCCTTTTCTTATGCATTAAATGTGCTTGCAGACTAACTAACAGAGTATGCCTCTTGAGAGTGATGGAGAAGCACAAGGAAGGTGAACTTTGTGGGGTTTTAAACAGCAAGTAAAAAGGTCATAGCAGTTCTGGGTGTGCTCCAGCAAATAACTGAAGCCTTTGGACCAGTAAAGTCACCTGCTAAGGCAGGCTTTCCCTGGATTCTCATATCAACAGTGAGAAAGGGAGATACTTGTCAGATAGTGACTCACCTAAAATTGGGTTTTTCACCTAGAATTGATGGTTGGTTTTCTTCAGCTATACGAGCAGTATTTCTGAAAGTAGATGGATGATGAAACTAAGCCTTAAGGAACCAGTTAGAAAAATAAACACTTAGGGACTATTTTGAAGTGGGGTTTTTTCAATTCTAAGACAGTACCAAGTTTTCACTAATAAACAGTGTGCTCTCTGATTTTCGTGCCAGCCCTTTTATGACATTCAGTTTTGCTGAATCTCTCTTTCAACTCTGGGTTCCAACTCTGGGTTTAGTCTTTGGTAGCCAAGCGTTGTACAAATTGAATGCTCATGCTAAGCTACAGAGTGAATGTTGTTGAATAGGAGAGAGAATATTGAAAAAAATTAACATAGTAGTTAGATGTTTTGAAACAGATGTTAAGTATTTACTCAGTGTTTTACTAGTTTCTGAACTTCTGTGCTTCATGATGACACAGTATATTAATTGGCAGAATTTTCTAGTGAGCTGTCTGAGCAGTGAGTTGTTTAATAGATCTAAGTATACACTCTCTGTTGCAAATTTTCCTGCCTGTGCTCATGCCAGTGAATTGTGGCAAGAGTTTTTCTGCTTACCTGTTACCAACAAACTATTCAGCTAGCTTATTTCTACCCAGACAGACATGAAATCGAGAGTTGGCTTTTTTAAGAATTCTCAATTGAGTGAACAGATGTATCAGTGGAAATATGAATTTCCACAGAGGTTATTTTTTACTTACTCTCCTGAGATCAAGATCACCCAGGGTGCTGTGCTGACAGCTCTCATAGTTCTAATTGGTTTGCTCTGATGCTGTGATAACCCACTTTTTTCCTCTTCTTTCCCACAGCCCCTTCAAATGCAAAGTGAAAGTGCAGTGGGCTCACTGTGACTCAGGATCAAGATTTTAGTGTTTCAAGCCATCAGATTTTCTAGTGGCTAGTTTGTCCCAGCAAGCTGTTAGACATAGACCTGGCACACAGAAAATTCAGTGATCGAAGTTATATAGGTTGTGGGACTTAGGGAAGGGAAAGATGGAGCTCTTCACAGTGAATACCTGATACATTCTCTTCTGGCAAAGATGCTAATGTGTTACTGAACACTTCAATTCTAGACAAAATCAGTTTTCCTTGTTTTCTTAAGATAGTGAGTAGTTGAGAAAGCAGTCTTTACTCAAAGGGTTTGTCTCCCTGCGTTGTTACTGTGGGGATGAAAGCAATGAGAGTATTGGTAGTGTTGGTTCTCAGTTGTGCTTGTGCTGTCCCTGTTCTACATTAGGAATGTACTTACAGACCTCTGCACTTGTAAACCATTGCTCTGCTGCTGTGTTTTTATGTTTTGTTTTTATTTCATGGCTCTGGTGTCTTTTCAAGACTCTGCTGAAAAGATACTGAGTATGTATTCTACTAAAACTGTTTAGGTTTCATGTGCACTTGCTGATGGTTGTAGTGTGCCCAGTCCCTTCATTTCTCTCTCCAAATCCCAAACTGTTGGTGAGGTACTGGAAAGGTACGTAAGCTCTGAATCCATGAGAAAAGGTCACAGATGGTTCAAGTCGCACTTCTCTACCTCAATACATGCCTGGATGTAGCTTAAATCAGTAGTACTGTACTTCTCCAGAACTCTTGTGGCTCAGTGTTACAGCTGCTCTGAAAGCTCCTCTCGAAGAAGTTACTTTTATTGATCTGTGTTTGTCCATAATTTTCCACAGCATCTTGCCCTGCTTTGTCTTGCCTTTAGTTTATTTTTTTCAAATACTCTCTTTGCAATTTAGGTTATGACACATACATTTGTTATGAGAATGTTTAAGGCAATTTTAATGAAAGGTCTTATTTCCTCCTCTTTTATTGCAGATCCAAAATATGAATTTTCTTCTCCTTACCTTGAAAACTTAAAAAGTTAAATGAGAAACATGTTTGTGAAGTGTAACTTTTATAAATCTAGCTAGCATGGTCGTCTTCTTTTCTTATTTTAAAAACTATAATTGAATAGAAGAGGGTTTTCAGAAATAATAAAAATCAATTAGGACATTTAATTTTTTAATGAATTTTCCCATCTCTTTGCAGATGTATTTGTCAGGCCTTACATCAGAAAATCTCTGTTTTGGTCACTCACCAGCTACAATATCTCCGTGCTGCAAATCAGATTCTAATTTTAAAAGATGTAAGTGATCTCAGTGTCTATACTTAGGTTTTGTAATTCTCCTTTTTAATCTAAGAATTTTGAGTCAGATTTTTATTTTTAGTTTGTAAATATATCTTCTGTCTTCTAATTAGTATATATATTTTAATGTTTTGTTGTTATTTATGAAATAAGTTGATTTTCCTTGGAATGTCGTCCCTGAAAAATCTATTTCTGAATTTTATCATACCGAAAAGTGATCTTATATACCAATTTTTATATGAATTAAAAACTCTTATTTCTTCAAACATTTTGTCTGCTTTTGAAATAAAAGTTTTACATTTTCTTTGCTTCAAGTTTAATATACTGTAAGAAAATTTTGAGATTGTGTTAATGCTTTGCTTTTGCTCCTGTTTCTTACACATACATATGAATTAAGAACTGTGTTCATTAAAAATGCATTTAAACATTTTTAAATTAAGGCTGAGAAATAGTCCCAGATGCCTTTTAGAATAAGCAGGCCTTCCATGCAACTGATTCCTTCCAAACTTTGTTGTACCAGATATTCAGAGGTAGAGGGAAAATGCAAGAACTGCATTTGGGTTTTTTGTCCCTGATTTGTTTGTTTGTTTGTTTGTTTGTTTTAAGGTTGGTAATGAAATATGTGAAATGAATTTTGATGCACCACAGAAGTGCAATAAAGGACACTGTCTGTCTTCTTCCTCCCATTCAGATCTCTTTAAAAGTTACAGTAGCAATTTGGAAATGAGTTTGTGATAGAGCTGTAAGAAGTGTGGAAATGGTCTGTGTTGCCCCTTCTAGGACTGCGAGGACCAGGAAATGAGGATACTGTTTACCCCTAGCCTGGAGTAATATAAAAAGTTTGATGATTGTGTATATTGTTCAACAGACTGTCCTAAAGCTGCATGGCTTGGCTGTCACCCACGGCTTCTCCAAGGAGGTGATTCTTGCCCGGCTGTAACTGGAGCTTTTGTCATCCTATTTGTGTGCTCCTTGGCCCGGTTAGCTGCCGGGAGGGGACTGGTTAGAGTGTAAAGAGGTTATTTCTGCTCCTCTAAGTGGGGTACCAATAGAGGCTTCATCTCAGTTACTGTAGTGGGATGTGTGCTCAGCAACTGCAGAACCCCACAGACAGCAAGGACAGATAGGAAGATTTGTCCTTTACAGAAAGTGTATAATGAAGATAATCAAAGTTTATATTAATTGTAGGGTAAAATGATGGGGAAAGGTACATATGCAGAGTTCCTGAGATCTGGCATCGACTTTGCTTCCCTTTTGAAAAAAGATGAGGAGGTAGAACAGCCGTCAGTTCCAGGAACCCCCAACCTGAAGTCTTCCCGGAACCGAACCTTCTCCGAGTCCTCTGTCTGGTCCCAGGATTCATCTGTCCACTCACAGAAAGATGGAGCAGTGGAACAACCACCTGTGAGTGCTCAAAGGACGGATGTGTCTCAATTCTTATCTGGGTGGTTTTAACTTAAATTTTGATATGAGCTTTCCCTGCAGCATTGGAATTATTGAATTGCATTATCAGGTGAGAGCTCATCTGCAGTGGACGTGTGCAGCTGTGCTTGGCTGGCAGTCCACAGCCCTGCACCCTTCTGTTCAAACCCAGCAGAGTCAGCTGGTGCAGTTCATCAGCTCTGCTGGATGCTGGAAGAAGCATTCCCTGTAGGTGTCCAAAGACACCACACCTTCAGCCTGACCTCTGACCATGGTGCTTTAAAGGGCCAGTCCCACTATATTGGGTGGATTTTATGTGTTTGTGCAGTGTTGAACTGAAACTAACACTTTCCTTGAAATCCTGAGCTCTTGGAAGTGCATGTGGAAGCTTTGGCTTTATGCAAAGTGTATGCATGGCTGGCATTAACCTACCTGTAAACATACCCACATGAGCTGGCCCTGAGAGTGTAACCATTGGACACCACTGCATTGCTCTCACCTCAGCCCTTTTCTTGGTGAAAACAGAAGGCTTTGGTGGTGCCAGTGTGACTTCCAGGTGTCCTGATATCTCTTGTTCTACACAGTGCAAAAGCAGCCCCAAAGTTTCTGTACCAGAGGTGACCTTTTGCTCATGTGTTTGCATTCCCATAGAACAGTGCAGGATCCCTGTAACTCTGCTAGGCTTACACTAGCACTGCATCCATAGAGCAGGTAATCCCTGTATGTCCCTGATGATTGTCATCTTTATGCTGCTGTGGGTATATATTATTTCTTCTCTATCTTGAGAAGAAATAATGAGATTTAAAACAAACAAAAAAAGCTACAGACTTCTTCATACTCTTTGGAAGAATGGTTTGATGCTCAAAAGCATTAAACTTACCTGATCTTATTAATGTCCCAGTGGTAACTTCACTCTTAAATTCACAAAGGTCTGCCAGAATTTTTAGCAGTGTTAGAACTGTTGGATGGGGGCAGGGGAAAGTGGGAAGGTGGAGTGTCTGGAAATCCAAAAAAAAAAAAAGACTGATAGGCTCCTCACCTTTCATGGGCAAGAAGATGGAATTTCTCTTTTCACACTGCTCATTGTCCCCCATTCATTGTTTGCTTAGTATGATTTCTTGTTTGCCATTTTACTTGTTTGCCCTCTTAACAGATGCTTTATTCGTACTTATGAGGAGATGATTAGAACTTCATGGGTAATTTGTATGCTTTGGCATAGATTGGTTGATCTTGGTACATACTTGTAGAAGAGTATTTATTTTAAATACTTTTTTGGAAAAGTTGCACACACTTGCATTCTGAAACAGAATCTTCCCCGAGTAAAGGCTTTAGTTTCTGGAGCTATTATAAGTGAAGGTAGTATATAAGAAGAACCTGGCTTAGTGGTCAGAATATATGTTTCTGACTATATATGAAGTTTTGTTGTATTTGGTGATGCAATGCCAAATAAAATCCTCAGAGTGTCGCTTTGCAGAGTAGATTTTTCAGTATTACTGCACTGAGACCTTTGTGTGTCAAAGCTGTAGTTCAGTATTTAAAGTTTTTACGTGCATAATCACTTTATCTCCTTGTTTAATTGTTTGCTAATTCTGAACCATGGCTTTCAAGTGGCTTAGTCTGAATCTGTAACTGCGAGGTTGATGGGTTTTATTCTGAGGTTGTTATTTTTCAGGGTGAAAATGCAGTGGCTGCAGTGCCAGAGGAGAGTCGCCATGAAGGAAAAATTAGCTTTAAAGTTTACAGAAAATATTTCTCTGCAGGAGCAAACTACTTTGTGATTTTTATACTCTTAGTATTCAATATTTTGGCACAGGTAAGTTGTCAGGAGCCATAAATAATATTATAAATGTATTCTGCGTTTGCCTTTCCTCCCCTTTTTATCTTTTCTTTTTGACATAGTGTATACTTGTTATTGTGATGTTTTATTTAAAATGTTTGGGAGCGTGGTGTTCTTTCATAATTTTGTAGTGTACGCAGTCAAATTTTATGTGTCAGCATGGAATTTTGATACAGCATTGAGAGGCCTTGCATGGATCTTTATTTCAGGAATTTTAATACTTCAGTAAAATAATTATTTTGATAACAATATGACACAGAAATTATAAGCCAGTCTAATTTTTTGAGACAGAGAAGATAATAGTAAGGTATATAAACTAGTGTTTAGCAAATCTGAGCAGTCATTATATTTCTAGTTGAGGAGGGTAAAGAGATTTATTGCACATGGGAGTACAGAATCTGACAGAAGTGTTCAAAGAACAGGTTGTCTGCTGGTAAGCGCTGGTTATGGGAAGAGCTACAAGGAGGGTCAATGTTTAGCAGAATAAGAAGGTGAGGAAGAGGATAGGCAAATATTTTGTGCAATGCAGACTGGAGAAGATGTGTAAAACAATTTTTAAGAAAGATTATTTTGATACTTACTGAAAGAAATGGTGAGTTGAGAAAGCTGCGTAGAAGATACTGTGTTGCCTTTTTCTTTGTTTCCTGCTGAGAAAAGCTCAAGTTCATTTAATGGAAATGATTTGGCTGGACAAAAAAAAAATAGTCTATGTATTTTAACATGTTACCTAATTTTTGCTTGTCCTTCAGTTGAGTCTGTTGGAAAGGCAGTGAAACTAGATCAAATCTCTGTAGTAGAGCACCTACAACTTCAAATTCATGTGAACAGAGGTGTATTTTGAGATAAATAACCCTTTTACAAGTTTGTATTCACCTCTTGTCAGAGAAGGAAAGTGGCAGTAGGAGTTTTTCCCTTCCTCTCCTCTCTCATCCTCATTCAACCCTCTTTCTGGTAATTATCTCTCGTAAACACAAATTTCTGGACTGGTAACATCAGAAAGTTTGTTAATCAAAAAGCATTTTGGAATATCTCTAGTAGCAAATTTAAGAACTGAAAAAATGAGTTCTTTAATGTGAAATTAACATACATTAGGAAGAACTACTATATTTTGTTTGCTGAAGTGTATTGCTTTCCTTTAGTTTGCTATCATGTAAGGTAATTCAAGGTAACTTCTTTCTTTGTAGAGCACCTTCTAATGTGCTTGGCAAATTGCTGCTGGTCTTGAAAGACTGGATGGCATACTTCCCTGAATATGTGATGTTTTCCCAGGGAGCTTGAAAGCATAGCATGGGAATTTAATTTTCTAATTTTTTTTTCATTTTTTAAGATGATTCTTGTATTTGTCTCTCTTGTTCAAGGTGGCCTATGTGCTCCAGGACTGGTGGCTTTCTTACTGGTAAGTTCATGGTAATAACTGGCCAGTCATTTTTTTCCAGTCAGGTGCTGTTTGTTTAATAGAAATCAGTGTTATGGAGGTTTCTATAGTAGGGGAACCTGCTCTAGGAAACTTGAAACACACTTGGTCTTACTCCTTGCCTTTCTGCTTGTTTTGTTGGGGGGCTGGAAATTAAACTTTATGTTAAGTGTAGACTGTGATGTGTGACAGCATCGATACATGAGCTCTTTTGAACTAAAGGTTTTGATGGAGTTAAATATAGAAACAGTTAACATACTTTCTTGATGATGGTTATCTTCTGTATGCATTTCCACAGGGCAAACCGTCAAGGAAAGTTGAATCTCACAACAAATGGAAATAATGGAACAAATGAGACTGAACATCTAGACCTTAACTTTTACTTGGGAATTTATGCAGGTATTTACACATGCATATGTGTGTGTATGTCTAAGAACTGTTTATTGTGTGACTTAGCATAATAGAGAGTTTTGAGAGATGTGAAGCAATGGCAGTCTGGGGAAATGTGAATTCTAGCTGCAATGAAACAGTCTGAGTCTTGCTTTCTGATTAATGAAAATAAATAAAATTAAAAATTCTAACAGAAGAGATAGGTTGAATGCAGACTCTTAATTTGCTTGGCCTCGATTTTGGAAAGTAAACTAGGAACAAAGTATTCGAAAAGTCAGTCACCACAAGGTTGTGGCTGTTGTCTATACTTATGAGTCATTGAGGTAAATATTCAGTCATTATGTGGATGGACAGGAGGGATTAGAAATGGATCTTCATTCTGTGCAGTTCTAAAACTTTACATGTCTGCATTCCTTCTGAAGTGCCACAGCAAAAGAACCAGTTTCTAAAAAGCACTCTGGATGGGTATGCAAAGCAGGTTGTTAAAAAACATTTCAGTATATTTCAACAGGTAACCATATATGCCTCTGAATATTCAGAAAAGGGTGTTGATCCTTGTATTCAGGTATCCAAACATCTTGAAATACTGCTCTGAGATACAGTAAAAATTGCCACAGAAAAATCATGTGCATGCTCTCACATTCTGCTGTTTAGGACTCCTAGTGATGTACGGTTTTGTATGGCATGGTAATTTCTTGATGGAGATATAAATGATTGGTGTGAGAAAACAGGTGGAATGCCTGAAGGATATGCATTAAATGTATTCAGAAACATCTCTGTGAGTGAGAGAATAGGTGGAGGATTTTTTGTTTGGTTTGTTTTCTGGAAACCACGTGATCTGAGAGCTTAACAGAAAACACTGTGCTCAGCCTGGAAAGCAACAATTCAGAAGCCAGATAAACTTGGCTTGTATTTTCTCTATGTAATGTCTTATGTCATGAACCATTCCAGGAGGCTGCACAGTATGATAGAATGTGGCAAATGTGAGTTTGTGTAACTATATAGTCCAAACCACATTGTGGAAAATTTTATCCTTAAGGGCATATTTTGTTCTAGATAGCAGAACAACAAAAGTTACCTTTATATTGAAATGTTCAGGTGACTTAGTTAGATATTTGCAATAGTTGAACAGATGGCATTGACTGACTTACACAAAATTGTCAGTGAAGTTGACAAAGTTGTAAAAAGATAGTACATGTCATATGTAATACATAATACATATATATATATATAAAAT
>JAWWLZ010000001.1:78040777-78055484 GCA_035041345.1 Poliocrania exsul | reverse complement strand
TCAGTGAAGTTGACAAAGTTGTAAAAAGATAGTACATGTCATATGTAATACATAATACATATATATATATATAAAATACATATATATAAAATACATAATACTATAAATAGTATAAAATTATTTACATTTTTATTTCTGATTTTCAATGTTTGGAAAAAGAAAAAAAATGACTGTATTAGTATCTTCCTTATTCTTGTTGTTTCTATAAGGCAAAGATTTAGAAGAGTAAAATTTCCATTAATATGAAACCCTGTTGGCCAGCACTGAGCTACCAATTCCATACGTTTTCTATTAAGTAAATGTTCAAGGGGCCCTTATCTCTCTCTCCTACTGAGGTTCTAAGCTCATGAACAGGGAAAGCAAAAACCTTTGGCTTGAGACAGACCAAGTGAAGGACTTGAAAGTATGTCGCATTCTTCCTTCTTCTCCCCAGCCCTTAGGTCTGTTCAGATGTTTTGTTTTATGAGGGTCATGCCAACAGCTTCCAGTGGCTTCCAAGCCTGAGTGAAGCCGTACAGAAATGTGGGGTTCCCAGGATGTGTTCCCTCTCCTCGCGTTGCTGCACAGACTGCTGTTAGGAACGGGCTGTGCCACAGCCTCCTGCTTAGTACCTTTCCTGATGCGTTTTTGCATGACCCAGCTTTCCTATTTGGGTACATGCAGTTACTTTTGGAAAAGTTGTCTTCTTTTACCAGAATACAGCTATTAGGACAAGTGAAAAAGCTCTCGTTCCAGCCACATGATTTTTTTTCTAAAAAACAGCGCCTTAGAGAATGTGAGCAATTAGCTGCAAGCAGAGAAATGAAATAGTGATAGGTTGTTTTGGTTTTTTTTGTTCCCTGGGAAGTTACAGAAGGAAACAGGATGGAAAAACTTAACCACGTTACGTAATTTAAAACTTCCCTTTTCCCACTGTTACTATAGCTGTTCTTGAATTGTGTCCAGTTTTAACCTGCCCTCAGAATAGGAAATGTTTTCTGTTGATAGTGTCTAACTTCAGGGTGTCCTCAAGGCCTGAGCATTTGGGCTTGTAGCTGTGCTTATTTTCTAAAGCAGATCACCTGGAGCCTGGAAGCACTGCCAAATGTAGGGTTAACACCTTCACTGTTACCTTTACTGACAGAGATTCTGTGCAGCCACATTGGAGATTATGCACAGCAAACACAACAGCAGCAAATACCATTCTTTGTTTTCATTTTTTGGCCTGTAGCACCACTGTCTTGTAAGTAAGAGTTGGGCCCAGAAGAGAGACAAACAGTTTCTGCAGTCCAGTTCCCTGGAAGGGCTCTATTTCACATGACATAAGGAATGCATCTTATAAAACGTTAGAGAAGTACACATAATTTAAATGAATTGGTGTGGTTTACAAGAGGAAGCATGGCATGAGTGGTTTGGGCTGATTGGGAGTAACTCAAGGTTGTCTCTAAATAGCCATGTATATATTACTTGGTTAATACCTGCTGGCAAACGTTGAATCTTCACAGTGACATCTACAAGCCACAATTATACATGGCACTGTGAAATGAATTTCTTAGTAGGGCTGTTATGCAGAGGGTTTTAATACAGATTTATTTCATGGGTTAACAGACATTTCCTGCATTTCTATAAAATACCAATTCTTTCAAATGGAATAAGAGAAAGTGATTAAATTGATTCTGTGATAGTAGCTGAAGCTAGTGACAAATATATCTATGTTCTGAACTCAGTCTGAGTCCCCCTAGGCTTAAGTTTGGGTTCTTGCTATGTGCAGAAATCAAGAGAATTTGGATTTAGTTCAGTTTTATGCTTGTTTGGTTTTTTTTTTCCTTCTGAAAGATTCATATCTTTATGTATGCTCTGTTTGTTTTAATTTCAGGTTTGACAGTGGCTACAATACTATTTGGCATAATAAGGAGTCTTCTGGTATTTCAAGTTCTTGTCAGTTCTGGTCAGAATTTGCACAACAAAATGTTTCAATCCATTTTGAAAGCTCCTGTCTTGTTTTTTGACAGAAATCCTATAGGTAAGTTTAATCATAAAAATACCTCAATATTTAATGTATCCCTGTGATTACGTTAATTATACCATTTCTAGGCAATGACAACTTGATAGTGTTTTTGCACATTTGTGGGGTTCTTTTTCTTCTTTTACTTAAACTCTTTAAATTTTTACATAAACACTTTAACAATTTGAGTTTAAAAGTCAGACTGCCTGTTGATGGTTCACCTTAGTGGCTCCAAATGCAGCCTACAGAACAATGAATTCTATGTAGCTTTGGTGTTGTACATTGACCTGTGTTTTCATTGCTGTTCTGATTTGGTTACACAGGGTGTCTTCCATATGCTGAGTGTGTATGCGTGAGGTTTTTGGGGATGCCTTTCTTGTCCTTTTCTTTGAAAGCTTAACCCCATGAATTACTTGCCCTTTTAAAAAATAATTTTAGGCATGTATGGTAATGTAGAGTTTTAAGAAACTGCCTAGCTTACTGTCCTCCTGGAATGCACAAAAGGATAAATAAAACATGCAATATAAAACTGTAATCGAGATCCTTATGTTCTTCAAGAGAAATGAGAGAGAAGCTGGAGCAGAGTGAAGAGAATGTAGAAGTGGGGTGGTTCTGATTGATCTAGGCACTGGTTTCTCTCTTAATGAAAAACAGAAACCTGATGGTCTTCACTCCCCTGGGAAAAAAAGGGACATAGGCTTGTTCTCATACTCCAGGGGGCAATTAATGATTGTAAAGATACATAGGGATGGCTTTATTGTTTCAGAGAAAATAGTAATATTTTAAGGAAAAAAATACTCACGTGGAGAAATGACAGTGATCTCATGAATGAAACATGCACAGTTTAATCTTAAAAAAACCCCTAGAACTGCAGAAGTTTAAGGCTGTGTGACATGGCCTACTTGCATTGGGAGTCTGTGGCAATGTAAATTCAAGGCCATTCCAGAGGATTAGAAGGGAAGCCATAAGCTCAAGAAACCAGTTGGTGGAGAGCTAGTGAGAGCCCATACATCAGAAGAAATCAGTCCTGATGTGGGCTGTTATCAGATAGGCAAAGATTTTCCTCTTCTCTCTCCTGTGTGTGTGTGCACAACCTATGCAGTAACTGTATTTTTGAGGGGCTAATCATCTCGTAAGAATGCCCATAAACCTGCCTCATCATAACACAGTAAGAACTAGTGAGTAAACAGCAGCAATCATGTAGAGTAATACCAGTTTGCTTTGTAAGATACTGTGAAGCTCAAATTAGCAGTGCATTGTAAAACTGACATTCGTAAAACCTGCTTATTGCTGGTATTCACACACTGTTGTGACTTACAGATGTGTGTTTCTATTAATCAGCAGATATTTTATAATAGAAGATTAACTTTAGGATGCATATATTTCTTTCCCTTCATCTTTGTTTTGGTCATGATCATATGCAAAAGTACTGCTGTTCTGGTCTATAAATCTTTTGAAATAGGAGAAAAATAAAAGGGAGAAGATGACACGTGAGACGATACTCTTGTTCAGAACTGCAGCATGTAGCAATTCTGAAATCTTCTTTGTAACATCTATATTTCGTTATCTTATTTAAATGGTTTTAGAACTTAACATGCTATTTTTTTAATTGAGGTGGGATGTATTTTTTATGGGGTTTCCCTGTCTTTTTTTAGTGTGCCTGACTATGAAAGACAGTATACTAAGAAGAAATCGAAATAATTAAATGCTCCTATTTCTTGGCTTGTGGTTGTAATAGCCAAGCCAAAGTATCAGTTTTCATGTCCCATATTAGCAACGGTGATAACTGCAATGTCAGATCTGTCATTTAAGCACCCACTGTGTTCTCAGTATTTGTGTGAGGTCTCTCAGACCTTAGTAGAAGCAATTGCTTCTTTTGTTGTTTTATTTATCAGAAAATAATCAGCAATTATGGCTAGTATGTTGAACACATGGTGATCTGTGTTCCAAAGTCAAGGAAGGAAACTTAAATAAATAGACATCCCAAGCTCTTGGTAGTTCTTATTGGGGAAACAGAGTAATAAGAAGCACCAGGGAGTCGACATTAGGAAATGGAAATGCGTGGTGAATCATGACATGTCTGTCAGCTCCTGACAGTGTAGATCCAGTCATTCTTGGTGAATAAATGAGATGACTTATTTCTAAAAAAATTATGTTTTGTGAATCAGTTTAGGCATGAGCCCCAGATCTCTCTCTACAGATTGCATTAGCAATATGTAGGGAGGGGAGGGTTGTAAAGCGAATAGTTGCAAGCATCTTACCAAAAAGATAAAAGAATTTCAATGTAGTTTTGGAACCTGGATTACACAGCAAAGAGAGAGTGAAGAGGAGTGTAAGGCCCTCTCTCCTTTCTTCCTTCCCACCCAAGAATATTTATGTGTACATGGATTTCACCTTTCTGTAATTTGGCATAGATGTAAAAATAGTTAAACATTACTTCATGTTTTGCATCAGAAGAACCTTATTAATAAACGACTGTCTGTCTCTCTCTTTCTTAAGCATTTAACCTAACCCTATTGAGCTGATAATCCTAAGTGACTAAAGTGTGTTGTCTTACCCAGCACTCAGAAAAAATTACCTGTTATTTCTTACTGAAATTCAAATGTATCAGCAAATATATATACAGCGTCAGCTATAGAGAAAAACTGCTAAAGCTGTAGTGAAAGCTTGGTGGGTAGTTACACACTCATCCACATTTGATGTCAGAACTTGTTTATTTTTTTGAGTGCAGAATCTGGTTGTCTTGAAATTTCTTTGCTCTCCTATCCATATCCCAGTAAGGGACTGGCATGCATGTCAAAATATCTATAAAAGGTAGGAAAATCTGGACGTTTTCTATTTCATAGTGAATGTGTTAAATATTTCTCTTCACATGTCACTTGCAGGAGTAAAGAGGTTGATTTCTGTGCATGTCTAGCACAAGAGGGCGGCATGATCTGTTTTATCCCAGTCGAGCATTATACGGGCTTGTTGGAAGGATAACAAAATTCATCTGTTATGTTCTTAGAGATGATATTTGAGGAGTGAATTTACAACCTCTCCACTGACCAATAGCGATGTAGTTCAATTCAGTTGTCTTTATTATTTGCAAGTGTAGTATCTTCTTCTGATCTTTTATACAATAAGCTTTTCAGCTTCATGTAGTGCTGAGTTCAGGAACTTCTCTGGTTTTTGTAATTAGTGGCCAAAAGTCAGATAAGCCTGTAGAGTCGGCATGAGTTCCATCAGGGACCTTCTTCAGCCATTAATCAGGGAGACATTTTCAGCCATTACTTCTTTTAGTTTTTTCTTCAAGGTGTTTGTAACATTTCAAAACAAATTTGTTACAAAGCTAAGTAAAAGGGGCCAGGACTTCAGCAGCAATGACTTGATTTGGGACTTCCCTCTTTTGAAATTAGTTCGTTATTGATAGTTTAGGAGGTCCTATTTTTGACAAGCTTCAGGGTTTGATTCAAGATTACTTGCTTAGCTTGTAAATCAGCTTTTCTTTTCTGGGATTTAGGGCATGCTAATGGGTAACTGTATCACTTTCAGTAATGGTAGTTTTAGTGGAGATTGTGTGCAATTCTGAATTGCATTGAGTTTAGGAAGCTGAAACCTGCTGCTTCTCTGCTGATGGGTGCTGTAAGAAATAATGAATGAAATGCATTACTTTGTCCAGATAAAATAGGATTCTCTTCCCCTTCCAGAGATCTATCTAAAATTTAAATTGAACCAGAATTACTACACAAAAGCATTTGAAAATACAGATTTATTTTTGTTTAAATGTATCACTCCAAACTCTTGGTTCTGACAGTTCATAGAAGGAAAAAAGTGTTTTGGCAGACTTTACAGCATTTCTGGCCTTCTTAGAAATTAGAAGCACTGAATTGTGTGATAGTTGTCCTCCACCTGTTAAATTAACTAGGTGGTTTTTTCCCCACAAATGCTTTGTGGAAGCTTTAAATAAAAATTGATCCCTTTGAGTGCTTACCTAGACTGTGAGATTTGACTAGGTTATAAAGAGAAATGTTCTTTTTTGGTTTTGGCACCCAGAAATGACATACTGAACTGATAGCTAATAGCAGCACATGAAAGCAAACTCCAAATATAAAAAGATAAATATGTGAAAGAAAGCTGTTGTTATAATGAAGAGTTTGGTTTTCTTTAAGGCATAAGGATTTTAATTATGGTGTTCATAAATCAAGTGTTGAAATGCCTATAATTTGACAGAGAAAGTTTCTTTATAGGATTAAAAGCATGTTCATCAATGCACAAGTGCCTATCTGCATTTTATCTGGCAGAAGTGTCAAATGGGCAATGTTGTTAAAGTGTTTCAACCATATAATATTTGCAACGAATATGATATTTCAGCAGTCTGAAAATTACAATGCTGATAATGAGGTTGTTAAATTATACTTTATCAGTTGGATAGTGAAACTGCACTAGTTAGTCTGCATTAATGTATGCTTGTTCACACAAGTGATTCTGCTGAACAAGTAGCATGTTTAAACAAGAAATACTGGTCTTAAACCGTGTGATTTACAGTAGGTGGTGTTTTGGCATATCATGCAGTTAACAAGACAAAGCTTCATGTTAAGATATTTCGTTTGTAGTCTCATTCGTCACTGATATAAATATTCAGTAGCAATGCCAGGAAATGTATTGTATTCTTATTTGACTCAATGATTCAATTGCTTTTTTTTTTTTTTTTGGAAACAAGATCTGTGCTATCTTTCTGATGCAGTTTTCAGATATATCCTTGTGGTCAAGATG
This sequence comes from Poliocrania exsul, assembly GCA_035041345.1. NCBI lineage: Eukaryota > Metazoa > Chordata > Aves > Passeriformes > Thamnophilidae > Poliocrania > Poliocrania exsul. The sequence goes on along the minus strand of JAWWLZ010000001.1, from coordinate 78,048,745 downwards.
AATTCTGCAGGATTGTGAAAAAGTATACCAGCTCTTTTGACAGCTATCATGTTCTCTTAAGCTAATACAAAAAAATACATTGTTCTTAAAGCAGCAGAGGCTTTGTTTTTGACTCTCTGTGCCAGGCTCTAAAGCACGTTCACATATGCGCAGGTTTGTTAGTTTATGTTGAAAAGAAGTCCCTATAGGACTGCCTTTTGTTGTAAAATAAAAACACAGATTCTCTCTTCCGTGTTGGTAATCACTTGCATTTGTTGTTATTAAGATGGCAACACAATGGGTTCCATCAATCATCAAGATCCTTAACAACCACACAACATTGTAAATATTATGTTTGGGTGTTTGAGTGGAACAGCTCGTCACTGAAGTAGGTGTGGTAATTAAAACCTGTTAGGTTGCTACATGTGTTAAAGAAAATACCCTTTAATGTTTTTTTCATGTAACAATGGCAATATGTACTTTAAATCTTATCAGGTGTGATTATTAAATGATATTTTGTGGGAGTTGCTCATTTACTGTTAGTATTATCATGGCTTTGTTAAGAGTTTAAATAGCTTTATGCTTCCATGTGTTTTATCACCATTATGATTCTGTCAGGAGCCTTATAAAGTTGATTGCTATAGGAGTAGTCTTTAAAGTTAGTAAATAGCACTCTGGAGTTATGTTTACATTTAGTATCTATTAGCATAATTCAACTCTGTCCTATTCTTCTCTGCAATAACAATTGAATGAAACTTGGCTGTAAATTATGAGACAAGCCCATTACATTTTCAGTTCACTGAGTCAGTGCTCACCCTATTTATGCTTAATACGAGAGATAAAATTAAAAGGTTTACGGAAAAGCTGTTTGTAGGAGGGGATGGGACATTATTTGATAGGGAAGTAGCGTGAAGCTTGTACTGACAGCCACTTCCAAGGGCAGTCTCCTGCTTTCCTGGCACAAGATTTCACGTCCCTTCATAGAGATTTTCTATCTTCTTCACATTAAGATTCCCTAGTGGGGAAAATGGCCTGCTGTGAAACTCATTTCTGACCATATGCTGACCTGCCCAGATACTGGAAAGTCTAGTGTTTTCATTTGCTAAAGCAACTACAGAGAGAGCTGCTCTTACCCCACCTCAGCTGAGCAAAAAGGAGGCATGGAATGTCGACAGAAAAGCCTAATTAAAAATACTGGCTTTACAAGACTGTATAGAAGGTGTTCAGAGACATCTCTTTCCTGTAGTGAGAAAATAAAATGGAAATTTTGCTTTAATTGTTCATAGATGGCAAGCTGTTGTGTTGAGATTTGTAGCAAAGAGGAAGGAAATGTTGGTTGGAGACATTGGAAAACAGGGAGAGACTGCTGTATAATATTGATGGAAAACTACAAAGGGCTTAAAAAGAGGACTTAGATGAGGTGATGCAACTATGAATAAGCTTTTAGAGATAATCCAAAATGGAGTATTTTTTGTTTGTTTTGATAATAACTATTTTAAATATTTACTTTTTTTGCTATTTGTAATCAGCTTAAAAACTGTGGGATGCTGTTACAGCTGGTGTGGATAGTGGGGATTGGATATTCCACAAGGATAGAATCTCATCTCTTGCTCTTCATGTTCTGAATGGGAAATGAACATTTTTGAGAAATAAGGAAAAACTTACCAAAACTCACTTCCATTCTATCTTGAAACAAGGCATAAGCATTTCCAAAACAAAAAAAAAATATTTTCAAGAAGAGCAGGATAGGGATAATGAGTAGCCACCATGTATGTGGAACATGGAGAAGGCAGCTCAGATCTTCTCCCTCTCTGATTTAATATATGCATTGAACATGTGGCTCCCCCATCTCAGCTGTATACATCAGGCTCTTGGCTCTCCTAGGCTTTTTGCTGCGCCATAACCTTTCATTGCTGTCCCTTATGGACACCATAGACAGTTAGATGTCTATGATGTTTGCAGAGAAACCAGACCGTTTTGTCTTTTCCTTTTTATTTTGTCTGAGTAGTTAGAAATTAAAATAAAACAAATACTATCACAGTGCAAACTCATTTCATTAGCACTGTTCTGCTTTATACTACACAGAATTCTTTCTCCCAGGTGATCCTAGATAATCTGCACTGCAGCATCTGGATGAATTAATTACTTGGGGTTTGGGGGTTTTTTTCAGATTGCCAGCATCTTGCAGATTGTGCAACAAGTGAAGATTAGTTTGTGCCTGTGGTGATCTTGTAGAGTGTTTGGAAACAAAAGGCACTTCTAGATCCAAAATTAAAATTTTAGTGTAGAAAAGAATGGATGTTGTATGTGAATATGCCGACTTTGGCAATCCAGAATAAAACCCAAAGAATAGGAATAACAGTGGAAGCAGAGGTATTGAATTGAACTCATTGTCAGTGTGCTGTTCAGTTTTAAAAAATACAAACTCAACAGGGTGCATTACTGAAGTTATTTACAAAAAGTACAATACATAATTACTTGCTTGCTTCCACCCTGCCTTTGCCAGGTATTATTTTTTTTTCCACTGTAAAAATCATTAGGTACTTTGTGAGAGGCTTTTTTCATGTATTATGGGGAATACATGCAGGACCTCCTTCAGGTTTTCATTTTTGATGTCATTTTATGGAAAAAAATGTCATATTTGGAGGAGGCAACATTATGACAAGTTGTGTATGTTGACAGCTACCAGTCTGAAGAGAGCTTTTCAGAGTGTTTTAAAATAGCATCAAGCATATGAAGAACATTTTTTTTGTTTATTATTTTCTGGACAAAAGTCCTGTAATTAGAGTGGCAGTATGTAATGGACATTAATTATTGCTTGTGGCAATCCCAGCCTTGAGGTATGTAGCTTGAACCTGGAAACTGCAGGGTCATGGAGGTTTGTTTTAATGTTCATTTAAATTTGAGCTCTTGTTGAATATTTTCCTAGGTGATTCTTATTTACATATTTTGTTGCCATAGCTTTTGATTTTGGCTTGTGCAGAATATTTAGTTGTGACAATCCCAAAAGTAGGCTGTGATGTGAGGAGATTTCTGAAAAGTCTGGAGATGCTGGAGCTGCTTTAGCCATTACTCATCTAACGTTGTGTAGGAAATTGTATTCACAGAGCCAGCATGCAAAGCAGGCTGGCTGCTGCATGGCAGAAAGGTGTCATAGTCTTCATTCTCAGCTGTTTGGTTCAGAGTAGAAGTGCCTTTTTCGTTCAAGAGGTGATTTTGGTTATGTGTTGCACTTTTTAGTGTTACAGAAGTCTAATGAATGACTATTGACCTGTTTGTCTTCTAGTAGTAAGATCCCCTCATCCTTCCTCATTTACCAGTTAAAAAAAGAGAGTATAAAGGTCAGTAATATTTCTCAAAGTTCAGAATCGTTTATCGTGTGCTACTTGTGCAACATTTATGACGTTTGTAACTCAGGGTACTTTTAAAGTTAAACTCCTCGAGTTCATAGTTTTTCTCTCCACTGGCACGGTCCTTGTCAGTGTTCATCAACTGTGCACCTGAATTCATCCTCTGCTTTCTGTGTCTGGAAATGCAGCTTTTCCTCTGTCCTTTACACTGTCTAATGCATATGTTGTGCCCTCGTTCAAGCATAAATCTTTACTAGCCTGAGTTAGTATTGGGGCAGAGAGTGCAGAATAATCTGAAAGTGCTTGGAAATCTGAGAAGGTGAAGATTTGGAACGTGGGCGTTCTTCTTACTGGCAATTATAAGGTATAATAGATAGAGGATAGATGGCCTAACTCTTCTTTTCCTCAGTTTTCTTTTTATCAGATGTGATGAGATTTCTCTGTGTGTGTGGTAAACCTCTTTGTTCTTAATGAAGTTATTGTCTGTTTAATATGCAAATGGTGCAATGCAGAATATTGCTAATTCGTGTGTAGGCAAGAAAAAACGCTCTGCTTTGTGGTAAGCTTCCCAATACAGGCTCCTTTGTCCCTGCATGTATTCTTTTCTCAGCATAATTCTGTGTTCATATGTTTGAATGTTCACAACCCCAAATAAATACACTCAAGTCTAAATTTTAGGCAAAATTCCTACATCTGTTCTTAAGATGTCATCATTTCTCATATAGGAATACTGTTCCTGTCCCATCCTTTTTAGGACATGCCCAAAGGACAGTAGATGCTGGGGCATTTGTTTAGTATTGTTTTTCTTCCCTTGTCTCTCCTTTTCAATGTGAACAATTAAAGCTGTGGACTTTACACTATCTCATTGATCTCTTCTTCCAGAGCATGTATTTTTTGTTTAGAATCTGTCATGCTTATCTTTATAGAAAAAGTGGTGTCTATCTTCACTTAGATTTGGTTTAGAATGTTAAATGTTTTATATACAGCAATCTTCTCATTACATAGAATACTAAACAGTTTCAGAAGTACTGTCTGAAACTGTCTGTCTGTCACTGGTGTTCAGTTTCTCTTTCCTCTCAGTGTAATAGGGGAATATATCCTTAATGCTCAGCAACTTAGTGAAGAACCTTCTGGTTTTTGGTATGACATGTAATCATGAGTAAATCTGTACATCACCTAGTAGGATAGGAACCTAACTTGCTTTGAGTTTACAGAAGGAGAAACTAAAAGCCAAATGAAGTGCTGGGGTTCCTGTCCCTCTTCAGATGAGATTTGTTGTATGATGCTTACTTGGTTAATTTGTTAAGTATAAAGTAAAAATGGCATCTTTGTTATGGTAAGATTTTCCTATCGGTAGTAGAGGTTAAGGGTTCACTGAGAAAAATACGCAGTTTTCTGGCATGAAATAATAGTACTTCTTCAAATCCATTATTATTTTCTAGCCATTTAGGATTCCAGTTTGATGAGCATGTGTAACAAGAAATGCCCAGGCAAAGAGTGCAATTCACAAAGGTTAACATTAGCCTAAGCTTACTAGGTATGTTATAGAGAGGTAGACTCTTTCAGGACATTATTTAGAACACTGATGTTAGTTTTTTCCTCTAAATTTTGCTGGAAAAGATCTGTCTTTCCTACCCACTGCAGTGTAGGGGTTCAGAGTACCTAGCTGTCAGTGTGCTTAAGGATTGGTATCTTAAAATTTTCAAGATTCTAAAAGTACCACTAAATTTAAGAGAAATAAATGAACCGTGTCTTTAATATTTATTTATATACATATGCACTCAAATATATATGAAAAATATGTATTATACACACCCCTGTGCTTTGCTGGAGGTTAGCATGATGTTTCTTTCCTTTCTGCCTTCCTTCATTCTATCTTCTCTTAGAAGAACAATTCTCCTCACTCCTGTCTAAATCACCAGCCAGAAGTAAACAGTTACTGTTAGCTTTCCAGCATATTTCTGGTATTTCCTGACTGAAAAATGGTAAAATGGTGTAAGGAAGAATTGGTAGTAGTTAGCTTTAGTCAGGTAATGTTCCCTTACTGTTGGAGAAAAAAAAATTATTTGGTGCTCATTTAGGACAAAAGATACTTGCAGAAATCTCTGCAAATTGAAAGCCCTGAAACTGTGAAATATAGAAATATAGCTTAAGAAGTGTCATGGTTTTTTTCTATTAAACTAAAAATGTAGAGAGAACATTTTTTTTCTTCAGTATTTTCAACAGAAAACTAGTTATGCTAGATTAAGAAATCTTATCTAAGGAGTGCTTTCAAAATAAAGCCAAATTTGAGGGGAAAAAGTGCCTTGAGGTTTTTGTAAAGCTGACAAGTTTTAATATTCCAAATACGTAGTGACAATGATCTTTTTTCATAATTAAACTACGAGTATGGTTTAATATTGAATTCAAAGCCATTCACTAAATGCTGCTTACATTTAAACGCTCAAATATCCCCAAGAGAAAAAATGGAAAAAACAATCCCAACATTTTTTTTTTTAATTCAGATAAGAAAAAATAAACTTTGCTGCACCTCAATTTAATAACCAGTGTTGCTCAGCTACTGCGGAAGGCTTAAGGACAGTGTTTAGAAGTGATTGTTCAGAAATAAATGTTTCTCGAAGATTATGAGGGCTTATACAGATGATTTTGTTCACCTGCTGAGTGTTCGAGAGTGGAAATGTCCAATCTGACACTTTCCAGAAGTGTTTGTTTGCTTGAAAAATAGAAATATTCCTGTGGAAAAATAGGATTTAATTAATTTTTGTTCCATCTTAGCTATGTCATAAAGCAATATTATTGTGTACTTTTAATAGAGACACGAGTGCTTAGTGAAATGCAAAATCCCAAGTTTGTGAAGTGGTGTATTTTCAGCTTAAAATGCAGTGCTGTGAGCACTGCCTAATTTGTTAATACATTCGTGCTCTGCTTCTGTTGTTTATATTCTCATGAGATGCAAGATGGTCAAATGCTTATTGAGTGCTTGTTACTAGTTTTTAAATAGACATGGAAGTGTTTTGAATAGAAATATTTAATTAAATGGGCAGAAGGAGAACAAGTTAATGCAACTGAAAAACAGATTTAGATTAGATATTAGAAAAAACATTCTCTGCTATGAGAGTGGTGAGGCACTGGAACAGGTTGCCCAGAGAGGCTGTGGGTGCCTCACTTCTGGAAGGGTTCAAGACCAGGCTGGATGGGCCTTTGAGCAGCCTGGTCTAGTGAAAGGTACCCATGGCAGGGGATTGGAACTTGATGGTCTTCAAGGTTGCTTTCAACCCAGACCATTCTATGTTTCTGTGATTCTGTGGGTCTTGGAAAAACAGAAAGCATTCGTTCTTTGCCTCTGTGAGGAGGAGATGGAAAAATTCAATTCCCAATGGTGACCTGCAGCACATTGTAAATGTTAGATTGTATCTGAATCACAACAAAGTAAATATTGATGACTTTCAGCATGGAAGAAAAAGACTTTGAAGACCTTTCAAACCTCTCAGATTTGTAAAGCCGGGATTTGTACTTGACTTTCATCGCATCTTTAAGGGAATGGTGGTTCTTCATAATGGAGCTTGACCAAAAGGGTAGACAGAGTATGCTCTTGGTGTGAGAGAAGTGTGTTGGGTGTAACACTTGCTCCTTAGACCAAATTTTCCTCTTGCTGTATGACTTTCTGCTGTAATACCAAAGCAATTCAGAGAGCAAACACAGCAAGGAAGGCAATTATTTTAATTAGTGAATTTTATCCTCAAAGGCTCTTCGATCTAATTCAGTCTTCCGATTTTCTGTTGATTCTTCCTAATGCTTCAGACTTACTCAGACAAAAGCTTTTTTCTTCACATTTGTCAAATTTCATTGAATCTCAAGTCTTGGTGATAGAGCTTAATTGTCAGCAAAATAAGTCTTGGTTTCTGTAAATTGTTTGATCTCCAACTGGTTTAGAAGTGACAATATACTTTCATTTACAGGGTTTAAATACTGTGTCCATCTGGCATATGGAGCAAAGTTGGACTAACTGAAGACATTATTTCAGTTGTTTTCTGTCAGGAAGGCTTAGACAAAGAGCTTAGTCTCAGATCCTTTAAAGTTCAAGCATCTGCCACTAGGGGCAAAATTATTTTCCTGTAGGCATTCATCTTTTATTGTAGATTTACTGTGCTGCTTCACTTGGTTGATAATCTAATTTAAACCTCGGAGATGAGTCATACCTCCTCAAGGGGATTCGCAGCTAGTTTAAATTCTCTGATGTCAGAACCTTTCAGTTCTTCTAGGATCTTTTTTCTGAACATAATGGTTCTTTGGGTGTCAGAATGCACTGAGGAGGAAAAACATTACCCATGCAAGTAGTAATGCTAGAGCGGTACAGGTTTACAACATACCTCAAATTTTATGGTTCAGGTAATACGTGATGTCTTGACTTAATTTAGGTCCAAGTCGTCCATTGTGGACACACATCTGCAGGTATGAGCATGGTACCCGGCTGAAATAAGGAACCTTTTAGAAGGTAGAATAGACTATGTGCTGTGCTGGAGACTTCTGTTTCCTAAGACCAGCATTTTATGATGATTGATTTTTCTATGCCTCGTTATGCTGAAGGTTTCTGCAACGATATGGTGCTTCTCCTGACCATGGACTATTAGTCCATGAA